>VZRX01015463.1:98087-416373 GCA_013398075.1 Notiomystis cincta | reverse complement strand
CCTCTTCCCTCCTGAGCAGTGTGCGAGCCCTTGGCATGGAGTTGCGTATTCCTCTTACATAGCTCACAACTAGGAGCTGCCATTTTTTTATTTAAATATTTCCTCCTCTGTTTCTGGCCATTGAAGCTCTGAATGCATTTGCTCTTGGGTTTTGCAATAAAGGGAGTTCTTGGCAATTTATTTTCCCTCCCTGCCTTGTGAATCCAGTGTTGGCTTGTGGGGAGTCTCTGCAGGAAGACACAGGCAAACAAGGGGCACAGCATCTCCCCAGGGCCTAAAGAAATGGCCCTTGCCTGGTTTTGTAGCCTGAGAAACCATGGCCAGACCCTGCCAAAGGATGGGAAGGACAGGGGTTGGGTTTTTCTCCAGAGAGCTGGCTCTGTGAACACAGTCTAATGGCACTGGGGTGGAGGCTGCTCCTCTCCTCAGGGCTTGCCTAATCCAAGTGAGATGAGTGACAAATTCCTTCTCTGAGACCAGTGAGGAAAAAATCTTCCATTGCTGCAAAGCAGCCTCAGGAGAGCATCTCCCTGACTGCTCCTCCATCCTAGAACCAAGGGCCCCTGCAGCTTTTTCATGCCTCAGTGTGAAGGTCAAGGTCAGTGTCCCCAGCCAGGGAGGATCCCTCACCCATGCCCTGCCCTGTCCCCTTGCCGGTCCTCTCTGCACAGCCCCTGGTGTACAGGAGTGGCACTTGGGCAGATGTTCCATGGCTCCTCCAGCATTCCAGTGTCCCTAAACCCCGCAGACAGGGCCCTGTGTGCCCATGGAGGGGGAGACATGGCCCATTGTGCATTGACAAGGACTAGAAGACAGTAAACAAATAAATCAAAAATAATTGAAATGACACCATGGGAAATAACTCCCTGGGGCTTGCAAGCAGACAACTTCTTCCCAAGGAAAGTTACTGGGGATGCTGCCTTGGAGATGTCAGTGTAATGACAACAAAACCAAAACCCACCCCAAACCAGGGAGCGTTTTACATTAACTAACGGGTCCCTTTTAAGTGTAGGATATTGACATTGTGTTTGAATGGGGGCACCCTAGGAGCCCAAACTTGCCATACATGTATTTCCAAACCTACTACCTTCTGTGGAAACATCAAGGGAATACATTTGAATGGAAATAAATTCAGCTAATGCCTATTGATGCAAATGGGTAATTTCAAGTGCATTAAAGAATGCGGCCAGAGACGCTTCAGCAAACAATCCAGATCATGTTTTAATTAAGGTATTTTCTTTCTTCTTCTTTCTTTTTTCTTTCTTCCTTTTTTTGTCCCCTCCATTTGTGGGCACAATAGCAAAGAATCTCTTGGTCCCTGAGAAGACAAAATTACACCTAAAAACCAAAGCTGTCTAAAAACATGTGCTTTGATAAACATACATGGACATGAATTTAATTGTGCCCGTGCGCTTTCACTCTGCAAAGGTGACAGCTGAGCCAATCAGCTAACTAATTAACATACACTGCAAACGAGATTCCTCTTTTCTCAGGCCCGGGACAGATGGCCTATGCCACTCAGCCAGCTTCCTGCACCTAATCCCCTGCTCCTATTTGCTCCAGTGGCTGCAGATATTTGCATTCACTCAACAATAACCCATTGAAACAAATCACTCCCTTTTTTCTTGCCACCTCCAAGAAAGCCCTACACACCCCTGCCAATGTGGAAATGCTGCCACAAAAGAACCAATTATTATTTACAGAAAAATATCAGAAAAAGAAAAGAAAAAAAACCCAAACCAGGATTGCTGCTAAAAATAAAACCAAGCCCTTAAAAAAAAGTGGGGATGAAGGGGGTAAGAAATAAAATAACCTTTCTGAAAGGGTCTAGTTCCTAAGGGCTGTATTCAGAGTGCCTGGAGGAGGTTTTAATATTTTTTTGCCTGCTCCTTTTGCCATTGGATCCAATAGTATGCTTTGCTTGTTAGCAAGTTTTATGCTTTATTTTGGACAATCGTTTTCTGCCTTGGCCAACAATACAGATTCAGATTTGTTTTCTAACAGTCCCTTTTCCAGTGGCCCACCCATTGCCAAGAATAAAAACGGTTGTAAAGCAAGATTTATTCTCAACAATATCTTTTATCTAAGCACATCCCTAGATGCTCCATGGAGAAATCCAGGACTGGGTAGCCCAAGGCTGCATTTTGTGTGTTGGAAGATTCTGGTGCTGCAACATCCCCAGCTGCTTCCCACCAACTGTTGCTGTCTCCTGGGGGTCCAGGGTGAACTCTTAGGAGGGGGTTCTGAAGGATGGGCAGACCTTAGAGTGGGGTAATGTAGCTGCCTTCAGTATTGTTGGTGGTTTTGGACACCCTACTCCAACCTATCCCACAGCCCAGGGTTGCAGATATCTTCCCAGCTTTCTCAAAAGTCAGGCTGTGCTGGTTTCTTTTGGATCTCATGGAAAGCAGGTTTTAAAAACACAGCAGAGCGTGTGCTGTGATGCTCTGCAATGTTTTCAAGGATGCAGAGGCTTTGGCCATGGCTGTGAGAAGAGTCCTCATCCAACACTGGAAGGAGGCAGCTCCCAAAGCCCTTTGACAGTGCAGAGCAAGGAGTATGAAGTGATGGGGAAGGAAAAAAAGTAAAACCAACAGGGCATTTGGGAGATCAGAGAGAAAATTATTTGGGAAAATCCTTCAAAATGCACTGATACAATCTAAGGATAAGATGCCTCCAGAGGGGCTTCTTTAGTCAATCTTTAGTGCTTGGATACAAACCAAGAGTGCTAGGTCCCAACAACACACCTGTAACATGTCTCAGGGGTGGTGAAAAACATGACCAGCTGCTTGGATCAGGTTTGAAATGATTGCTTTTGGGTAGTTTGTTTGTTTATTTGTTTTGTTTAGTTTTTCTAATACGGAGGAAGTTCAAATTATCTGACATCCAAAATCCTTCCCTGTTATTTTTGTACAACTTTAATCACTTTCATCACATTTATGCTGTACTTCATTTCAGCTGACTGAGATGATCCCAGCAATTGATTCAAGTGCTGACTGATGTGACCAATTAACTGAGTCTTCTTTCCTGGATTATGAGATGTAAAAATATCTACTCTTGGAGGTGGCACAATTGGTTGTGTGGCTCCATGTTTGGCTATTGATGCCTTGGGTGAGCCCTTCTGGGGAAAAAATGGCTTTCTGACATCCATCTGCCCTGGTATATTGGTTCATGTAGTGGGATCTCAATCCATGATGGGTTAATGCCAGCATTAAAATAGTAAGTATTAATCATACTCAAGAAAGACCTTGAAGTGACAAATTGAGTAGCCTCCTCTATAGCCTCCTCTCCCTCTTGCTGTCTCAGTTCAGTAGAAATACTTGCAACGGTTCTGGAGGATCACAAACATCAGATTTTCAATTAAATTCCACAGGAGTATCCACTGAAAAATTTAAGATACAATTCCAGACCAAGGACTGGCAGGGAAATCCCTCAGCAAATATTTCCAGATCCATCAGAAGAGTTCAATGCAGGAATGTCTGTTTCTAGCTTGAGAAGATCTTTGCCCAGCCTTTGTGTCCAGGCACTCAGGTGCTTTGCTGGTGAAATGAGGATTTGCAGAGATGTGCACAGCCTGTCCCTGTGGACAGGTAGGTCAGGACACCAGGGCAGCTTTGCCCCCTTGAAGGTGCACCAAGAGTACTTTTATAACACAAAACAGAGCTTCCCAGCGATCTCAAACCCCAGATACTTTTACTTGTTTTCACAAGATTTATACTTTTTCTCTGTCTGTTGTCAGAGTCACATGAAGAGACCAAAGCAGAATAGGAGAGGCTCTTCTCCATATATCTCCCGTTTGACCAGAGTGATGACAAGAAACAACCAACATCTGGGCAGGCTGTGATGAAACTTCCTGCTTGGCCGTGCAGGCTTTCTCCTTTCAGATCAGCAGCCACACTACAGGGTCCTCATGTGACCTGTGACTCCTCAACCTCAATCCTCAAAGGTTGGGTGGCCTAATTAAAACCAACAGAAAGTGAGAATGCAATTTTGCACCCCGCACCTCAGCCTACAAGTTGGTTGGATCATTCCTATCACCTTTCCCACACTTCTAATATCTTTTCCACATCCATCCAGCATGGGAATGGTTATAGGAGCATAGCTAAGAAACCCATTACAGGGGTGGTGGGGCCACTTGCTATTCCCTCTTATCTTTCTAACAGATCCAGTCCTTTCACAGAGGCAGGAATCCATCCCTGCTATTTTCCCCCGGAGCAGTCTCCTGCTCTAGGCTTCGAAATGAATATGCAAGGTGGAAAGATTGCAGCTCGGTGAAAAGCTGTGCTCTCCTTTGCATCCTAAATAACCACTGATCTCTCTGTAAAAATAACTTCTCAGAGCACGAATTCACTGGCTGCTTTGCAGGCAATTAAAAGAAACCCAACAACAACAAGAAAATCCCCTGTATTTTTAAGACAGAGCTATTTTTCATAGCAGAGCTTTAAAAGTCCTTATAAATGTGAGATGCCAGTGGTTTCTCATGNCCGGCCCGGCCCGGCCCGGCCCGGCCCGGCCTGACACGCCGCGTCCCGGGCCCGGCCCCGCACCGGGCCCCGCACACCTCTGTGAGACCCCCGACAGAAAAAGCGGCTGTTTAGCAAAACAAAAGCACTCCCATAATCTACTTATTGTGCCTCATTAGGATTGCGGGCGCCCTCTTCTAATGGGAAAGTTATAGGATCAAGCCGGCGGCGCGCTGCGGGGTTACCGCGCCGGGTAATAAAGACATTTTTTTNGAGTATGAAGTGATGGGGAAGGAAAAAAAGTAAAACCAACAGGGCATTTGGGAGATCAGAGAGAAAATTATTTGGGAAAATCCTTCAAAATGCACTGATACAATCTAAGGATAAGATGCCTCCAGAGGGGCTTCTTTAGTCAATCTTTAGTGCTTGGATACAAACCAAGAGTGCTAGGTCCCAACAACACACCTGTAACATGTCTCAGGGGTGGTGAAAAACATGACCAGCTGCTTGGATCAGGTTTGAAATGATTGCTTTTGGGTAGTTTGTTTGTTTATTTGTTTTGTTTAGTTTTTCTAATACGGAGGAAGTTCAAATTATCTGACATCCAAAATCCTTCCCTGTTATTTTTGTACAACTTTAATCACTTTCATCACATTTATGCTGTACTTCATTTCAGCTGACTGAGATGATCCCAGCAATTGATTCAAGTGCTGACTGATGTGACCAATTAACTGAGTCTTCTTTCCTGGATTATGAGATGTAAAAATATCTACTCTTGGAGGTGGCACAATTGGTTGTGTGGCTCCATGTTTGGCTATTGATGCCTTGGGTGAGCCCTTCTGGGGAAAAAATGGCTTTCTGACATCCATCTGCCCTGGTATATTGGTTCATGTAGTGGGATCTCAATCCATGATGGGTTAATGCCAGCATTAAAATAGTAAGTATTAATCATACTCAAGAAAGACCTTGAAGTGACAAATTGAGTAGCCTCCTCTATAGCCTCCTCTCCCTCTTGCTGTCTCAGTTCAGTAGAAATACTTGCAACGGTTCTGGAGGATCACAAACATCAGATTTTCAATTAAATTCCACAGGAGTATCCACTGAAAAATTTAAGATACAATTCCAGACCAAGGACTGGCAGGGAAATCCCTCAGCAAATATTTCCAGATCCATCAGAAGAGTTCAATGCAGGAATGTCTGTTTCTAGCTTGAGAAGATCTTTGCCCAGCCTTTGTGTCCAGGCACTCAGGTGCTTTGCTGGTGAAATGAGGATTTGCAGAGATGTGCACAGCCTGTCCCTGTGGACAGGTAGGTCAGGACACCAGGGCAGCTTTGCCCCCTTGAAGGTGCACCAAGAGTACTTTTATAACACAAAACAGAGCTTCCCAGCGATCTCAAACCCCAGATACTTTTACTTGTTTTCACAAGATTTATACTTTTTCTCTGTCTGTTGTCAGAGTCACATGAAGAGACCAAAGCAGAATAGGAGAGGCTCTTCTCCATATATCTCCCGTTTGACCAGAGTGATGACAAGAAACAACCAACATCTGGGCAGGCTGTGATGAAACTTCCTGCTTGGCCGTGCAGGCTTTCTCCTTTCAGATCAGCAGCCACACTACAGGGTCCTCATGTGACCTGTGACTCCTCAACCTCAATCCTCAAAGGTTGGGTGGCCTAATTAAAACCAACAGAAAGTGAGAATGCAATTTTGCACCCCGCACCTCAGCCTACAAGTTGGTTGGATCATTCCTATCACCTTTCCCACACTTCTAATATCTTTTCCACATCCATCCAGCATGGGAATGGTTATAGGAGCATAGCTAAGAAACCCATTACAGGGGTGGTGGGGCCACTTGCTATTCCCTCTTATCTTTCTAACAGATCCAGTCCTTTCACAGAGGCAGGAATCCATCCCTGCTATTTTCCCCCGGAGCAGTCTCCTGCTCTAGGCTTCGAAATGAATATGCAAGGTGGAAAGATTGCAGCTCGGTGAAAAGCTGTGCTCTCCTTTGCATCCTAAATAACCACTGATCTCTCTGTAAAAATAACTTCTCAGAGCACGAATTCACTGGCTGCTTTGCAGGCAATTAAAAGAAACCCAACAACAACAAGAAAATCCCCTGTATTTTTAAGACAGAGCTATTTTTCATAGCAGAGCTTTAAAAGTCCTTATAAATGTGAGATGCCAGTGGTTTCTCATGAAAACAAAAGATCCCGGGGCTTAGCTCTCTGCTGAGAGGGGAGGAAGCGCCCGGGTAGGAGTGAGGGAACATTCAATCGGGCTGCTCTGACAGCTTTATAGCCCAGATACAATGGGCAGAGCCCCGGTACTGATGAGCCCCATTCCGGCGGCCCCGGCCTCNGGGTAATAAAGACATTTTTTTCCCCGTTCATGTCCAAGCATGACAAGACACAGCGGCTCGCTCCCGAGAAGCCACTTGACATCTTCATTGTTCTACCTTCGCCGCTAAACACTTTTTTTTTCCAGCTTTTCTTGGGGTGAGCGTCACGAATCCAAGCGTGGCTTTTCCAGGGAGCGCGGGTTTGGTTCGGCTTTGTGTCTGCTCCCGGCTGCTGAAGGGAGCGGGCTCGGGCAGGATCTCTGCTCATTTTCAAAGCAGAGTCCTGGGCAGATGTTATCGGGGATAGTTTATATAAAGCGGAGCCTAGGTTAATTCAGAAAATATGTCGTTTCTGCAGCAGCTGTGAACCACACAATGTTATCGTGCTCCTGATATGCGGGCACTTAGATAACATGACAGTCCCTAGGTGATAGGGTCATATCAACCTTTGATGCTGAAACACATGCAAATTCCCCTTAGAGTTGGAAATGCAGTGCTTCTGGGGACTGTTTAAAGAAGACATTGTTCAGATAGTGTTTCTCATTGAAGCTGCAGTTTCTTATTTCCAGAGGAGAGGAGCCAGCTCTGTTGGATATTACAGAAGTCCCTTAGAAACATTTGAGGGAGAGCTTAAAATTAACCATTATAGCCCAATTTAAATGGATTTATGGAACATAAAATAAAACAAAAACTTGGCTTGTTTAAGAAACTGTAGAGTCAAAAATCTGACATGCTCAGTAAATACAGCAGCCAGAGTCGTGCTGCAGAAAACATTTGTGAAATTTGACTTTTTCTTCATATGTAATTTAATTCTAATGGACCATATTGTATCATCAGTTTTGAAGTGAGAATACTTGATGAAGTCTTCAGGGGAAGGGCTTAAATAAACAATGACATGGTAAGGACACAAGGATTTCAAAGCCCTTCAGCAATCTAAAAAGGCCTCTGTCCCCAAGCACTTTATTTAGGCAAAACACAGAGGTTTCCAGCATCAGAACTGGGACTAACCACACAGCCTGTTTCAAAAAACATTTAGAAGTAGATCTCCCTTGTAGGAAACACATGTATTATTTAATGGTTCATGACAACTCTGCCTTCCAATTTGTTGAAACACATTTGAATCAGTGTGGAGGACTATCACACCCAGGGGACACTGGGGAAGGAATTTCGGATGGTGCAAGGTCATTCCCTGCCTTGCCTGAGATAAACCTCCCTCTTCCAAATGCCCTAATCTTCTCCTGATATCCCAGTGCTTACAGAAAATCACTATGGCTTCTTAAAGACAATGAATGGTCAACATTTGTTCTACTCAAAGATAAATTCAGTTTATAATCTCATCTGAACAGGAGCTATCTGTATGGTGGTAAAATAAAAGAACGTTTTAGACCCTAATATTCATATTAGATCATTTTTATATAGCCAGTGTGGTAATATTGAGGTGGATTTCTATTTTTTTCCCCATAACTTTTTGAAGCACCCCTTGCACACACAGTCATGGGAAGTAGGTGTGTTAGGGTTTCTGGGAGGGACTGTGATATTGCAATCTTTGTGGTGGGTGGTGAAGGGCCCAGGTCCCTGCTGGTGACAAATAACCCAGCTCTCCCAACCACGTGCAAATGTTTGCTCTCCAGTAAGTGCAATTTCAAGCACAGTCTGTGCTTACATGCATGAAGTGCACAGAGCCCTCAAGCAAAACGCTGTAGCCAGCAGATATGGCCTTGCCAGGAATGCAAGGAGGAATAAGAGCAGTCAGTGTTCTGGGAAGCCTTTAGTGAAACAGCCAGAGTGGGAGAGCAGTGACTGGTGAAGGAGTGCCAGGGAGGGTAACCTGGGAAGACCCTGCCCTTTTGGGCACAGCAGATGTATTTTGCAGAGCTCTAGGCAATGACCAGTCTTGGAATGTCATGGCTAATGTCTCACCCAGTAGCCTGCAAGGAGACCAATCTTCTTGGAAACACAGCATTTCTCATGAGTGTCTCGTAAACAAATTATTCTTGCTGCATCCACTGAGCTGTGTCCCTTCCTAGATGAGCAAATCCACAGCAAAGCCCAACCAAAAATGAAGTCGAGCTATGCTGGCACAAAGAGCAATGCATGGGCTGAACCTGGAGTGATGCCATTTGCCTTAATCTCTTCGTAGGGAGGTAACAAATATCCAGTTTCTCTTGTGTATCAGCAGCTTTGAGGCCTCTTTGTAAGCAGAGCTAAAGTCAAGTGCATCAGTAATGCCTGTTTTTGTGGCAGACACCACAGAGAGAGCATTAGGAGCTCCCTCCTCACCCAGGGATCACAAACCAGGGTGTGTTTATGGCCCAATAATTGCTTGTTTGTGTAAAGTAATGATGTCCCTGTTTGGCTTTTAGACCAATTAGTAGAATAAAGGTGGTAAAAACACCACCATAATTAGTCTAATGACTATAAACCACTGACACCAAGTGTAAAATCTCTAGCCTTTTTGACACTCAGGTTTTATAGTGCAATATAAGGAGGGCAGTAACGTTAGGATGTAGGGGAGTTCCTCTGCTTTTGTAGCTGACTTTTGAATGCCCCTGCACAGTCTGATGTGTTTCGATTGCCTGGGGTGGCTGGCTGTGGCCTCTTATTAAAGGAAAGTTGCCTCTGCTAATTATTCCTTGTACTGCTTTTTCCCCTTGCTAATTAAGAGTGGCAGAGAGATTTGATTACCATGTATTCCTAGTAGTTAAAAAAAGACAAAATCGAAAAAGACAAACCCCCTACCCACCCCAGGTCCCCAGGCTGAAACAGATGCTGCTCTTTGCATCCAGGGTTTCATTGCTTTATCAATATGTTACCAGCTGAGATTGCCAGGGACTTACTACCAGTAGCTGAAAGCATTAAAAATCAGTCTATTATTGCCAGCCACAAGGCCAGGGCTGTGTTTGGTGGGTGAACAGGAGAGTTATCTGCATGTGCAGCTCCCTCTGAAAACAAGAACAGCTTCACTCCCTTCGTGGCGCAGTTCAAAAATGACTTTTGAGATTGGGAAGGCCAAGATTCAACCTAGGAGAATTATTCACCTTGAGATTCTCTTGAAAAAAGCAGTGCAAGTTCTTTTGGGAGTCTCTCCTGCTGCTGTGAAAACCTCTTTGGTTTTTTTAGTGATGGAGCTGGCTTGTGCAGGGAAAGCTCTATTACACCATCCCTTGGTGTTGCACTTATGACAGCAAAACTGCTGTTGCTAAATTCTTCCTTTTCCAATGAGCTGATTTCTGCTGCAAAAATCCACTTTTCAGTGCACAGGAGCAGCTCAGCTGGGAGACATTGTTGCATCACCCAATGGCACTGAGTGTTCAGAGCAGTGAAGGTGCCCCATGCAGCTCCACAGTGGTGGAGACTTCATCACAGTGCACATTTCACAGAGTAGAAGGGATTTTCTGAGGTGTTATCCAGTGTGTTGTCTGATCACAGAATGGGGCAGTTGGTGGATACCTCAGATTTTCCCCATGAGTCTGTGGGATGAAGAGGCATTGCAAACCCAGCCTCTCTCTCTGAAAGTCCCTACATTTGCCCCTAAAATCCTGGACATGATTACTTTTATGACCCCTGCTTTTGCTCCATTTCCACACCTCGACACCTGCCCTGGCATAACTCCCTGAAGAAGGGGCTTGCACCTGTTTAAGGCCATGGAGGAAAACCAGTTGTCTCATTTTAGGAGAAAAGCCCAACTCAAGCTATTTTTAAAGTCTGTCCCTAAAGGACTGTAATGGCATGGGGACATCTGCAAACAGCAGAGAGCCACCCTTAACTCCCAAATGTTGATTATTGCATCCACTGCTGGTTCTGCTGTTCAACAAACCCTCCAGCAGGATTTGGTTTCCTCCTGATCCATCAGGAAAGGTGGTCTGTGACTGCCTTTGCAGAGGAGCAGAATAACAAGACAAATCACCTTTCACATGGTAAATTATGTAATAATGCTTTAAAGGTAATTTTCTTCCTAAGGATACAGCTAATAAAAAGGAATTGGGAGGGGTAGCATTTTGATCATAACTTTGAACTTCTCAATGCTTAGGACTCCCTGAATTCAGGCTAGTTTTGCTGAGGGGCTTTAGATTTTTTTTTAAGGGTTTCAACAGTTGTGAAAACTATAATTTTTTTAATTAAAGATGATAGCAAAGAAGCTATGTCTTGCTCAGGAAGCTCAGCTTCAGGGTTTTGAAGCATTTATCTTTTAGCAAGTGGTCCATCTTTCTTCCAGCCTCTGCTGAAGCTCAGTCCTCCTGCTATGGACTGCTCTCTTTCCATGGCTTATCTATAAAAGGTTCTGCCTTCCTTCACTCTTTTCAGATCAAAGGGAACATTATCAGTTTACAAAGCATCCCCATTTCTTCCTGTCTCCCAGCACCTCTCTCTCACTAACCCTCCCTCCAGGGTCAAGGGACTGGGACCCAGGCTGCTGGGAGCACTGGTTCCCCTTGAACAAGGCTGGCAGTGGAGGTGTTCTGCACTGGGAATCAGAAAATCATGCCTAAGTTTCCTATTCCCAGGAAAAGTGGCTTAGTCTGATGATACAGACCACCAAACATTTCTAGTGGAAGACCACTGAGCCCAGGGAGCTCCCAAGGGAATCAATTTGACCCCCTGTCCCTGATTTGCACTGCGGGGAAGAAAGGAATAAAAGGCATAAAAATGTAAGGTGAAGACAGAGTGTCACCCTTTGCTTTGAGTTTCCTGCCTTTTGTCAGGCTAAGTGCTCAGTGCCATTTAAATGCAAGTTTTCCATAGGAGAATCCTCCCCCAGCCAGGTTTCCATGGAAAGTTTTGCAGTGCCCGTTGCCTTCCTGGCAAGTTGGGGAGCAGTTCATCCAAAATCACAGAGAGAGAGATCCTCATCAGAGAGTTCACTCCTTCTCAGGGTTTCCTTATGGCTGGGTGATGTTTCCTTGAGGCTTGGAGCAAAGAGAGGAGGAAACACTTCAGCCTCTGACAGATTTTGTCACACAGTAATATTGCTTAACCACTTTCTGCCTCAGTTTACCTGCCAATTCAATGGATAACAGCTGGTGTTGTAGGGACATTACAAATCCATAACATTTCCAAGTGCCTGAACAACCCTTGTGGGTTGCACTTAGGTTGGAACAACTTCTTCAAAAATCTCTTTTCCTAATGCTGCATTTTTTTTCCTTGCCAAGATGGCCAGATGGATCTTAGTTAAAAAAATAAAATTAATAAATTTTTGCTAGATTCTCATTACAGTATGTTACTGATAGAACACTTGCTTCTTAAATATTTTCCCCCTTCTATCTATCCCACCCCTGTCTTGCCCCTAAACAGATTCTCAATTAACCATGAGAACAGATTCTCAATTAGGAATGGGCAAAACTCACAAGCTCATTTTCTCATATTTATATGGTTGGTCAATGTTTTTCTGTCTCAGATGATATTTCTCATTGGTTTTCAATTAAATAAAAGCATCTGCTCACTGGAAAAAATGTTTCAGCACAACTGAAGCTACAAACCAGTCTTGCTCTTTGGCAAAATATATGCTATGTCTTTTTTTCTGTTGGTGGTGACCCCAGTTTTTGACCTTAATTTTTCCCAGAGCTTATTGACTCCTGAAATTTCCCACTGGTTTAGTAAGGTATGAGGTAAAGATCCTCTCTAAAAACCAAGCACATGAAAATAAGTGAGAATGCAGTTGTTCAAGTGCAGACATGTCTGCTTCCCAATCCTGCATTGACTGGATATACCTGATTACACCTGGTTCCACCTGGAGCACACACAGGTTGTCCCCCACCTTTTAAGCTTTGGTGGAAATCCAGAATAACTCCATCAGACCAATGGAGCTGTATCCAGAGAGGCCACGTGATTTGGTGGCTGAAACTCCTGCCTGAGCAAATCCCTGTGGTTCATGCTGTCACTTGGGAATGCAGTGGATATGCTGAAGGCCAGATTACCCCAGGAAGACCCCCAGATGGCCTCTGTACTGGTCACTCATTCTTTCTAGCTGTGGCTCTGAGCACAGTCCAGGAAGGACAGGGAGGGATTGATTCACCATCACCACTGCTGAGCTCGTGCAAAGCTGGTTTCTCAGGAAGCTGAGGCAAAGAAAAGTTAATTCACTGCCCAGGTGAGACCATCCTTCCTGTTGTAACGTCATAGTTGGAAAGACAGGCCTGGCCTAAAGCCCATTTCCAGGATTTCAGCCACAGGCAGGTCAGCCTGGAGCCCACGAAGGTGGGACAGCCTGTCCCTTGGAGCGGGGATCTGCGCAGGGTTTAAGCTCCGGATTAGCTGCAGAATAGCTAAGCTCCTATAAGGCTTGGGAAAACATGCTGCCCTTCCATGCTTAGTGGGTTTGCCAGGCTCTCCTGTCACTTAGAATGAATGGGGAGAGAAATCATTATTTAATTATCTGGGAAGCCCTTTAAAAGACTAATCAGCATGGAATTTCTCTCCAGTAGTAACAGCTGGCTCTCACACCATGAGTCACAAAGAGAGATATTAAAGGGCTGTTTTTCTCAGTTAGTGAACTTATTAACTGTGCTCTCCTCTTTTATAGAAATGCTGCATTGTTCTCTAACAATGCTCCCCAGCCCTTGAGAAACATGACAGCATGCTGAAGGGGATGGGGGGCTGTCTTACTGTAAATTGGGGTTTACCTAGCCCAGGATCTCACACTTCAAATGCCAGTTCTGCTTTTTTGGGGGTTCAGATGAGGCTCTTCCCTGCAGCCAGGTGGCAAAGGGGTCTGTCACGAGAGCAGTCAAATAGAGGATGTACCAGGAAGGGGCACAGCCATTCATGCAGTGACAGCCAGCAGTTCACTTCCCTGCTGCCCTTGCAACTAGGAAAAATTGCATCCAAGCTGTCTTCCCCTTGGGGAAGCAGTGGTTTGCCTCAGTGCTGTGGGAATGGCAGAGGGGAGCTGAGCTCAGAGCAGTGGATTGGGCAGGATGAGCTGAAATATGACTTTCTGAATGAGACTGGGACAGGGAAGGTAGAAAGGGAGGAGGTGTCCGTGCCAACAATAGCCCTCAGTGGATGCTCCTACTCAGGGCTGTGAATTGTCACCAAGTTGGGAACACCTGACCCAGCTCTGCCCAAAAACCTCCCTGCATCAGCTCCCCTCATGCCAGGGGCTCAACAATGAATTCAGGAATGATAACAGCCACAGGTCATCTATTAAACCTCAGTGCAAGGAAGTGGTTTTAAGTTCCAGTGGCATCTTAAGTTACATTAAATGAGGGAAGCCATGTCTCAGGTGGTGTAATTCCAGGCTACCTGTCCCTATCTCTGGGTTTACACTTTGGGCACCAGGTTTGCTCTCCTCTGCAATCTGCAGCTGTGTAATGAGCGCTCAGCAGACCCATCAGCTCCTCCAGGTCTGTCAGCCAGACCCTTGGCCTTATCAGAGCTTTGCAGAGGGAATAGCTGCCTGCCTTCCCTGGGCCTGTCAGCTCTCTGAGGGTTTAACCTGTAGCTCTCCAAACACAACTGGTCCAACAGTGCAGTGTAATTGTTGTGGGAGTGTGGGATGGGGAGCAGATCCCTCCAGCAAACTGGGGAACAAATGACTGGAGAGGTGCTGGATGTGTGGGAGAGTAGTGGGGCAGGGGCCAGGGGTGTGCTTGGCTCTGGTGGGGACCTGAGGACCTGGGGTGTACTTGTGGGTGGGAAGGAGGAGAAGAAGGACTGAAGGGAAATGGGATTACAGTTTACTGAATACCCATTCCCATATGAACAGTGGTTTGCTGGTTTGAACTTTTCTGCAGAAATATTTTTCTCTGTGCATGTGTATAAATTTCAGACCCCCAAAAGAGACTTCCCTCCCCCTCTGGATCAAGCATTTAAATGTGAAAGATATTTACAGTGTCAAATTGAATTCCTACTATTTGAGCCAGTGTCTCAGCACAACAGAGAGGAAGAATCTCTGTCCAGGTGACATTTGGCTCTGTGCTGCAGGGGAAAATGCACAATAATATTTACCTTGCACAGACAAAACCAGTATGAACACAACCCCCCTCTCCTCTTCTGGGGCCCTTGCTGAAGACAGACGGCTCAGCAGTCTGGCAGTAATGGATAAATCTCAAAGGGCAATATTTCAGCTTATATAAGGGGATGGGGCTTCCTGCCAAGTGAGCTTCTACAATTTACATCAGGGAGGATTTGGCTGCAGATAAGTCAGGTAATCGTTGCCCCGCAGGAGCTGCGGTACCATCAGCGCTCACCTGTCTGCTCGGCACCACAGCCAAGCCCGTCCTCCCTCGGGCAGCCCCAGGTAGGAATTGCACTTTTGGGCTTCTGTGGGAGAGGGGGGCCCTGGCAATGAGGAGAGGCATTGGCAAACTCAGATGTGCATAAACATTGGAGAAATAGGTGTTTAACTGGAGTGCTTTCCCTGAGAGAGGAGAGCCCGCCGGGTGGGAGAGTTGCCCCAAGGGACCCATGTTCAGCTCCTTTGCTCTTTTTCTGTGCCATCAGTCTCTTGGTCTTGGTCTGCTGCCTGCCAGCACCTCCTGGCCTGTAGGTCAAGAATTAAGCAGGACTCCTCCTGTTTGTCCTGCCTGTGCAAGAGTTGGGATGGAAAGCAGGGCAAGCAGTGAAGCATCTCCCCTGGCTCACATCCCCTGGCACACGTCATCCTCGTGGGGTTGTGCAGGCTCACCCTTCCCTCCTGCTCCAGAACGAATCTGGGAGAGCTGCTGATCAGAGCTGTCTGCACCAGAGCCTGTCCTGGGGCTGCTCTGGTGGAGCTGCTGGCACCAGCCCTCCCTCACGGTGCTGCCCCAGCTGCAGCTCTGGTAGCAGACACACATTTCCAGCTCCTGGCTCTCTGCATCTGTTCAGGAGGGGATTTGCTCCCAAGGTGTTGCCCATGCATCTACCACTTGTAATGCTCAAGCTGGTAGGGTGCAAGGTGCAGCACTCTGGTGCAAACACAACCCTGCTTCCCCCTCTTTCCTTCCACTAACCAGAGTTTTCCCTGGAGCTG
The DNA here is from genome assembly GCA_013398075.1 of Notiomystis cincta. Classification (NCBI taxonomy): domain Eukaryota; kingdom Metazoa; phylum Chordata; class Aves; order Passeriformes; family Notiomystidae; genus Notiomystis; species Notiomystis cincta. The sequence goes on along the minus strand of VZRX01015463.1, from coordinate 400,615 downwards.
CTGGGTGTAGATGAAGCCTTGCTGACTGAGGCTTTACCTGATGCTCATGGGGAAGTCTTCAGCAGCCACAGATGGAGCTTCCTGTGCCTCTGCCCTGCATGCCTACAGCTTTGTTGTATAAATAAAGAGCAATTTGCTCCTTACTGTTTGTATTTTGTTTTGATACTCAGTGGTCTCACAGCATGCAGAGAGGTACATACATGGAGAGTTCTCCAGCATCCCAAGGGAGACCAATAAACCTCCAATCAGTGCCCTGGGAAAGAGCTCTCCTCTAGGTTGTGTATGACAGAAGGATGTGATGGTGCCTGCTTAAGAAGGGGCCCTGCTGTAGATCCCATTCCCAGATCTCCCAGACTATTTTAAAAAACAGGGAGGAAAAGGTATCTCAAGTTTTGCAAACTGCAGCTTGATGCACAAGGGATTAAGAGATCAATCTGATCACCCTGAACTGGTTATCTGCTGCTCTGGGAGTTTGTCAAACACCTGAAGGGGCCCAGCACCTCAAACAGAAGGGTTGGGGCCATTTGTGTCATCTGGGAGCTAGAGGCACCCTGAAGACTGTGTCTGATGGCACTGGATGCCTGTGCATAAACAACTGAATTGAGCTGTCTTAAGTCACTATCAGAGGAGAAGACTGAGACAAGATCTCCTGCAGCAAAGACTCGTGCCTGTTTCTGCAAAGAGCACTCACATCACTGGGTACTGTACAATGTCAGAGCATTTCTGGCCTAGGCTGCTATGAAAACTCCTTAACAGATAAGAAAATATGTCTTTATATTTGCCATTTGATTGTGAAAGGAGACATTTTAATCAACATTTGTCAGCCTGTCTGATGTATAAATAGTATTTTATTCTGTTACACTGCTCTTTTTCATGTCCTACAGCCTGTTTTCTCACACACAACAGAGATTATCTCTTCTGGAGGGAAACCATGGCTTTCTTTTTCTTATTTGGGCAAAATTCTGGATGAAGTTCTATCAAAATCAATGGGTCCCAGCTCAGGTGAGTGTCCTGGGGGAAAAAAGGGAAAGGAGTCAGAGACAAAAGTATTTCAGAGCTAAATTCATAAACCAGAGGACAGGGGTGGCTGGTGAAGGTGTCCAAGAGACAGCCACCATGTAGGAGGGACTGGACCCCAAGGATGTGAGCCTGGTCAGACAATGCTGGTGCAGACACAGGTGCAGTTGCAGCAAAGATGTTGAAGATGATGATATTTGTGAGATACACAGGGGAAAAGCAGCCCTGGAGAGCTGCTTCAGCCTTTCTTCTCCCTCCATCTGCTTTTGACCTGCGCAGTGAACTCGAGCATCTCCCTGTCCTGTCCCAGCACCTTTGCCCATCTCCTCTCTGTCATGGGCACCTTCAAAACCCTACATCCACCAGGAGAAGTGTATGAACAGTCCTGCTGGGCTGTGCCATGGGCCAGCTGATGTTTTTCCACCCTAGGTAAATAGATGTTCTGATGCAGGAAGGCACTTTGGGGGTATGGTGACCTTGGATGTGTTTTGACCAGTAATTAACTGGAGGCAGCTGTGGCTCCTGGAGAGGTGTTGTGCCTGGGCCCTGTCCCCACTTGACTGTGTCCTAAAATAGTCCTGCCAGTGGGGATTCAGCCAGGATCATGGGAGAGCTGTCTGCCCTGCGTCCTGCAGCGTGGAGGGAATGTTTGTACAATAAGGGTGCTGCTGCACATCCTTCACCTCAGATACACAGTGTGCAACACCTCAGCTTAAACCCAGGTGAGCTCCAAATGGCATTTGGAGGTTTGCAGCCTTCAAGTGTGACAGACAGGGATTTATGATGTTCAGCCACATTGGTGCTGCCTAAAAATTCCTCCTTGCTTTTCTTTCTGATATTTGCAGTGTCCAGGCCTGTCTGTGTGCTGCTGATGCTGAGGATGGATCTGATTTGTGCTATGAAGTGTTGTAAGCAGTGGGGACTCTCAGTGCTTCACAGAGCTATAAATCTTTCCAAGTCTGAGAGATTTCCAAATTGCAAGTAAGTGCCTGGTGGCCCCCATTTCTGCAAAAACAAAGCCAGACACCAAAGGCACCTGTTTAGGAGCAAAACAGAGAGCAAGATCTAAGGCCATGGCTTGATGCTATTTCTACGCCTTCTGCAACAGCTCAGTTAAAAGGCATTTTTGCAGAGAAAAATGTGACACTTAAAAGGTAACATATTCTTTTCACCTTCCAATTTCCAATTCAGTTTGTAACTTAGCCCCAAGAAGTGATGAGGGGCTGCTTTCTTTTCAGCTTAAAATCTCTTTTTTCATGCACTGGATGTCAGTGCTCCCGAAAAGATTAAATAAGGCAGAGGTAATGTAGATTTAAAGAATTTTCCAGATGAAGTGCCAGAGCACTTTGAACTGAAGAAGAAAGAGGTTGCTGTGAGGGGACTGGTTGGTGCTGGGGAAGGCACTGTGGAGCTTTGCTCAGCAGTCTCTGTGTGGGTAAATGTGCCATGACTGTGGAGTGGTGGGGGCTGGCAGAGCACCACTAACCCTGCACTGGGGGGCACAGTGCCCTGCTTGCAGTGTGCTGGCCAAAAACCACATAGCAGGGCTGTGTGTGTCCAGTGATGTCCCTGGGGAATGGGCCTGCCTCAGAGGTGGACCATGAGCAGGGGCTGGAGGAGCCTTGCTCAGGTGCCCTGGTGCTGTCACATGCAGTATGAGCAGTGCTGATGGGGCAGAGGGAACCCCTGAGCCCTTGCCCAGAGATCCAACTCTGCATAAAGAGCAGAACCCCTCCAAGGGGAGGCAGCAGGGGAGGAAAAGGTGGAATTACAAGTGTGCTTCCTCTGTGTGTTCTGTGACTGTCTGAGCCAGGGAAGGGGCATTGGATGTCACCAGAGTCAAATGTTGCTGCTACTGCCAGAAAAAGAGATATGAAGGGCAATTTCTCCTTCTTGTCCTGCAAGGGAAAGATTCCACCCAGCTTCAGCACTGAAGATGTCTGAGCAAGAAGATGAGCTGCCACAAAGGATAAATTACTCCTGTTATCTCCAGATGGATCAGGTCTCTGACTGATGATACCAGCCCATGGGGAGGAAAGTTCCAGGGAGATTTGTGGAAGCACTCACTCTGTGATGCTCTTAGAAGGTGCAGAGTTACCTTCAGGCCATGGGCAGTGGGTGGAGGGAGGAGTGAGGGGAGGAACAAGATTTAATAAAAATAATAATAATTTAAAAAATCCCCTTTGTATTTCAGTAATAGCTCTTCCAACATTCCCAGACCAAATTAATTCATGAAAAATTCCTGGCAGGTGGGTATGAATTCTAGAGATAGGTGAAAGGAGATTTGGAGTTAGAGCAAATAAACAGTTTTGAGACATGCAAAATGGTACTGAAGTTGGTAGAAAAAACCCCAGGACTCCAGCTTTTCTCTGGCTGTATTTTCCTTGTGCTGTTTGACTTTCAGGAATACTGTGTGCTCTGTGAGTTTTGTATCTTTTCTTGGGGAATCTCTGGAGAGCTGCAAGGCAGCATGGATAGACCTCAAGAGACTGGAGCACTTTAGGTATCCAATGCCGTGGAGCAGATACTCATCTCTGCCTGTTCAGGCTTGTCCACCCTTCGGGGTATGTGGGTGTGAACATGTGGGGCAGTGCAGGATTATTTGGGAGCACAAGGTAGCATCAAAAATACAAGTCTTGACAACAGCTCACACGCTGATTTTTGGGTGCTCTCCACCTGCAATCAGCTTGCTTCTTTCAGAGCCCTCCATCACCCTCCTGGGCAAACTTTCAGGGTGGCTGCTGACCTGGTGAGCTCTGGTGAAAAACATTTGATTTGAAATCTGAAATGGTTTGAGTGGTGAGCTCTTGGGAAGTTTGACCCTTGGTGCTTAGCCAGATCAAATACAAAGCCACTGAGTATATGACAACAGACGTCCATCTCCTGCTTCTGCAGACCTCCAACACAGCTGCTCAGATACCTTGGATCCCTTCCATCAGTTTTGGGTGCCTATTTATTTATTTATTTTTTTATTAAGAGAGCATCCTGTGCTAGTGGCAGGTGTAAGACTTTGCACTGTGTTTGTAGAGCTCCCAGCACATCAGTCCCTGTATTTAGTGGAGTGAACAGAATGGAGCTGACAGCAGACATGGTGATGCTGAGCTCACTCCTTCACAACAGGCAACTCTGCAACACCTGTCCAGTCTCAAAGCCAGCACTGAACAGCTATTCCACCTCCATGGGATGAAAAACACTGCCCTGCAGTAATAAACTGCAGACTTACAGTCAGAGACTCAGAGCTGTGCTCTCCGTGGGGAATTGCTCAAGGGCATCTTCAGTCATGACACAGGAGAGAAATTGTGAAGTGAAATTCCCCCTTGGCTCTACAAAAGGCTCACAGCCCCTACTTCAGACAGAAGGAAAGACCCCCACAGCTCCTGCCAGTCCCAGCTGAGAGAGGCTGACTCCTCAAATATGGTGCCAAATGTAGCCCTAAGTGGGTGATCCAAGGCAATGTTTACCATGTCCACGAGGATCAGTCCCTCTGTCCTTCCCTGCCTCACCTTTCCAGTTCTTGTCAGCCCCAGGTGTCTCTGAGGGAGGTGAGGAAATCCCAGCAAAAAAAGAAGAAAGAAAAGCTCCTCCCAGGTTCTGGAGGCACCTGTGGATGGCCTCTGGTGATGATCAGTCCCATGTGGACAGGGACATGAATCTGCCTGGCCACCCAACAGCCCTTCTCAGACACATGAACCCATGAGGCTGTTGTGGGTTTTTCATCATTTTGAGGCAGAAAGAGCTGGATTTTTAGGGTGCTGATCATCCAGACCCACTGAACCTCAGACCCAGTCCCTCTGGGAATCACTGCTGCTTCACAAGTGCAAAGCAGGCAGACAGCCCTGAGGGAAGGGTGCTTTCCAGCTGTAGTCTTAAAATATTGCAGCAGAGATTGGATTTTACCCCTGGAATGGGGCATTGCACACGTCCTTGGGTGCCCAGGAGCAGATGGTCACATCCTGCTTTCGCTGTGCCCCCTCCTCGGGCCCTTCATAAACACAGATGTTCCTTCTCCCCTGACAAAAATCATTCATGAAAAATTCAATGGGACGTTTCTTCCCCCTCTTTCTCCCTCTCGTTTTTGTTGTATTCTTGACAAGCTTGAACTCCATAGGGGGGAAAATAAAAGAGCAGCCCAGCCCCTGGTCCTCCTCACATCCTGCTGCAGTGCCCATTTTACATGGTACAAAGGTCATTTAGCATAGCATGGAGCCCTCAGCAAGTTGCACAAGGCAATTTCATCTGATCCGTGATGGAATTCCACTCAGCCAAAGTCCTTATTATTATGCATTTTTTACACATTAGGATTTTCCTTTTGTTGGCAGCCAGATCTCTTCATGAGGTGTTAAAAAGTGCAGAGGGGCTCTCTGCTCCACTTCGGGTAGCTAATCCTGCCTTTAAGGCTGGGATAACTGTTTCATTACGGGATGGGCTCAGCTTTAGAGCCACTGACAAGGATCTCACAAACCAGCACAAAACCTGTGATGGAAGAAAACCCATCTCTGCTTCCTGCAGGACAGCCACAACCCAGCAAGGGCTGTGAGACTGACTAGTTTCTTTAGTTTCTTTTCCCTTCCCTTTTATTTTTGTTCTTCCCAAAGTTCTAGCCCCTAATTTTCTAAATGTTTTCCAAGCTGGCAAACATGTGATGACTCATTTGCACCTGTGAAAAGCAATCCTCCCAATTTGATGGATGATATTGCAAACCTTAAGAAATAAAGGTTAACTGGTAAAGGTAAATAAATAGATTCTCCCCCAGCACTGAATGGAGCGATGTCGCAGGCAGAGCAAGCATCTGCTTCATGCCAATCACAGCCACGTGTCTCTTGAGTAGTCAGAAAAGCAGCTTTATGAAGTAGTGTGGTCCTGAAGTAATAATTAGATAATACCTGAGCCTAAGAAAATACATAGCTTTTGTTCAAAGCCCTCATAAAATAATACTGGGCTTTATTACAATGCTTCTGGCTGAAAAAATAATCAAATCCAGTCCTTCAGTCAGTGGGATATTTCAGTGATTTTAAACTGGTTTGACTTCATCAGAAAAGATGAATTCAAACAGGAACAGGTGCAGAGAAAAGCAACTAGTATGGAGAATAATCAGGGCCTGGAAAGCCTGTTTTATGAGACAGGACTAAAAGAGATTGGCTTGTTAAGCCCAGCAAAATGAAGGGAACATGACTGCTGTCTATAAATACAGCAGAGATGTAAATACAAAGGAGGGAAAAGAGCTATTAAAGCAAAAGGCAGAGTTGGCACAAGAACAAATGGCTGTGAATTGGTCAGTAGCAAACATAGCCAGGAAATTAGAAGATATTTTTCAGCCACCTGAGCAGTGCTGCTCTGAAACTTCCAGCAGCAGTGCAGGGAGCGAGGGCTGGGCTGAGCTTGGATGGTGCCTGGCCAGTTTCTGGCAGGGATGGCATGTCCTGAGAGCCAGGATTGAACCCAGAGCTCTGGGAGAACCCTGCTATCCCACCTTCATCTGTCAATGCAAATACTTCATAACAAGAGAGGGTGGAAGGAAAAAAAAGATGGAAAATTGTAACAATGCTGGCAGTTAGCTGGGAAAATATTGCTTCTAGGGTAAATAATTTCTCATTGAATAGAAAGAAACAGTTAGAAATATTCAACCAGCAAGATAAGAACAGATAATGAAATGTGTGGTAGCAGTGAATGTTTTTTCTCGTTTATATAGGAAGCAGATAGGAGAACTGACATAGCTAAATGACCTGAAACCTCATTTCTTGATGACAATATGAGTTTTCTTCCCTGAAATATAACAAAATCAAGAAAAATTATACAGGACAAGGTCCTGTAAGTCTGGAAAGAGATCACCTCTGTTGCTTGCAATGAGCTGACAGCATTTGGTAAGTTATGAAAGGACAAACTAAATTTATGTCTTTCTTTTTTCCACCTTCCCCATTGAAAATATGGACAAGGACTTCCGTGTGACACACTGCCCAAGGAACATAGGGAAGGGGTAAAATTAGTGCAACTATTTAATTCCCTTGCTGAAAGTGCCTTTTTTTTTTCCCTTTTGATTTAGACAAACGGAAAAGTTTGAGCGAATTCAGCAGTTTGGCACAGTCTCTTTGGCTGAAGCTGGTCTGCTGCATATGAAATCCTTAAACAGATTTTGGCTCAACAGAAACACACTGTTTTTGTTTTGTGAGTAAACCCCAAGTGTTATTTGGAGTCATCCTCTCACAAACACAGGCACAGAGCAGCATGTTTTGGTCAAGCTGATTCAATTCCTGCCTCAGCAAAAAGGATTTTAGTTAATGGGTTTTTAAGTGATCTAATGTTCATCTTGTGAATGATGAGAGGACAAAAAAAAAAGAGTCTCTGTTCTGGTTTTATTTACAGACCAGAAAACCTCTCGTATTCCATGGAGGCATGGAGATACAGAGGGAAATAACTGGGAAATCTTGATCCCATTCTCAGCAGCTCCTCTACCGAGTCACTGACTCTGTAAGAACAGTACATTTCCCTCAAGGCATTGTTCCTATCCCGTTTTTCTGGTTTATCAGGTGCCTGTCCAAGTCCTTCTTGTGATTAAGAACACACTGGTCCCCCTTCAGTAATAATAAAGGCCAGAAAGGTAATGCAAATAGTTACCAAAGGGGAGTAAAGTGAGCGTGACACTTCTACATCTGTGAGGAACCCCTGGTGCTGTGGCTGCAGAGTATCAACACAGGCACACATCAATACCAGTCAATGCTGTGCCAGGAGCCAGCACTGTCCCACAAGCCATTACCACCTGTGCTTCAGCCACCCAAAAGCTGCCCAGGTGTCTGCCCTGGTTCCACAGAGCCCTTTTTCCTGTGACTCAGCTGTTAACTCAGGTAATGCCATCGAGAAATTACACAGACCCAGCATTAGTAACTAGGTAATAACCTGTTCCTAATGGCCCAAATGTGAGATCAAAGGCGTTTAGAGAGGCATGGGCAAGGAAGCTGCTGTGTTAAAACACAGTTAAAAGTAAATGACAACCCATCACTAGGAGACATTTGCTGAAAGACATTTACTCAGAGGCATTTACTGCACGTATTAGCAGGGGTAATGCAGAAGGGACAGATTCATTACCTGGGTAATGATTTTACATTACTATTTGCATTCAGTGGGTTGTCTCTAGGAACCATTTTTGCCCTGATCATATGTCCATATTATTATTTGTCTCGGGTTGCATTTATGAACATCAAAACTGCAGTGAAACTTGAGAGAAAGCCAGGCAGAACTCAGAAACGTGGCAGTGGCCTTTGACTCCTGATTTGCTAAAAAGTGAGGTGAAAAAGTACTCTAACATGCTTGCAGACTGGGGAGCTGTCAGGACATGAAGAAGTACTGGTGTTATAGGTCTGCAAGGCAGGTAAAACCTCATGGAGGTTTTGAGGGTGAGGAGTTCACTGAAGGTCGTGCGATAATCATGGCGTGACAGTCGCTTGTCCCATTGATCTCCTGAACAATGCCTTTGAGTGAAGAAATCACCCATGATATGTACTGTACAGAGGAAAATAACTTCTGGTTGGTGAGTTTCCTGTTGGAGGGATGCACTGATAACATGCCATATGAATAAATTAATGATTAGTCTGCTGCAGGAACACTTATTGATCTGGTTTGTAAAATGCCTTTTGTTTCTGTCCCAGAAATGCCCTTGCTTTTCTGCTCATCCTTTAAAATGGACTTCTTTTAGAGAATGGAAGTCCTCAAACTACACTTGAACTTGGAAGTAGAGTTTCTATGACAAGGCCTTCATCTAGAAATGGGACAGGGTGTGCAATTTCATTTAGAAAGATATAGAGAGGGTGGGCAGGATGGGAGAGAAGAAGAAGGAAGCAAGGACCAAGCTGGAAGGAAGGAAAATATATAAAGATGGATCAAAAGCCCAGATCCAGTTCTGGAGCCTGGCTGATAACTGTGCCAGCCCAGTTTCAAATAACTGATTTTCATGGAGTGAATTGATATAAATTGAAATAAGGTTTTCAGGTTGGTCACAGACCCAGGCCTCTGTGACAAAATGCAAATCAAGGTGCAAATTTGGATTTCAGGTGTCCTCAGGTCTGGGTGTGTTTAGATGAGCAGTTTGGCATTACATTTCCAATAACAAGTTGCCTGAACCATCATTAGGCCTCAGCTTGGGCAGTAAACACTTTGCTGGCCAGGCTGTGCTATGGCCCTCGCATGCTGCCGGCATCTGTTTTGTCCTGTGCTGAAGAAGATCCTTCTTCCTCCTCTCTCAGCCTTAATCCCATAGCCATTTCTCTGCCTTGGAGCCAGGAGGAGCCCATTGCAGGAAAGGTGCCTGGCCAGACACCTGTTGGTGGACAGAGGAGGATCCACACACACCAAAGCACACCTAAACAGCTTTTTTGAAGTGGTGCTATCCAAAGGACTTGAGCCTGAGGATAGCAGAAGTTTTGTTGGCTTCAACCCAGATTTTTTTTGCAGATCACTCCTGGTAATTACTTGTGGCCTGTTTTGCACCTTTCAGATTCCTGGAGGAGGATCCTGGGGGATTCTCACTGTTCTGGGCATGAGGCTGACTCCACTCATGGAGAATCACACCAGGCAAAGGTTCAGGGTGAGCACATCAGCTCTGTTGTTGCCTGTGGCCAGCCTGCTGAAATATCTGCCATGAAGGTGTTCAGAGCTCTGTCTCCTGGGCTGGGAACCTGCAAAGACTGTCCTGGCTGGAAGTCAGATGGGAGAATGGGGCGATGCTGCTCCAGGTCTGTTCCCATGAGATGCCAGCTGAATGTGGAGTAGATGTCAAGCAGCTGCTGCTGCACTTACAGAGCTTCTTGCTTCATGTTTCAGGGCTTCTCTCTGTACCCAAACTGCACTACTAAAATAGGTGTCTTCTGGCTTGCATCTGACCTGAAAGCAAAACTGGACAGTATGTCCAGAGCTCATCTCCAATTTCAGATCTTTTTATTATCTATTTAATCCTCATAAACAGCTAATAATTTCTGCCAGATGCTAAAACCCCCTTGTGTCATCTGAAACTTAGAAAGCTAGTAGAAGGGAGGCTATTAAATACATATATGCATAGCACTGCATCATGACTGCCTGCTCCTAGATGATTACTGCAGGGACTCCCAAATTTCATGCTGCCGAAATGTATTTAGACATGAATATCAATTTGAGACTTCAGTTCTGATCATGCTAGATGACTCTTAACAACCATGACCAGCCTCTCCTCAAATCATTACCATTCGTATAGCCACAAAAGGCAAACTTGATGAGAGAATGAGAAGCTAGTAGGGTCTCAGGCTAAGCATACAACAGTGGGATAGCTATAAATGAACCTTTTCAACCATAAATTACATGTGGCCAGTAATTCCCTTTTCTCCCTCTCTCCCTCCCTCCCCATCCTCCCCCTCCACTCTGAAAACCCTGGGACAAAGGCTTGCCTCTCTGAAGGATGCCTTTCTGGAGGATTAAGCAGCTTTTGTTGACAAAATACAAATTACAACTCCTTTGCTTGGTGTCCCGCCTTCTCAGCTGGGCTCCAGTCCCTGAGGGACAAGGCTCTATTACCCCTGCGTAGATGAAGAGCTCAGAATAGGCAGATGTAATTATTAACACCATTCAATGGAGTGTCTTTCTGAATTATCAATTAAAAATCTCTACTGTTTTTTCCTCACACTAAATAGAAAGCTGACGGCAGTTAATCTATTGTGCAGCAGAGCTTTATATGCATATTTAAACAGTGTGCTTCTCTGCTTTTTTATTCCAGGGGCAGAGTGGGGTGAGAGGGACTCCCATGAGGTAGCACAAAGACCCCTGTCATTTGATTGAGAGAGGAGTCTTTGGAAAAATATTGTCGCCTTGGACCCTGGCAAACAGGTCCCGTGGAGATATCCAAACAGGCCCGAGGTGCCCGATATTGTGGGAGGTGACAAACGAGCCTGCCCCGCTCATGCACCAAAGTGAACAGCTCTTCTGGTGTGCTGCTGTTAAAATGCAGAGTTCATGGGCAGCAGACACATGAGCATGGAGTGAAAACAGAAATTAAGCAATGTGATTAAAAGCAACAGCCACGCCGAGCCGGGCGGCCAGAGCTGTCGGCTTTTGGCCGAGGGGGAAGACTGATGTGCTGGGTTTTGGGGAAGGGGCTGCGAGGATGGCTCAGGAGCAGGAGATCATGGGCAGAGTTTTGTTAACTCTCCTGCTGCCACACGAGTGTGTCTCCAATTCTCACCAGAATAAACTTGCAAACCTCCCCAAACAGCCTGTTTCAACTCTGTTGAGAGCTTAAAAACTTCCATTGGTGATACCGGGATGTTGAGCTACCACTCATTTGTTATCGCGTTCCACTGCTCACGAGTTATCACTTGTCAGCTCCAAAATCCAGTCCTAACATTTCTAAACATAATAGGTTTCTTCTCAAATCCTTTTCTTTTTTTCTTTTGAGCAGCTTCTCTCCCGTCATAAAGTTGGATCTTTTCCTTGCACAGAGCAAACTACTGATATATGGGTAAATCATTTCCATATTTTTAATCTTCAATGTATTGTGTATGTCATCTTTTTTCATAGCTGGGATTCCCACCAAATCCAGTAGAGTGAGACAAGTTTTTAAACATTGAAAAGTGGCATTATGCATAGCAGGATTTTCAGTTTAAGCGTTTTGATTTCCAGAGTGGTGTCAACTGAAAAAGCATCCCAAAGAAAGACAAAACAAGCCAAATTTGGGAGTATTGCTGGGCTTGGAGGAGTAGAGTTAAAAATGCTATATCAGACAGAAAAAATAATAACTGCTAAGGAACTGGAAAGCATTTGGGGCTGGACATGTGCCTTCAGCAGTTTAGAAGCTTATTTTATTAGCACTTAAGTCCTAGAAGTAGCACTGAACTCTTGACATGTTGGACCACTTCCACCTATTGCCTAATACAACCACTATTCTCTTTTTCTAACTCTCCAGAGTTACCTAAGAGCATGCAATACCTGGGCTGGCAATTTTTCTTTTCCTTTTTCTTTTTAATGATTTAACTCCCCTTGCCCCCAAAAGCCAGACCCCACTAATGGACCCTAATGCACATGCAAGTGTTTCCAAGCTGCACTGCTCTGCTCAGAAGGCTTTCTCCAAGATGAATAGCATTTGAACTTTGTCCAATTTTTCTTATGTGGTATGTGCCCTTTATTTACTCCGTCATGTATATCTCACTCCATTTAAAATATTCACAGTTTGTTTTCAGAGCTATCTGGCTGGCCTTCAGTCTGGATTTAACAAATGTTAGACGTTATATTCACTTGCATATATCAGGTTTTGTCATGAACCAGAAGGGGGGAAAAAGAATTTAAAAAAATTGCCTTCACCATGATTTAAATAACATGTTCAGATCCTTTATTTTTTTGTTTTAAATGCCTTCATCTCTTGGCCTTATAAGGTGCAGACTGTCTCATGCTGAACTCTAGCTGGGTGGCCTCAGTCAGCCAACAGCCCTGCAAGCTCATCCCATTAAAGTCATTATGTTTACTTCTTATTTCAACAAACCAACCTGGATTTTGAGGCAAGAAAAATTGAGGGAAGAAATCCTAGGTCCATTTCAGAGAGAAAGAGTGTGAGATTCAGTTTCTGATAGGCTGCAAAATGAAAGCTCTCTGCAATTGCTACTAAAAATACCTTTAAGAAAAATAAAAGGGAAGGGTTGTTCCTCTCCTTATAAAATCTAAGGAACCAATGAGTTCATATCTGAGTACCACCACTTAGAGCACCTCTGCACCAGATCTCTGCTCCCACTCCATGAGGAGAGTGTGTGCCTTCCTAACAGCCTTGATAACCTCGCTGAAATACTTGCAGTGGTTGGGAAAACTGAAGCATGGGCCCTTCCATGCAGAATTGCTGGACAAGTCAGGAAGCAGATTCCTGTGAAGAACAATGCACTGGAGGGGGCCTCGAGGCTCATGGGCACCTACAAGTAGCACCTCTCACACTGGGGACACAATTTTGCCTCATTGCACAGGGGATGCCTCTGGTGCCTTGGAGATGTGGGGAGACTGTGATCCTTCTCCCAGGAATCTGTAGTCCAGGAGTCAGAGAGAAAGGTCCAGAACCTGCTGGCAACAGACCTTGAGGCAAAAATGCCAATGCAAAGGAAGAGGATGGTAAAGGAGAATGAAGTAATGAAAGCAAGGAAACCTGGATTGCTGGTAGAGTGCCCTCGTTGGTGGGCTGGGCTCAAGGTCCTCACTCCCGTGGCTGAGTGGCTGTGCCATCAAGCCACTTGATTTGCCCCTAATATCCCCTGCATTTTTCCTGGGGCAGGGGTGAGTTCCCGAGGAGTTGAAGGAAGTGAAGAAAGGAGCCCTCAGCAGAGTGGTTCTCCTGGACTGCACACAAAGAGCTGGAATGGGTGCTTGGGAGGTGTGAAATAATCCCTTCAGAGCTGGGAGCAGCCCAGCTCCCCGTGACTTCCCTCGGGCTGTCTCCATATGCCCGATTTCCCCTCTGTCCTCCAAATAAATAGGACAATAAAGGGAAGATTGAGGAGTTGACTTGGTGGAGTGTCCAAGTACATTCCAGAGATACCGGGCACTACAAGGGCCTTTCAAATTCAGCCAGAGAGCAGCAGAACAAGAACCAGTAAGAAGAAGCTCAGCCTGGAATTTCAGGGCAGTCAAATTCTCAAGGGAGATAAAGCATGGAAAAACAATTAAAACAATTAAAACAGCAAGGCCGATTAACCCTGAGTACAAAATATGGAGGGGAAGAAAGACTTTTTCAAGTCTGTTTTCAAATTCTTCATTCAATCAAACCCCTTTCTGGAAGGCAAGTTTTGATCATAATAAAAGTGATTTGTCTCAACAGAAGGAAACCAGGGCAAAATCCCCATGGATGGTGATTTCCAAAAGACCTCCCCAGCTGAGCAAATGGATCTTTTTGAGTTTAACAATATCCTGAGCTCTTCATTGTCAAGATTTATTTTTGTAAACTCATTCCTGACAGTTGTGTGGCAAGAAGTGTCAGCACTAGCCTAGCAGTTTATAGGAGAACTTTTATCCTTTTGTGTCTCACAAATGTCTCTGTGCACAGGGAGCAAGAGAGGAGGAGAAAGTGACTCACTCCACGGAGCTGGAGAAGAGTCCCAGCCGTGTCTGGTGGAAGGCTGCACCCTGCCAGTGCTTGCAGCAGGGAAGAATTGCTTAGCAAGCACTTATGAGGTGAAATAGCCAAGTAGCAAATGCAAATGGGTGAGCTGGATAAACAAAAACATGCCCCGAAGCAAGCTCTGGGAAAATGGATTCAGGCTGCTCCATGCCGGGGCTGTAGTCTGCATTCCTCCTCAGCAGCAGGAGCTGCAGGAAGATCCAGCCGGTGTTTGGAGAGGCTCTGCAGCCACCAGGAGGAATGCACTCGTGTACCAGCTCAAACTCAGTACAAGAGCCAGCGCTTCTGCAGCTGGAATGAATATTGATGTGCTGTTTGTAGCTGTGTGAAGAGCCTGGGCCCTGTGGAGGAGCTGCCCTGTTTGACACCTAAGTTAACTGATAGTTTCCTTGAGGTCCTTGAGGCCGAGGTAGGAGCTGAGCAAAGGTCTGACCCTCCACAGCCAGACTCATCCACCCAGAGCTTTCAGGAAACATGAGCTGAATTTGCTGCATCTGTGCATCTGGACTTCTCTTTTGGTGATGGACTGCACATCCACATTACAAGGGAAAACAGCTGTAATCTGAAAGAGACTTGATTTAGATTGGATATTAGGGTGAAATTCTTTGCTATGGGGTGGTGAGATTCTGGGAGAGGTTGCCTAGAGAAGTTGTGGATGCCCCATCCCTGGCAGTGTTCAAGGCCAGGTTGGGTGGGGCTTTGAGTGACCTGCTGTAGTAGAAGTGCCCCTGGCAAGGGGTTGGAATGAGATGATCTTTAAGGTCTCTTCCTACACAAACCATTCTGTGGTTCTGTGACATACATGCTGCATACAGACTGATGGATCTCTCTCTGGGGCTGCCACAGAAGACATCATTTTCCAGCTTTTGTTTGTAGGTGCCTGTTTCCTCTGTGCAGAGGTGGCAAGAAAGGCATTGCTCTGGCTGTCCCCAGGTCTCTCATGGATACAGGGAAGCACAACATGAACCACAGCACCTGGCATCATTTTGCATCCTGCCAGGAGTTGTGTAAGCATGTGTCTCTGGATGCTGTGAAAGCACCAGGACTGGGTTTCCTACAGTAACCTTCCAAAAGCAAGGCTCAGAGGTGTAAAAGGTGATATTATAACCTGCTGCTGTTTACATGGCACCTTTATCATTCTCCTTTCACTGTAGCTTGAGAAGAATCCAGGCTGTGCATTCCTTGATTGCAGCTGTTGCATCCCAGGTTTGCAAACTGTGACCATCATTGCATTACACCACTGGAGCATTCTCAGTGCTCCCAGAGCCTGCTACTGTTAATATACAGGGTTTTTAAAACATGCACAGACTAGTCTGTAACAGAGGCACATGTACAATTATTGTCCTCCCTTTGGATTTTCCCCAGATCAGCTCAGCATTTCAGAGTACTACTAAAATCCCAATCCCATGGCCTAACCCCTGAGCCAGACCTTTAGATCCTAGGGACTCACTCAAAGGTGCTGACATCTTGCTGTAAAAGTCATGCCTTCACGATCTGAATCAACATCTGAGCCTCTACATCACAAATGAACGTTTCTCTGTAATGTAAAAGTCTAGATGTCCCTTTCTTGTCTAACTGCAAGCTGAATTTTCATGCTCATCTCTTTATTCCAGCTGATGGACCTTTGGCAAAACCGCAGAACATTGTGAGACCTCTAGAAAGACCATGATACTTCTGTCTGCTTGCATCTGGGTAAGCATCTGACTGAACCAAAATCACTAGCTTCTGCAAACTTTTTGTGACTGTTTTCCTATGGGCAACTACACAAGAATTCACCTTTTAATGAAAACAAAAGTAAGCAGCAGTTGCAAAGAAGAGACTGAGAATATGAGCCATGATGCTTTAATGTTTAGAATTCAAAGCAGTAAAAGTTTGTTGCTCATGTCTCAAACATCTCATTTTTTTTTAGATGATCCCAGGATTTTGTAAAGCTTTACCTGTGATTTTTCTAATATGAAGTGGGCAACCTGTGAACCCTGCAAATACACAAGTTATGACAGCACCCAAATAAATGATCATTTTAAACATGTTTTCTTCCCATTCTGTTCAGTGATTTTCTTTGCATACTCACATTTTTTTTCCCAATCAAACTATTTGTGTTGAAGAGACTGGAGGCAGAAAACAACTTTCAGCTGATGGAAAAATGACTATGCTAACAGTGCCAGCATTTGCCACTTCTGTTTCCAAGTGGCTGAGGCTTTCCAGAGACAGAGCACCCTTGCACTGCAGAGGAACAGCTTCTTCATCCAGGCAGCTTATGTGGTAACCTGAAAAGAAAAATGGCATTGCCTAGAAGGCTGCAGATCAAGTGACACAAGCCTTGATGCTGCTGCTCCTCTCTCATCTACCCTCCCATCCAGGACCTGGAATGATTTTTTCCTTGAAAGCAGTTTGCTATTTCACTGGCAATTATATGTGTACAACTGAACATCAGCAAGCTTGTAATCATCGACTGTCTCATTTGGAAATTCCTCTGGTACTCCTCCATCAGCTTGGCTTTTAATTTAGAGGGAAAACTGTTTTCTGTATTATTTATCCTATTTCCAAGCTCTTCAGTAGCCTGAACTCTTTCTAGGAGGTATTTTGCATGACATTTATTGAAGCAGATTGGCCAAGGGCAGACAAATATTATTACTGTAGCTGCATAAGTGTATTTATCATTAGAAAACACAAAATATTTGTTTTCTTTCCCTGTCATTAGGTCTCACATGATTACATGTTGGTAATCTGTTGGCTGGAGGGGTGTTTGACATGTGTCATTCCATGCTAGTCTTTAATACCTTGGGTGATATGACACAGAAAACTTGGGGCAAAGAAGCATGAGGGGTTGGTTCAGCCTCTGTGACTCCTCCAAAACATCTTGGAATTGCAAAGGGTGTAGGACTTTTCAAAATTCAGGGCTGACTGATGCAATGCTGTGGTGTCAGCAGAGCTTTTGTCTGTCTGATGTCTGTGGGTTGAATTAAGGTTGTGCTAGAGAAATCAAGGTATGTAGAAGTGTAGAAGAGCTATGGCTATTCAGATATCCTTAGTTTGGTCTCACACTGGGCATTATGCTTGGAAAAGCAGCAGTCTTTAAAACCAGGCCTAAATTTCCAGCAGAATGTGGAATCAGAGGGTAAATGTTTGGAGTAAATGGCACTAGGAGCAAAGACCCCACAGCAAGAGCTGTCCTGGGACCGTGATTTTCACTGACACTGCCATTGGAAACCCAGCACCACCCTTTGCCAGTGCTGCTGTGAATGTTCTGCCTGGATTGAGCTACCATGGCTGCAGTCACACCTTCTGTTGAGTTGGCAGTCCTAAATTCTCTTCCTTTGTGCATGAGACAGAAAGGACAGTTTATAAATGCACACAGATCAGTGCTCCACCTAAAAGTGGAGTTTCATTTTTTCTGAAAGTAATACAGCCTCCTCACTCACACAGATTTACATTTATTATAACATAGCATAAATAATGAATTATAAAAGCTCAAGAACATAAGAATGACTTTATAAAGACCCTGGTATTCCACTGACCTATTTCTAAGCCTTGGCCAGTTGCAGATGCCTAAGAAAGTGCATAGGAAAAGGGTAAGTGTAAACAAGATTCAACAATTAGTGCTTCAGGGGCTTCCTCAGCCTAGTCATATCTTTGCAAATATGTAATGCTGGAATAGTCAAAGGATATCTGGGGGGGAAATGGACTTCCCATTGCTGAAAATATCCAAAGTGATTTCACCCCAGTGAGTCATAAGGTGAAGAAATTAGGTATAAACTCAAGGAAAACGAAGGTGGGTTGTGGGTGTAGCTGAGGATCAGCAGTGGGGGTGGGACTTTAACTTCACTGCTGGGAAAGGGACCTGTCCCCAGGGGAGGGGCTGCAGCCCAGCAGGACATTCCCTGCAGCCTCTGGAGACAGCTGTGCCAGGGAGAAAGGGCTAAGGGAACCACTGGGAAAACTGTGTTGCATTTAAAGTGAATTTAACAGTCCTCCTCCTTCTCAAATCACCCCACAGGACCACATATGAAGACCCTCATCCATTTAGGCAAATGTAATTTAGTTGCCTCTTGGACTTGATGATCTTTTACATGAAGTTTTTCAGCTTTAAACTGAAGCGTGTTGGCCCATTTTTAAAATTCCATCTGTTGGGCCAAGTCTCCAGTCCTTGTCCCTAAACAACATCACTAAAGCTGGTGAAAAGCATTGATCCTCCCTGGTTGTCTGTAGCTCCAGCCATGTACAATCAGATGGGCCAAAATAAACACAAACTGGGCAAGTATTCCAAGAATGAAAACACCTCATTTGTTGAACCTCCAGGTCTCAAAGAAGCTTTGTCCACTTCTACTTCAAACTTTCCAGAAAGAAAAACTCGTTCTTCCAGAAGATCATGGATGTAAAATTCCAGATGGATTGTTGCAGACTTTGAAAATTAGGAAAAAAATTGTCTGAGACTGGGAAACTATTGTAACATGAGTAGTTTTAGACTTATGTCTCTCCTCAAAATGGTCCCAAATATAGCAGCATTGGACAATATGATATATTTGGTAGCTTGAACAAACCTGTAAAGTGCTGGTGTTTTCAGGATTTAAATGATACATATTGGATTTCAGTACACTAGAAACACTGGAAGCATTATGAGATATTTAAATAAAACATTTTACTGAGTATTAAATGAGGAAGCATTCAGCTGATTTTGGCTGGAGAGTCATGCATTTAGAAAACCTGAGCTTTTTTACACACTCTAATATTAGTTATTTGGCAAGAGACTCTCTAAAGCCTCATTAGTAAGATTGCTGATTTGGCAGCAGTGAAATGTGTCTGTTTATGAGTAAATCCTCACATTATCTTTCTCTGGTCTTCCATTTTGCCCTTTTCCATTAAATATTTCTCTCTGGAGCCATTCCACCACTGCTTTCCTCTGATAACCCACTGGCCCTTCTAAATGCAGGACTTCCTGCAGGTGATGAATGTCTCCTTCCAAAGCCCATGAGCTGCAGCTTTGAAACCACGCTCAAGTGCCCATCTCCTTCCCCTTTTTAGTGCTTTAGCATCAGTCAAGCCAAGACTAGCATCTGGCACTTATGTGTGGGAGGAGGTTTTCCCCAGGGATGAGGTATAAAACTTGCTTGTTTATTATTCTTTTTTAGGTCTCTAACAGTCCCTGTTCCTCATTGTGATGAATATTTCTGTCATGTTTAGGGCTATAAAATGAGTTGCTATTTGCTTTGCACACCTATGAGAGTCCTGGATTAGGAAACTCACTCACATGTGGGATCTGGATCTCTTTGATCCAGATCTGTGGGTTCAGTCTTTCCTCTGCTTCTCTCTACTTTCATCCCACAAGTGGAAATCCAGCAGAAGTGAAGTGTATCCATAAAAAAGACTTTGAATGGGATATTCTCCTTTCTAGTTACACACTCCAAGATTCGAATGTGTGAGATTTAGGAGCACTGTTTACTCTTCCACTCTGTGTGAAAAAAAAGAGACTGTAAGAATAATCGACCTAGAAATGCCAGAAATGAAGCCCAGACCATGCCAGCTAATGTGAATTAACAGTCACTAATTATGAATGTGGGAGAGAGAAAAAACACAGGTCATTTTGACCCATTCTACACCAATAGCTTGGAGTCTGTTCAGAAAACTCCTGCCTACCAAGACCCACTGGAAACAGTGCTTTGATCTCTGCACAATGCACTCAATTAGAGGGAGGGAATTCTCAAACAAAAGCTTTTTAAAATTTCCTTTAGAATGAATAATTTTGAGGGTGGTGGAGGATGGTGGCAACAATTGAAGGAAATAATCTCTCACTATTTGCCCAGACATTTCAGTAGAACATGGAAAGCTGTGAGGAAGCACCTTTGGGGCTGGGTGCAGGTACAAAGCTGTGCACAGCACACTGAGGTCTCTGTGGGTGCAAGGGATGATAAATAGCCACACACACATGGCTTTGTAGGGCCCCACTCAAAGTGATTCACCCTGGGGACCTCCTTGGCTTTCTCCAGCCAAGTTAAGGCCTGCAAGATCTTGTCTAGAAACCAAACTTGGTCTTTTCTCCAAATGCATTCATCTATCAAAACCCTCATGTTAGCTGAAAAAAGGGGCAAAGGCAGATATGCAGATCACCCCCCTGCCCCTGGCATAATTTCCATTGGGAGAGCAGAGCAGCTCATCTGATGCCCTCCTAAGGCTGTGAGGAACTTTGCACCCCAGCCTGGACTGCAGGACGCTTAACAGACCTGGGTTATCCTCATAGCTCATAATTTTTCTTAAATTTTACTTACATGTTGCCTCACTCTGACTCTTTCTAATGTCAGCTATCCCAGTTTCAACACTCAGTTGACCACAGTCCTGTGGAAGACTTTCCATTCTTTCCTTCTTGTCTTTAACAGCCATAGATTAAGTTAAACATGAACCATGGGACTGTGCAGTGCTGCCAGTTGCTGTAGGAAGAGGGACAGTAAAACACAGATCTCCTGATCTAGCAGCATTTCACAGTAGGATAATTGGAACAGTGCTGGCGATGGCAAAATTGGTCCATATGGGTCTAACAGCATTTTCCACAAAGGACATTTAAATCAATGTGCTGAAATGGAGTGGGAAGCTCTTCAGAACCAGCACACAGAGTTCAGATTAGGGTTTTGGCTGAAGAGTCATGCATACAAGTGAAATGATGTTATTCATAGCAAATAACCAGAATCGAGCTCGGGACAGGAGCAAGCCTGTGGCATCCATGTCAAGTCTTTTCAGAGACTGACTTACAGATAGGCCTGTGGGAAACGTTGTTTTTGAGGCTTCCAGGGAAATTTAGGTCTTAGAAACCCACTTACAGCTCATGTAAGGAATTGGGTTTCTGTGAGAAATTCTGGGTGTGAGGAGCAGAGCAGTGGTGGTGTTAATGGGGAACAGCATGACAACTCTCCTTCCACCCAGCAGCTTGGAAAGGGAAAGACATGACCTGGCACTTGCTGAAATCCAGGACACGAGAAGCCTGTGAACACAAACCTCAGCTGGTATTACTTGCTGAGCATTTTAAAGCCAAATCTGAATACAATCTGTAACTGGTTTACTGCGTGTTTGTAAGTCCTGCCACCTTTTGAAAGATTCCTGCTCTTAGGGTGTGGTTACACATGGTGTTTCTCTGAGTCAGGATAAGGATCAGAAGAGGACATGCAGGTGGTTTGCAGGTTGTAAGCAAACTCATGATGGAGATGCCTTGAATGCCCCTGACTCAGGAGATTGGGCACTGGGAACCTCAGCTTTCCCTCCAGAGAAAGAGTGGCACCTTCAGGTCGTGACCATGACATCTCAGTTGTCCTGTGGAGGTGTCTCCTCAGGTCAGCTTCCTGAGATGCCTGAAGCTGGCTGAGATGTGTGCAAGCCTTTGCTGCTGGGAGGAGTGGACCCAAGTGGGACACAGCTCCTCAGGCTGGAGTGGCCCAGGTAAGCAGTGGTTGTATCAAAAAAGAAAGGTAAGTATCAGAAAATGTGATAGAAATGGGTTTCTGGGAGGCATCATAAAGTGTTTCTCCAAATTCACAGTGCAAAACCACCATGGCTTTCAGAGGAACTGGCATCTAAATAAAATGAAACACCATCTCCTGGTAGGTGAAGGCATTAGGCACTCACTCCTGCAGGGAGAGGCTTAGCCATATTCAAAAAGTACTTTCCTAGCAATAATGAAGATACCTGGGTGTAAATTACCCATCCTAACAGCACTTACACTTGGAGGAGTAGTACTCCTGCTTAAGAGATGAAGTCAGTCCTTAACTATTTCAGTGCAGAACAAGTATTCTGAGAGAGAAGATTATTTAAAATTTGCCTGCAGTCATGATTTAATGCAGTTATCTCAACTATTTGCCACTGGCTACTGTCAGAGTCAGGATACTGGATTAGATCAGCTTTGGGTCTTCTTTAAAATGTCAGCTTCTGTATTCTGAGGATGGGGGAAGACAACCTGTAGATTGTAGGAGAGATATGCAGAAGATAAATACAATTTTCATGTCTTTCCTTTCTGCCTCACTGGCTTTGCTAATGTGGCATGAAGAACAAAGGCTATGCAAGCCTAGATTCAGAGTTTCAAAGTCCAGCTGCCTTTGCTGTCTGAGAGGGGCTAAAGTGAGCTGTAGCCAGTATTTGGATCCTGAGCTTTTGTTGAGAAGTGATTTTACCAGAACAATGCATTTCAGACGCTGTGTCCACTTAGGTGGAATTTCATCCATCCCACAAAGGTGTGCTCTGACCTCCCCAGGCTCTCCCACCCCTGTATCACACCCCTATCACACCCATATCACCTGTGTTACAGAGGAGGTGGGAATCTGATACCTTCTGCAAAGTCCCAATAGACACACAACATTTTCCCTAGGGGCTTTGGTCCCTTAAGGTTTGTCAGTCCATGAAAGGGCCCCAAATCACTAACTTTTATTTATATCCTGCCACTCCAAGAGAGAAACATGAAGCATCCTAACTCCACAGAGCTTACAGTCCCTGATTTTATGATTTATTTTTAGGCTTTGGCTGATGGGCGCAGTCAGCATCAAAATAAGATGTTAAAGAAACAAATACTAACAGGTTAAAACAACAGCAACCCACAGGAACACAAACAGAACCTGACTCTGGTTTTTTTTTTTGAAGCACAAGAGACTCCAATAGTTTATAATGGATGGAGTTCTTTTGATCTCTGTACTATCCACTTAAACTTTTCCATACAGTTACTCAACCATGTAGGCCATAAGGTTAAAGGAAGAAGATTTCCATGGTCAGATGGAGCAACAAGTTTTTTTGTTTGAGCCTTAATTCTTTTTACATGAATGTGATGACAGCAAGTTATACAAAAATGCACCAGCTCATGCATTTCCCTCTCCAATCTTTGATAGATGACATATGTTCATATATCCCAGCTGTTAAATAAAGCTGCATGTATACATTATGTCAGAGACAACACAGGCCAAACTCTGTGGTACAGCTACTTAAGATACATAGGCTAAAATCAGTATTTTGTCTCCAAAAATCCTGAAACCAATGAAACTGACCCAGCACAAACCACACAGCAGTGTCCTTTGAAGTCACAAGAAGATCAAGGTTCAAACTGGCACTTATGATTTTGATGGTACATTTTTTCCCCCAGCACAGTGCCAGTATGTTTTTGTACCCTAACTGGGAAGTGGGCTTTATGACTCTCTTTGATCCCCAGGGGAGCCCAAACCCTTGCAGTAATGATATTTGTGCTTAGCTGTGTTGGATCTGAGACCTGTTATGATTTGGCACAGGAGAGTGATGAACACAGAGTCACCTGCAACCCAACCATGCCAGTACATGCCAAAATTGCTCTTGGAGATTGAGATAGGGAGCAGCACAAAGCTTACCTGCTTACAGGGGCTGGGTTTAGGAGCCAGCAGGAGCTTTATGGCTCAGTGTGTGTCCCTGCTTTTTGCCCAGTTAGGGGTGGGACAGTTCTTCATTTCTCACCAGGAGATAATGAGTAAGCCAGGGATAGACACAAAGCTCACATACCTAACAAGTCATACCCACCTAAAACTGCAAATTGATTTATTTGTGGCTAGGACACGTGGCTGGGTCCTGGCTATTAGATGTCCCACTGCTGCCTTGTATGATCTCAGACAAGGCACTGTGTGTTTCCTGCCCTCATTTTCATCAACCCCCACCTCCTCCCTTGCTTTAAAAAGTTAAAATGCTGCTCTGCCTTGCTGTTTAACACATAGGGCTCTCAGGGTTCTATCTTTCTTTTTGCATACCAGCCCCCTGTGTTTACATCAGACCTCCAGTGACCATCATTGTGGTATCTACATTAAATCAAGATGCCCTCTCTTCCACAGATACCAGCAGCTCCACTTCATTAATCAATTAACCTGGGAGTCCCAGGAATGCAGCTGCAAAGACAGCATGAAGATTCTGGCCTTTTACAGATGAAAGAGTTAATGAAGAACAACAACAGTTTTGAACATACCAAGGCATGATAAATGGATGTAGGCAAACACAGGTCTTGACACTCTCTGTCATCAGCAAAAAGGGCCTCAAAGTATTTTCTGATTCACAGACCTGACCAGTCTGACTCCATGCTGCCTCTGAGTACATGAAAGTCCCCACTCACCCATGTGCTGTGAGAACATGTGTGTTGAGGGTTAGATAGGTGAAATGTCTCATATCTGTCAGCAGTGTCAGCAAACTGAGTGGGGAGGACTTTGTGAGTGATTTGCACAGCTTCTGGCTTGAACAATGTTAAAGTGTCTGCTGCTGAAAAAGAAGAGCAGAAGCAGGTGAGGAGACAGAGTGCAAACTGCACATGGAAGAGATCCTGAGTTTCATCATGTCAAAACAAATCCAGCAATAAGCACTGTCAACCTGATAATGAGTCACTTGTAAGTGGAGCATCTCTGCTCCACATTGTGCAGCCTTCTGCAGAATGGGACTGTCCTGGTGCTGGGCATAGACCAACAAAAAACAACAGAAGAGTCCTTTGCCAGCAACTTCAAATGCAGCCCCAATCAAACCCTCTCAGGGAGGAGTTTTCCACATTCATCATCTGGCTTATCTACGCTGTCTTGAGCAAAACTTAGATGCAGGCTTTGTGAGTGTCAGAGCACATGAACAATGGTTGAAGCAGCAGGGTGATGATAAGAAGAGAGTGCAAAGCACATGTTTCAAGTTCTACCTTTTCAAGCAAGTGTTGGGGCCGGGGAAGCTGAGCTTGGGCTGAGTGCCAGCATTCCCTGCAATTTAATCCTAGCCCTTGGAGGAACAAGCTGTTATCCTCACTCCATGCCAGTGTCTCCCCCTTATCTCACATTCGAAATTCTTTAACCACTTCAAAACAAAGTATCTCCAAGGAACACTTCAGAAAATGTGTTTTCTTTTGTCTCTTGAAAACAGTGATGAGAAGAAAAGCTCTTTTGTGTTTTGTGTAAGAAGCCTTTCACCGTCTGGGCTCTAAGTGCTCTCTTCTGTTCATTCACTTTCCCTGAAGCCTCACCGTGTAAGAGGAATAGTCCTTTCCACAGGGAGGGCTGAAAACCTGAGACAGCAGAGACGGGCAAGCTTAGGCAAGGGGCAGAGCATCAGGTATACAGAAAAACATTAAAGCAACACCAAAGGGCCAAGGAAGGCCAGCAAATGTGCCTGAGTGGAGCCAAGACACACCTTGACAACCAGCAGCTTGGGTGCTGAGGTGGCTGCTGGCTTTGCAGGGGGATGTTTCCTCCTCTGCAGATGTCCTGAAAGCATTCATCCCAATGCAAAGGGATACTACTAAGCCAGAACACCAGGGAATGATCCAGAATGTTTGGGTGCTCTCAGAAAACCTGAAGGAGAAGAGTGATGAGGGATTTGGAAAGCTGAGGAGGCCCAGGGGGTGAAGTGTGGACCAGAACAGTGGGGTTTGGCTTTAGGAGTCCTGAGAAGGGAGATTGAATCCAGCTCCAGGAGGGGTTCAGGGCTGCTTCCCAGTTGTTTTTATAGGCTTTCTTCTAAATAAAACAGTGGGGACTTTGCCCTGCAGCAGTCATTAGGAGCCTTTCATTGACCTTCAGGGTGGGAATGTATCAACAGCCAAACTACTCTGCACTGGGCCTACGGCAAGCAAAGCCCTTCAAAGGATGACATGAGCAAAAAGAGGGTTAACCCACCACTGCAAACTAATTGCATGCCATAGAGATGACTCAGGCACAAAACTGATAAAGCAAATATTGCCAGTGATAGTGGATGGCCATAATGCAACCTGGCCAGCTCTCTTCGGACAGGGAGCACTCTGCTGCAAGAAGACCTTGCTTTGGCTGCTTGTGCTCTCAGACAGCCATGCCCAAATTGCCAGGACTTAGCTCTAACCAAGGAGCTGTAGGTGTGGAAGAACATGGCTTGTGACTCTCCTAGGAGACTTGGTGCCCTGTGCTTTGTCTGCCTCCAGCACCTTCAGGAATGCTCTAACCCTGCCCAGTTGTGGGCATGTTCTCTTGATGTCCTGCACTGTCACACTGGGGACAGCAAGCATGACCAACAGTGAATTCTCATCTGTCCAATTTCTCAGCAATTTATTTTTTTAACCTTTTTTAAAAATCTCTCTTCTAAGATGCATGAAAACAACAACTCAGATGAATACTGGTCCTTTGCAACCATATGTTCCCTGTGGCTTCACTCAGCATCTGTGGGCTACTTAGCTTCCTGTTTCTCTCTCCTTACCTGATTTTTCCTACCTGTGGCAATAATTTGGGTTCCTACCCAGAATGCCACTGGAGAATCTTAAAAATTCAGCTGTTTGTAAGATAATCATAGATATTGATTTGAAGAAGTTGGTATGGTTCCAATCAAAAAGGCAGATTTTTTTTCAGAAATATTTAGGTGACAGTGTTCAGCTTGTGCTTCTTGTTGAAGTTTGGAACAGATTTGCCAAATTATCCTGTTTGAGACATGTACTCAGTGTTATGGAAGACTGCATCTGGTTCATATGATTGCCAAGTGTTGTTTGATGCTGGTTCTCAGAAGAACTGTGAGAACAACCTGAGGGCTGAGACTGCATTGATACTGCAAAGATTTCACAAAAAACTCCCAGAACCTCAAATCAAATGTAAGTGCAATATGGTGTTTTTCTGCATGTGGTTTTCTTTTCTTGAAACATCCTGGCACTTAGAGGTATCTACATGATGCTTAAACGTCTTAACCTTAGAAAGAAGAAGGTGTTTCACTCCTAGATGAGGAGTTGTGTGCAGTGTTCTGTCCCATGGTCAAATTGGATGTCTGATTTATAAAAGCCCTACAAGGCTGTGCTTGTGATTCAAGTGCTGACGAAATCATAGCTCAGCATCCACCGTCTTTGCCTGGGACAGCAAAGTTGCTGAAGTTTAATAACATTTCTGGAGCACAGTTCTTTTTTTTGCTCCTTTTTCCCCCTCTGATGATTTTAAAGCCGAGGATTCTCGTCCTGTGAGCAGCCCCTATTGTGCTCTGGCAGAGGAGGGCTTATCTCCCCGAAGTAGGCGTCACGGTGACTGTTTACGAACAAACCACACAAAACTTGGCTAAACCTTAATGGGCCCATTTAGTCAGTATCAAGGGTGAAGTAGACTTGGACCCCACAGCATGTTCAAATTACATGGCTTTAAGTGAATTTAGAGCTTGTCAAAGGAGTTGGTTTGACAGCCCAGGAGACTAAAATCCTCTGTTTACCTCCTGAACAGATATCACATGGACCATTCACAAGTCCCCCTCTGTGCTAATCCGCAGAGGAGCTGCTCCCAGCTCCCAGCCTGGCTCTGAACCCCAGCCTGCAACAACCTGGGCTTTTAGCTCTGGAGGCACCTACTTCAATCCCAGTGTGTCAGCCAAGACAGGGGCCATAATAAACTTCCCTAACATGTCCCAGTCCTACCCCAGAGAGCTCCTTCTGAGGGCTGAACAGCTCTACTCTGTACCCAGTGGGTCAGATGGCACTAGTACAGAGAGGGAGCAGGAAAAAGCCCCAAAGGGATATGATCACAATGGGCAGAAAGAAACTGAAAAGGGAGTGAAAGAAAGAAAAACGAAAATTAAATAGCAGGAAAGGTTGGCCTGCTTTACACTTTCCAAAGCAAAGTTATGCAGGCAATTGCATTCAGGAGAGCTTTCCATTACTGGATCAAGGAGATCTCTGCAATTTCATTTTCATTCAGAGCAAAAGACCACACTTTCAAGATCCCTTCAGTGATGGAATAGTCCCCGCTCCTCCTCCGATGAAAATCTACAAACACCTTTTTATCCCAGGGTTTGGTTCTTTTGGAAGGAGACTGGCTAGTTCTGTGTTGGCTATAAAAGGTAGAAAATTTCTGGCCATGTCTTCTATTCAGAGGGTAATTTTTGGCAATTCAGGCTAGAACCAGGACAGTTGTTAGGAAAAATATTTCCTTTGGTGACAAAAGGTGAATATAAGGCAGAGGTGTATGCAGGGAGCCTTTTGGGGTGATAGGTATCCAACTAGCAACAAAGCAGACACAAGCCATACATGTTACCATGTTATTGCTGATACTCAGGTCCAGCTGAATTTTGTCAGATGGGTGGAAGGACGCTGCAGGTTTCTGCAGGGTTTGGGTTGGACACATAGGAAAATTAATCATATGGTTTCCAAGCTGCCATTGCTTGTGCAAGTCCAGGTGTAGCCCTATTGCCTGTTGAATGGTGGGGTGAGACCTTCATAAGGTTTGTGTGCAGCTCCCTTATGTTGGATGGTTGGTACTTCACTCCCTAATGAGACATGGCTAGAATCTATCTCAGATGGGGGGAAGTGTTTCTTTGTTTTGGCACTTCTTTTCAGTTCACAAGCAGCCAATGGAATTTTCCTCTGGCTTTTCAAAAAATCCAAGCTCACCTTTGGTCAGAAATGAAACATGGAAAATTTCAGCAAAGGTGGTTGAATTTTTTTGGAAGTTCCAAGTGTATTAAGGAACAAAAGTGCATGGAGATGGTTGATAAATCAGGGCATGCAGTGAGGAGGGGGGTAATGTGCTTTGCCTCCACTGGTTTGAGGAGGCAGATTCATAGTGATAAACATGCAGGGCTCTTCACTGTTAGCATAAGGATGAGGATCACTGAGTGCAGGTCTGAGAGAACAGAGCACTCAGCAGTTCCAGTCTGTAAAACTGGAAGGAGATAACTGCTCTGAGCATCAGCCAGTTTCTATTTGCTCACTGTAGAGGTGATTTCACAGCAGTCAGTGAAGCTTCACCAGCCTAAGGAGAAGCAAACACAACGTGCTGTGACAGAACTGTGCACTGAACCAAGCCCTATTTATTCCCATGGCAAGAATAAACATGAAGACTGGAATATTTTCACTTCCCTCTCCCCAACCCTGTTAAGTTTCTTCTTTGGGACTTTTATTGTTTTCCCTGTATTTGAACTGCAAATAGGAAGAGACAAAAATACACTTACAGGAAAGTAATGCAAAGCAAAGCAAAAGCACCTCTAACATCTCTCATTGTGCAGGTGTGATTCTGATCTCACTGAATAAATCTGGAGTAACTCTACTCAAGTGAATGGATTCATTCTGGGAAGTCAGAAGTGAGTCCAATCCTGTATGTTTTGTTTTGCTGGGAAGCAGTAGGGTTTTAGAGCAAGCATTACACCCATTTGTTTAATGAAAACCCTCTTTCTTACACAGTAATCATGGGCTCCTCTCAGTTTTAATTGCTTTTAAAATGCTGGACTGCAGCAGTAATTTTATATCTTGGCTCCCTTTTGCCTTGATTGCATCAGTAGCAGTTGAGAAGTGAGGGCTGAATAGCGTTTCACTGTTTGGTAAAATAATTACTGCTCTGGCTCAACATTTCAATTAATCCTTTCAGTGCTGCTGGAAAATGTTTGTGCCTGTGAGTCCTAACCACATATTCAGTGGAAGGGTCCTTCCCATTCACTCTCAGATGGTTTTGCACATGCAGCTGAGATAGTGACTGAGTAAAGAAATGAAGAACAAAGGGTTATAAATGTGGAAAAGGGGAAAAAAGGCACATTGGGAAGCATGACCTGTAAGTGGGGAAGAGATGCTACTTCACATTGTGTGGCAGAGAGGAAAGCAGGTAAAAGTGTCCTTCTAAAGACCTGAAGCTTCCTCACCTGGGCTCAGGTTTGGATCTCACTGGCTTGCCATTGGTCTTGAAATTCCCACAGAACTGCTTCCACTTGCCCACCCTGGGGCTCCTCAATGGTCACAGCCTGGTGGATCAGGGCTGAGGTGTGAAGACAGGCTGAGAAAGGGGAGGCTGTTCAGCCTGGAGAAGAAAATGGTGTGTGGATATCTCACAGGAGCTTTCCAGTATCTGAACAGGGCCTACAGGGAAGCCAGAGAGGGACTCTTCATCAGGAACTGTAGTGACAGGACAAGGAGTAATGGATACAAATTAAAAGTGGGGAAATTTAAGTTAGATACCAGGAAGAAATTCTTTACTGTGAAGGTGATGAGGCACTGGAACAGGTTGCCCAGAGAAGCTGTGGATGCTCCATTGCTGGAAGTGTTGAAGGCCAGAATGGGGCTCTGAGCAACCTGGGATAGTGAGAGGTGTCCCTGCCCATGGCAGAGGGGTTGGAACAAGATAATCTTTAAAGATCCCTTTGAACCCAAGGCATTCTATGATCCTGTGATTCTAAGACCCACAGTCTAGTGACAGGTATGGAAGAAACACAACCACAAACCCCTCAATCCTCGGTCCCAGACAGCACACACAGGGCCTGAGCCATGCAAGGGGCACCTCTCAGGGGTGTTAGTTGGTCCCAAACTGCTCTCAAATGGACTTGGATCATGTGCACCTCCTGCCTCCCTTGACACTGAGGTTCTCCTTTGAGCACTGCTTTGCTTCTTGCTCACCCAGGACAGACCTCCCAGGTCCCCACGTTGTACTGGGGCTTTTGCAAATGCTGTTGCTTTCCCAGCACGAGCCCTGCAAGGCAACAAGGCACTGGTCTTTGAGACAGCAAGAAGTTTCTCATCAATGAAAAAAGCTTGAAACTGAGGGAAACTGTGGAACTCAGTTTTAGCAAAAAGAAAAATCTAATTATTTTTTTAAAATTTGAATATCATAATTGTTAATCCAGAAATTTTTAGGCTTGGCTCACTCTTCTTCTGTTCTCAGTGTTAGTCAAATTACATAAATTGACTCATCCACTAATAATTAGCTCCATTCCAGGTAATTAACACAAAAGGGTATAGGAACCAAACCATTGCAGTGAAATTAACAGCAGTAGTGCAGAACCAAACCTCACATCTGCCTGAAGTGAGGGGAAAGTGCTGGAAATAATCTTAGGATTTTATTATGTCTGTGCTGGTGACCTCTTTGGAGAATGCTTGGTCTGGAGAAGCTGGAACATGTGAATGTTCACAGAGAAAATGGCACTCGAGCGATTTTTTTTTTGAAACTGATCTGAAATTAATTTGAGGAGAAATTAAAATAAAAGGTGGCCTGTAAAATATAGGGCTTTGATCAGAAACAGAAATTTCAGCACAATCTGACTTCATCCTCCATCCTCCACAGCAGCCTTGGAGGCATATAAAAATTGCTTGGTGTGTTGATGCTCCATCTCTAGTTTATGGGAACAGCACCTTGTCCAAGGGAAGCCAGTCCTGCCTCAGATGGGAGAGCTGAGACCAGGAGAGAGTGTCCATGTGGGCACTCCATTTTCTTGCTTGTTAGTGAAGAACCCTCTATCAGGAAGGTAACAATTTTGCCAGAAAAGCTTGTGTCTCTGACATTATGATGTGCCTGTGACAGGGCAAGACAAATTAAAGATTTGGCTGAGAATCCCTCTGTGACTTGGCCCAGGAATCTGATCTGATTAACTTTGGATAGCCTTGGGTAAGGTGGAGGAAAAGAGTCCTGCTGCTGCAAGGAGCAGTTCATTCCTCCAGAGGTGCAAATAGACAACAGTCACGGATGTGGGTGACACTGTACAGACCAAGTACCACACCTGGAAGAGTGAAGATTTGTAACAGGCAGACCACGAGCCACCCTTAGGCTCAAATGTGTTCTCTTGAAACATTTGCTGATTTTAGAGAGAGAACAAAGTCAAAACAGCAGAGTTTTCACAGTTCATTTTGTTGTGTTTTTTTTTTTTTTTAATTTTTAATATTGGACTACTATCCTTCTAAATTTTCGGAGTCAATTATTTGCTGCTAACTGTTCACTCAGCTAATCCCAGTACAAGGCAACTTTCATATTGAGTTCACAAGAGTGCCAGCCTTGTTTGGAGCCTGTCAGCACAAGGGATTTCTGTTTGTGAACAAAAGTCTTTACACATTCTGGCTCCGAACGTGTGCGCTGTCCGTTCGGAGCCAAAAAGACTCTCTCCCCGTGCCAGTTTGTGTTTCCAAAGTTGCTCTGTGTCCTCTCGTCATCAGCCAAGCTGTGCTGTGCTACTGAACTACGTTTTTGGAATTGCAAGGAGAGCTCTGGAGGGGGATTGAGGACAAACTCCACCAGCCCTGGGCCGAGTGCACCCTGGCAGTGCCCGGCCGTGCCCACAAGGAAGGTGCTGCCGTGTGCAGATGCAGAGGGATCTCAGTCATGCTGGGTTCGAGGTGCTGATGTGCTTCTCTGCTTCTGTCGCACAGTTTGGGGTTTATTTTGGTGGAAAAGAGAGCAGGAATTAGCTTGGCTGCTGCCCAGGAGCCTTCCTGAGCTCTCTGAGGATGCTTCTCTCCGGGCAGTGCCCGCTGTTTCCGAAGGAGCCGGCACTCCGGCACATCGTTTCTCAGAGGCACAGAGACACCCAGTCGCCTGTGGTTGCAGGCACAGGGAGGCCCCACATGCTGGGTGAGGTGGCAGCATCCTCCAGCTTCTGGGTGAGGCTCAGCAGGGCAGGCAAGAAGCAGACCTCACACTGGCACTGGCCACACGTTGGGGAGATGCAGCTGGTGGTTGGCAGGAGTGTTGAAGCGCTGATAATTCAGTATTTCCCAGAAAGATGGAAGTGTTGGTGTAAAACATCTCCCTCAGAGGAGGAGCACTGCCTGTCTTTATGTTTTATTGAGGGAATGCTGTGCTTTTCCAGCAGCAGCCGACCTAATTTCTGCTATCTCTGTGTAAT
The DNA here is from genome assembly GCA_013398075.1 of Notiomystis cincta. Lineage (NCBI taxonomy): Eukaryota > Metazoa > Chordata > Aves > Passeriformes > Notiomystidae > Notiomystis > Notiomystis cincta. The sequence goes on along the minus strand of VZRX01015463.1, from coordinate 367,959 downwards.
CACCTCAGAAATCTTTCTCCTGAGTATTATTTCTTATAAGGGATATAGATGCCAGTTGTGAAACTGGTGACCTTAAAGATTCTGCCATCTTTGTGGGGCTGAGCTCAGAGGGATCTTGTGAACCATGATTCATATGAGATTGAAGTAGGAAAATACCAAGAACTGTTCTAAACACACCAAACAGTTCTAAAAATACTGAACCAAGAAGCCTTAGCAAAACTGCTCATATACTAAAGGGTACTGAATGTCAGGATAGTGTAACATATTTTTTCCACGAGCAGTTTTTTTATCAGATAATTAATAAAGAGCTGTACAGTGTTACAGCTGTTCTGTCCTCCCCCTCACATATATGTCCAAAATCTCTGCTGACATAGAGGTGTTAATCTCAGACTGAAATTATCACTAGCAGTGATGTGAAGATAAATCAAATTACTTTTACTGTGATGTGTTGTGCACATGCAGACATGAGAAAGGTGCCTAGAATCCCTCAAACCCTTTTTCTTCTCTCCTGAGCAGTGTTTTAGAATTTACCAGTGCAGTGAAGGTACAGAATTAATGAATCATCTTATTTTTTTCCTCTATTCTTCCTATTAAGTTTGAGAAAAACTGTGCTTCACTGTACAAACTGGTAGCACTTTAAAGCAAGCATAGTCTCTGCAATTTAAAGTATTGCTTACACCAAAGTATTACAAGATGTAAGGAGCTTCTGGATTTTCCCAGTGGAGATATTTCAGAGATGGCAAAAAGTAACACATCATCCCTACAGCCTTGAAAAGGACAGAGCAGCTCCTGCATATTTCTGAAGAGGAAACCCTAGATTAAACAAAATAAAAGAATTTATATATATACCAGCAACTTGGTGAAGAAGAAACATAACAGATTTGCAGAAAGGCCACTTGCCTGTGACTCTGCCACCAGAAGTGTCAGTCTGACAATGCTGCTGCTAAATCTGGAGACCTCTGACTAATGGTAAAATCACTATTTCTCCTGCCAGCATCTTCTGAGGGAAAGAGTGAGTACACCCATAGGAAAGTGGGCAAATGGGAACACTGGGGAAGTGAAATGATCTTGCAGAAAATATTGTACCTGACTGCTGTGCTGGGAAATGTGAGATCAGGTCAGGCAAAGAACCCTGTGATGTCTACTGACTGAAATTGCCTTGGTCTCTTAGTGAACCAGAGAAGGAATGTGGGAAAGCTGGTTCAAGTCCCTGCTCTCCATGAAGTGTCTGTGTGGCCCTGGGCAAATCCCTTCTTTGCTCTGTGCCGTGGTTGTTCACCTACAAGTGGAATTAAAAATATATTTACAACCTCTCTGCACACGAGGGAATAATGACACTGGATTCTGAGCTACTTAAATAAAGAAGGATAAAAACTTGATTGGTTTTAAACTTATACCCAAGACCAGGAAGATATTTTTTTCAGGACAACACAAACCTTATTTTTGAGTCTATTCAGCAAATGAGCTTATCAATTTCCAGCAAAGTCAGAGGATGAATTCCCTACATCAGAAATGGCACTGATTAGAGTCATTGCCTAGACAAAGGAAAAAGGCTTTGAGCAGCATGGTCTAGTCAATCCTGGCCCAAGAGATTTCAGTTCAGAAATAGTCCTAGACACAAAAGAGAACCTTTAATGGTTGTTTAATGAAAGGTTTATTTTCTTCTAAAAAAACCATGAACAAACAAACAAAAACCCCCCAAAAATAAGAGCTGGAAAAAAATTTTAGAAACTCCCACAATATATCTGGTTATAAGCTGAGAGGGAAGAGGTAGAAAAGTCTTTCAGAAAAGTGAAGTGGAAAAGTCTTTCAGAAAACTGGGAAAGAATGAAAGTTCAGAGAATGAAAAAAAGCTGTGCTGAAGTGTGATATTTCAACATTAATGCCACTGCCACAAATTAGTTTTGTCATCATTAAGAATTCAGCAAGAGGTTAGAGATGAATTATAATAATGCAGCTACATGAAAGGAGTTGTTTTTTATTATATATTCACCTGAATTTAATTTTCTCCTCTTCTGCAGTCATCCAGTAGACTGTTCTCTAGGGGAATATTTACATTTTGCCTTTGAATGTACAGGAATTCAGTGGGGGCTGGATTTTTTTAGTATTTTAAAAGGAATTTAAAAAATATTCATGATAAAACACAAACTTACTATGTTCTCCAGTGGTTGTGAGGTCTGCAGCCATTCTGGAATGATAATGGTCTCCAGGGACATAATAAAGTGGTATTTTTCAGAATAACCTTGTTTTCCTTTAGCAGACTCTTCTTTGAAGACCAAGTTGTTAATTCAGGAGTTTTTTCCCCAGAAATCACACTTAGAAAGATGTCTGTGTCTTTCTATCACTTACATAGCACTGGGTCTTAAACTGAGGTGGGTGGAAATGAAAACCAAATTAGGTGTATGGTTGAATCAACACAAGAGATTCTACATTTTGGGCTCTGTAGTTGATGTCCTCTTAAACAAGAATTGCTAACCCTCATCAGGTGCTTGGCATCCACTCTTGCTTGGCAGGGATAAAACAAAGCAATAAAGGGAGGTGCCACCACAGCAATGACACTCAGAATCTGGAGAACTCAATTCAGTTACCTGAACCAGCCTAAAATGAGCTTGGTAGGATGGTGTGACCAAGCACACTACAATGTTTAAGGTGTTTAAATTCCCTTTGAAATCTCTGGTCTGGTCAGAGGTCTGATCTCATGCGTCATCACTATAGGCTGCTTCCAGATATATGTCTTAACTCCCATTTTTCTCAGGAAAATGGAAATAGCAGGCACTCCCTTCTAGGCAATTAAAAAAATCCATCTTGACAAGCTGAATAAATAGTGATATCCATAGTTAGTGATAACTAATCTCATTCTGTAAACCCAAAAGAGCAGCCTTTGAGAAAGGAAACAAGGTAATGGGAAATGGAAACCTGACATTCTCAAATTCTTGACTTAGCACTTGCATAGAAATCAATCCCTGTAGCCATCAGACAATCAAGTGGACACCATTCCCTATGCTGCAATGCAAAGTAACATCTCAGACAATCTCCCCACTCCTCAGAGCCAGCTGTTGAGAGTTTTATTCTGAGTCAGTCTCACAACACTCTGGTGAGGAAGGAAAATACAGTATACACCTCTATGTTACAGCTGAAGAGCAAAAACACCAGAGACTCAACTCCACCAGAGGAAATTAGAGCTTATTATTAGTGCTGTCCAGGTGTCCCTGGCAGAACATTTGTCCAAAATTCAGATTCCTTCCAGTTGTCTGCTGCCTGTGCTAGAGGTGACTTTGGACACCCCAATTCTTCCTTTAGCATGCAGGAAAAAGTTTTCATACTGATCTAATACAAAGGTGATGTTTGGCTTACTATTAATTAGATGTCTCTTATTAGAGACCTATTAGTATTTCACTAATTTTCTTAGACTTGTTCCTTCCCTGTCCTGAGAAAACGTTTTTCACTTAGTGCTTGCAGAACCATGAGCATTTGTGGAATATTTATACAAAAGACCATGAAACCAATTAGCAAAGGAGGATTTTCTGTTTGCCTGAAATTTGCACTCAGTGGAAATGACATGCTAAAAATGAAGTTATTTGGTTACAAGTGAAACAATCTTTTTAATAAATTACTACAATTTAGCTTAAATCAAAGTCAACTATTATTTTCTTTATGATAAGATAATAATTTGAATCCTTTCTATATTTCATAGGGCTTCTTTTATGAGCCATAAGAGGAACAATTTATTTCACTTCATGATATCTTGCAAATACTTTACATTTTTTGAAATAGCTCAGTGACTTCTTTATTGATATTGTACAGAATTTCTGGAATCTATTAATGTGTTGTTGGACTTTTTTCTCATTTTCACTGTTGTGTACTGAAGCTGAACTGAGAGCAAAGTGTTCATTTAGGTTGGAAATGAAGCAAGGCAAGTTTGTCCAGATATATGAATGACTGCTTTTCTCCTAGAGGAAAAAATAGAAGAATAACTGAGTGCTCTGCAGTACTCTTCCCTCATTTCTGGAACTCAACCTGGATTGGAGTGATTTGTGAGACTCCTGCTCGTCCTGGATTCCAGAAATGTGTTGTTCTAGTACCATTTCTAATCTCTCTGGAAGGCAGATGAAAGCCTCAATAAAGCAAACTCAAGACTCTGGGAAGGTTTGCACATTTATTCAGGAATTTGGTACCTGACCTAAGCCTAAAATATGAAGGCAGTGAGTGCTGTTCTCATTGAGAGGTCACTTAAACCTGAGCACAGCTCTGAAATTCCAGGGTTCAGCCATTGAGTTTCCTAATAACTTGGGTTTTGTTATTCTTTATGTCTTGCCAGAACCACAGCAGATGAAGAAAGTAAAATTTCATCATCCTAGCAGTTGAGTGAATACAATTTCTGCATTTATCAAGTACCAGATAACTGACACCAAGGCAAACAAACAGGAAAATATGAGTATGTTTCTTTATCTTTCGGCTCCCTCTTTACACATCTCCCCAGGGCAGAAAACTTATGAAAGCTAAAGTGTTCTCACAAGGTTTTCTTTCTAGCTCGATTAATAGCTCTTTAGAGGTCTCCTTCACCACAGGCTCCTTTGGACACCGATGTTTTGTTGAACTTGCACACCCTTCCTCTGAAACGGAGGTGACTCGATAACCGTCCACAACACTCCCTGTATTGATGAACTGGGGTGCAGAGCACCACTCACAGGCTTCTGGAAGTGTATCCTCAGCCAAATCATGAACAAACTCCTGAGTAAATATTCATCAGCCTTTCTCTCTTATAAGCTTCACTTAAAAATCATCTGAGGCGGGGAAATGCTGCATTAAATCTTACGGTTCTGGGCAGAGCCTGATGCTGTTGTGATGATGAAAACTGTCACAGGTAAGGGTTGTTTTTCACTCAGCCAGTCTACCCTAGGGCAGGAATGACAGATGTGCCCTAGACAGAGAGTGGCTGCCTTGAACTTCTACATCAGTAGAAATGTTGATGTACAGAACGTATGACACGTCCTCTGGGCAGCAGTTTTGATTGAGAGACAAAGTGGGTTTTATGTTCAAAGGTGCAGCTTTAAAGCCTTTCTTCTTAGGGCCTTTTTCTTACAAGTATCTCCCTCTTGTTAATCATTTCCACCCCCCTCAGATGAAATTTGTTGTCCTACAGAAGTACCTTCCTAGTATTTGGGGTGGGGTGTATGTGTGTCATGTGTGCGGCTGTGTTGCTGAAATCTCCTATGTTTAGAAACAAATCCATTAAAAGACCAAGGGTGAGCCATACACTGTAGTAATGAGGGTAAAACAAGAGCCAAAATGATGAACAGACATGATATGTCTGGGAGTGAGCATTAATGATCCATTTTTTGTCAGCCTCCTTATTTTTATTACAAGAGATCCTTAGAGAAATTTTGGCTTTGTTTTGCTGTGCAGAAAGTAAAGCAGCAGTCCTGGGAGGCCAGACCCTGGCAGCAGTACTGAAGCTGGAAATCCACTGAAATGGATCAGAGAGGTTCTCCAGAAATAAGAAAGCTGCTGCCATGGAGAGGGGGGGAATGATTTGCTGTTTCTGTGCATGCCTGATAGAAAAAGAATGGGCTTAAAGTGCAAAGATCCAGATTAAATTGTTGTTTCCTCAGCCCTGGTGAAGCCAGTTACCCAGCAAGGCAATGGTGTGGTCATTGCTTGAGCATCAAATATTGCTGTCTGCTGTCATTATCTACCTCATTGCAGCTCTCCCCTTCCAGAGCAGTGAAGTGTTTCAGTACCAACAAAGCAGCTGAAATGCTCCTTTAGGCAGAATATGAGGGAATACTGAGTTTAATGGGTTATTGCCTGTTTTGCTGATGCCTGAAGGAAGGCCAGTGAATTCACAGCTACAGACTTGCACCAAACTGCACAAAACTTGTTTTGCTGCTTTGAAAAAACTCCTGCCTTTCTCAGCACCATCCTTCCAGATTTGCCTTGCTCCACTTCAATCTCTGACAGTTCCCTTTAGTTCTTTGTTGTTCCTCCTTTTTTTTCTCACTCACCTTTCTCTGATTGCCTGTAATTCTAACTCTTGAACTGACCACTCAACCATATCCCACAGAATTTGACTGCACAGTAGTTTGCACCTCACCCCTTAAATAAAACCACAAACACAACAATATGGCATTTTATTCAGGGGGAAAAATAACAAAAAAATAGGGTTTTTAGTTTCCCTTGGAGAAAACTGAAACTGGACAGGCCCTTGCAGTTGGAGGAGATGTTCTCCAGCGAAGTCACGCAGTCTTACCCAGCAAGGCAATGGTGTGGTCATTGCTTGAGCACCAAATATTGCTGTCCAGGTCCCTGAACCAAGGCATGGGAGCAAAGTCTCTGGATTAGGAAGCCACAGGAGCTGGCAATGCCTGGCTTACCCTACTGCCACTGAGCTGGAGAGCCTTGAGGACCATGAGAGCACAGGAACAGGTCTCTCTTTTGGCAATCATTGGTTGCATTGGCTCCTTGAGGCTGGTGGTAGCTAAGGTGTAAGGAGAGAACAGCTTGTCACACTGCAGCACCAGAGCTGAGGAAGAAAAAACACTCCACAGAGGATTAAAGTCTCCTTTGACTGGTTTGTTGGTTTTTTGGTTTTTTTTTCTGGAGAAAATTGCTCACAGGCACAGGAAAGCTAATGGCAGCAGACCCTGGGATGGCATCTGGGCCAATCCCTTGAACACCCCTCAGACTTTTATCAGGCCTTAATTCAGGGAAAAGAAACTTCTCCAGACTTACCTAAGTGTGAGCCAATACAATGGAGGTCACAAATAAAAACAAATAATGAATAGAAACATTAAAAGGGCTGCTTTAAAAGACACCAACTACTCAATCATTCAATGAATATCTGCAGTAGCAGCATCTCTGCATGAAAGCATTTTTTAATGTTAGTAGTGGCCAGTGCAAGGAATTAATGCAGGTACTAAAGTAGCTTTCTTTAGAGAGGTAAACCAGCCAATTCTAAAATGAGCACTGCTATACAGATTGTGAAAAGTCTGCTGTGAGAAGGAAGTACAAAATTGCATCCTGAAAATGAGAAGCACTCTGAAGGAGAAATTCATAGTAATGTAAACTGGAACTTTTCTTCAGTGAATCACTTAAAATGAAACTGTTCCCTTCTCCTTATTCTTTTCAAGCTGCTGACATGCATAAAAATGTGTGTTTGACCAGCAGCTTATTTGGAATGTTTTCTCCTTCTGTAACGAAAATGTGTTATTTCTCTAAACAATATGCCACTCAATACCAACAGAAGTCTCCTTAGCAGATAGGACATAGTTGCAAGGCTTCAACCTGTGCCAGGGTTAGGATCTAGGAAGAAAACTCTGGTAGACTCAAGTATTTACTTATTTAGCAATTCTTTCCAAGGTCATATTTTTAAGCTGCAGGGGAAACCATCCTGAAGAGTAAACTGAGTGACTGAGAAGCTGAAGCACAGAAGCTTGCTGTGGCTGAGTTGGTAATGCTCTCTTAAACAGTGGCCCCACTGAAGAATTGAACTTAAGTGCCTCAGCACAGTAAAGCCTATGTGTTGTCTTTGGGAAGCATTTGCAGCTTAATAGGGACGAAGTTTCCTTTATGCCTGATGCAGCAGCACATTTCGTTTCACAATTTCCTTTTCCACCCATTTAAGCAATTAACTTGGAATGAATGAGATGCCAGATGAATATTACTGCCTTAAGAATCAATAGCTGGTTCTGAGGTGGCTCTGGAGAAAAGAAGGGTCTATATTAGCCAGCTGTGGATCTTAACATCTTGCCAAAGCCACAGCAGCTCAGCAGTTACCTCAGGAGCACTGTACCCATGCCTCTGTGTGCCCCATTTCAGCATCAATTTGTGCCCTCTTATTTCCCTCCTGCTCTGGTTCATGGGCAAGGAATGATGACCTTTTGGATGAAAGAGCAGAGCAGAGGCTTTGCAGGTTGGCCCAGGGATGTGCAGAGTGCATCCCAGGTGTGGGCAGGCAGCATGAGCAAAGATGGTGTTAATTACTCCCAAAGTTTACAAGTCCTAGTAAAAACTTCTTACCTGGTAAAGCTGACCCATGTGTAGTACAGAAGTCACTTTGCTGCTTCTCACAGCTGGTACGAAAAGGAAAGTGATGAAAATTCCATTGTGGGCAGATGGAAACCTGCTGTCCCCCGAGGTACCAGGGGTGCACTGACAGGTGCCTTGCTCAGCTCCCTGTCCTCATGTGGATCAACTTCTGGTCCAGTGAGTTGGCCCCTGAAGAGAGGTAAACACTGGTCCCTTTTCAGGTGCCTTCAAGCAATCATGGTGAGCAGAACTGGACAAGGAATGATGTTTTGATGCTCACAGCCCACCAAGCATATCTGAAATATCCTGATGAAAACAAGTGTAGAACATTGTTGGACCTGATAGGCACAGGGCTGGAAACTCTTCTGAATCATCCTTCACCTAGAAGATAATATCTTCAAGCATAAATATTTTCCATTTGTAGGATATTCACTTCTGGAGATGCCTGACCTGGAAAGACAGGATCAGGTTAAACATGGAACATGGGGCTTCACTCCAAAGGCTGTTCCCAACCAGGCAATAGGGGACAGATTGGAAAAAGAAGCTTACTCACCACCTGAATATTTGCCAGGGAATAGTTAAGGTCATGAGAGGCTGTGACAGAACAATTAACCTCCCTATGCAGTCTGTTATTTTCAGCACAGGTCAGCACTTTCAGGCTGAAGTTTGAAATATGGGTTCTTACACTCTTCTTGCAAGACATTTGCTCCCCTGCCTCAGGAAGCAGGTACTTATCACTGTGGTTATGTGGTCTGCATGAGCAAAGCCTCATACTCACTGGAAAAGGGATCCTGTGCACTTCTGACAGTCCACCTTAGGCAGTGGGAACATCCCCCTTCCAGGCTGTCCTTAAAAACCCTGGGCAAGGTGGGGATGAGGTAAAGACAGAGGGAAACAGGCCATGAGCCTTGGCTGTGGCGACTGCCTGCGATGGCCCAGCTGCATGGTGCTCCAAAGCAGCCTGGGATGTACATCCCTGGGAAAACTCACACAGATTCCTACTCCTTTGGGGAAGAAAGTGGGGAAAATGCCACTAAAAATGCTGCCTCTGTTGAATGAGAACTAAGTTATAGTGAAATGAGTGACTTTTTGAGCCTAGGGCTTTTGGGTATATAAAGATCCATGTGATTGTTCTTTAATCCAGAGCATGGCACTAAAAAGGGGAATTGTGCACATTTCATTTTAAGCATAAATCTATTTTCTCACTGGCTTCTTGTTTTGACCTTGTAGGTTTGGCCGTCTGTCAGAAAGCACCACATCCGATCCTACTAATTCCTTTCTTTAGGTCCTTCCTGTCAGAGAGCTGATGTGGTTTTGGTGAATTCCTGCACAAATTCACTTCATACAGTTTGACCCTCTGGTATTAACAATGAGTTTCCTCCTAACAAGGAAACCAACAGAGCTGCAAGCATATGCCTTCATTTACACACAGGTATGCTGACACTGAAAAGTCTGGATTTTGGTCCCTACATGAAAGCAGCTCTGGTTCTTGGAGGTGTTGGGAACACGGGCTCCTATGACAAAGGCTTGACTTCAGGCATAAAAGATTGAAAAAGCTGGCATAGTAATGTTGTCATAGAAAGTGACAGCTCTGAAATTGCATGGAAATATCCTTAATGTCCTTGTTTCTCAAAACAGCTTCCTTCACGTGGAGCTTTTCTTCTGGTACTGTCGGAAATACCCTTAGTCTGGACTGAATTCTTTTCCTTCCTGAGGTTCAGACTTTTTTGTTTGTTTGCTTGGTAGGGTTGCTTTTTTTGTTTGCTTCTTTGTTTGGGTTTTTTGTTGTTGTTGTCATTGTAATTTTGTGTTGGTTTTTTTTGTTTTCTGCTGGAGGGAACTATTCCAGCCCTAAAACTGAATAAAACACAAGTGTGCCAGATTTGCGTCAGTTTTGTTTTAACAAACACTTCAGTTATGCTTAATTTTATGGTTTTTGCTTTGTCACTGTGTTTTCTCAAATGCTACAGAGCTGCACTCATTCTAAATGAGCACTAAAGCAAAGTGATCCAACAAGGATTTACAGACGTGTTTATGACGGAAGCAGCGCTGTAAAATCGGGACTGACACAGCACGGAGCAATATCTGGGTTGTACTGGATGGGAAGGTTGTCTCCCACTCTCTATAAACTCTTGCTGCCACATCACTTCTGAATGAGCTCATCCTGCCAGATCAGGTGTTTAGAAGGTAAAATCTGGTAGTTCTTAGGTCAAAGTATCTTTTGTATCAAAGTATAAAATGTATGCTGTCCACTTTTTTCATATCCACGTGAAAAGTAGGTGGATGTAGTTATTAAGAGCCACGGGTTTAGGAACTAATCTGAGATGTACAAAACAGAAACCTCTTAGAAAGGGAATGAAATGCCTGGCAGTGTGAGGGGCAGGTGCCATACCATCAGCTCTCCTCTGTAGAGAAGAGCCCTTCCACCTCTAGTCTGGTGCCTAACACGAAGGAGCGCTGACTTTGCTCCCAGTGATGTTTGCAAATATGTGTGCACATTTCTAGTGCATGATCAATGTTGGTTTTTCACTTTTTTTCCTGTAAACCACTGCTAATTGGAGCCTTTTTCTGGTAGAAATGTCTCTACTCTTTCTGCCAAAGAAGCTTGTCATAAACTAAAGATTTTCAAAATCAGCTCTGATACTGAAGAGATATCATGGAGGAGAAATGTTTTAATTCATGAACAGACATGGAATTCTATTTTCCTAACATGGAGGTAACCCAGACATGTTACTTGATTCAAATTGTGAGGCAATGGCATTCACAAAATATATTAAAGTTAGGAATTAACTTTTGGCACTCCCAAATACTCTGCAGGTTTTTCTAAAATCTCAGAACTAGTATTGGAAATTGGAAATCTGTAATTAACTGTCATCATCCCCCTTTATCTGAGAAAGGACTTCTGGATGCATCTTTTTCTAAACACAAATAATGCTCTGCTTCTAGTACAGATGATTGCTTTAGAAAGGTTTTATTAAATGATAAAATATACATTCCATTTCTACCAGTTGTGTGAAACAAAATTTGTTTTAGAAATGTGTAGGTTGATTAACATCTGTGCTAATGTGGAGTAAACATGGAATTTTAGCCAAGAATGTGAAAAGGAAAATGTTCACATATGTATTTCCAATCCTTTCTGAAATTTATTATCTCCTAGTGGCCATTATTTTACATCTCATGGCTCCTATTGCCTCATCCAACCCAGCAGATCTGAAAATCTTCACTCAACAGAGCCAACACCTTCTTGAAGAACCTAAATTTTCACATCAGATCTTGTGCTCCTAAAGCACTTAATAAAGCTCAGCTGAAATATAAATCCAGATTTTGGACAGATGGCTGCTTCACATTAAAGTTTATTTTCCAGGAGTTTGCTGTATACTTTCCATGGATACTCAAAAGTGTAATTTCTTGATATTATGATGTTAGTCCATCAGTAATCTTCAGAGTTTCCATCTCACTTGCCAAACCCTATGAATCCATTTAGCCTCCTGCTGACCTGTGTTTGTGAACATTGCAGGGTGAATTTCATCACATGGCTGGGATTTACTATCCCCTGAGATGCCAGTAGTAGTCTTTGAGTTGTCCTCTTTTAAGCTACAAGGTTCACTGACACTGGGAATAAACTGGGAGGAAAAGCCTTATGTCATGTCTTCTCAGCTCCTGAGAAATGTGGCCCTTCCCAAGTCACTTGATATCCAGATTTCTGGCCAGGGTGCTTTTGACAGACACTTTTAAAATTTTCTTTCTTCATTTGAAAATGCTGGTTTTTCAGGTTTGAAATTTTTAATGTGAAGTCCAGGTAATGCTGGGGATAAATTTTCTGACTGAATGGCAAGACCAGTGTTTTTTTCCTGATCACATTGCAGCACTGCCAATAACACAAAAGCAAAGATCTCACTGAAAATGACAAAGAACCAGCCCTTCAATATGCCTAATTCTGATCCAGGTGTTAAACCTGGATAATCTGTGTATCAAGTGATTATCAGGCTGTCAATCCTTCCTGTTGAAGATACTGCTGAACACTCATTGAGTGGAGAGATACAAGTGATGGGACTCAGAAAAAAAACAGAAAAAAATTAAATTATTATTTTCAGCCCCAAATACTGCTGACTCTTGCTCCAGTGCCAACCTTGGGCCATACTGCCCTTGTCTGCACATCTCTTTACATGGCACTGGAAAAAGAATGGATTCAGGTGTTCTGTTTATTATTTATATGGTGATGTGGCTTTGTGGTTCTCTCTGGAGGCACAAACAGCAGTGTGTGGGCCTGAGCAATCCTGCTGACAGACATCTCTGCATAGATTTCTATTCAAACCTGTGAGACCCTACCTGGATTTCAGAGGCCTTGTCAGAAGCAGAGCTAAACGTCAACATAAGACTCATCAGCAATACAAGTCCTTGCAGGCAGATGAGTAACTGAAGGAACTCAAGTAAAAGCAACAAAAATGTAAAGGTAGACTGACAAGTTATGAAAATAATTAGAAAAGCTGCATTGGCTGGGAGACAACTGGTGAGGGACATGCTTGTTCCAGTTTCTTTGAGGCATGAAGCACCAGCCAGCAAGAAAAGACTATTTGCAGATGAAAGAATTGTGAGGATTCTTTCTTACTGACAGCTCAGATCAAATGCATATTATCGATCAAAATAAGGTATATGGAGACCAAAGAAACACACAAACTGTGGGAGAGCTCAGCAATGGAATAAAAGAGGCTGTTAGAAAAAAAAAGGCATATTCCTGGAAAAGGTGAAGCTGTGTTCAGCTGAGGAAAAAAAAAGAGAACAATCTTCAGTAGATTAGGTATAGAGAGTTGTGAGACACTAGAATTGCCCAGAGATGCTGTGGATTCCCCATCCCTGGAAGTGTTCAAGGCCAAGTTGAATGGGGCTTTAAGCAACCTGCTGTAGTGGAAGATGTCCCTGCTCAAGGCAGGAGGGTGGAACCAGGTGATCTTCAAGGCTCCTTCCAAACCAAACGATTCTGTGATTCCATGATCTATGAAATACACAGATTCAAAAAGACAAATTTAAAAATTAGTTTGGAATCACCTTAAAAAAAGGCATAAAAATTGAACAATAATAATTTACCTGGCTATACTATGAATGCCTTGCAAAGATTTTGAAGACCAGTAGACTGTGAAGTTGTGAGAGTAGCAGTGAGAAAAAGCAACAACGTAAAAGAGAAATTAGTTTTTATTTTCCATGTTTATTCACCATGAGGTCTTAATGCATACTTTGTCTGCCTCAGTTCCAAGGACAAAAAAGAAATATCAGGAGAAACAGATTGTCAGTGTTACTTATTGTTCATCAAAGGGTTCTACAGAAAGGCAAGCTGGAAGTAATGGATCCTCTGGCTGTGGAGTGTGAGCTCTCATTTAAACCTGCCTTTTAATAAAATTCTTCAAGCAGAAACACACAAGTTTGGGTGCCAAGCAAGTTGATAAGATAATATTGATGTAATAAAGGATAACATCATGACATGTGAGAAAATAACCTTCATTAATTTATGTGGGAATAATCCAAGCAGCTTCTGTGACGGGAAGAGAAATCTGTGCTCTTTGAGGGATTCAGTGAGCACATAGACAGGGGAGAATTGGTTGACAAAGTCTAACTGGATTTCTTAAATGCAATCAACAAAGCCTGTTAGAGAGCCTGCTGTGAGATAGGTAAGACCTTAATGTACATACCTGGGTAAAAGAGAGGAAACAACAAGCAGGAAATAATGGTCATCTCCTGAATGTTTGCCAGGGGGCTTTCCAAGTAACGTCTGTTTGTGCTTGAGCTGTGCAACATGCACGTGTTTATAGATACAAATCAACTCCATGTCTGGTGAAAGCACAGACATTGCTCACCAGCCTAGACAGGACTGCTCAGGTAAAAATGAAAGTTCACTATGAAGATATGCAGAAGCAATAAATCAACTTCACAATACTAAAGAAAAAATGCCAGATGGAATTCAGCATTGATGAATCAGTAGTAAGGCACCTAAGGAAAAAGCCCCCTCAATTAACATGCATAATGACATTCTCTTCCAGATATGCTCTTAGCTATTTCCCTTTAGGAAAGAGACCTTGGAAGGGTGGCAGACAGTTCTATAAAAAGCAATTTGATGTTCTGTAATAGACAAAAAATCTCCTCTGTTTGAATTTAAGAGCTACTTGGAGAACAAAAAAGAAAAAGTCCTTATGGCACTTTGTAAATCTGTGGCATGAACACATCTCCAAGAGTGTGCACCAGTACAGACTCCCCACCTTAAAAAATACATGGTAGCACTGCTACTGTAATTGCAGGTGGATGTAGACAAACAAGACCTGTAAATGGACATCTCTTATTAGATGTAAATTTTTATTAGCTAATAAAATAAAAAAAAACCCAAAACTCCATACAATGGAGTACACAAACCGTCTCCAGGTCTAAAATAAAAGAGCAGCAAAGTGTTCTTATCCAAAATCTAACTTAGTATTTCTAGCTCTAGAGCTAAGTCTAATAAAATATTAATTACAGCTATCAAAAAACCCTTGTATTCCCAATGCAGACTTAGAAAAGGTATAAAGAAGTTTTCAGGGTATGATACAGTACCCATAAAAAAGGTGGAATGATCACCTCTGATATATGAAGTTGTGAGAGATGTAGAGAAAGCAATTAGGAAATGACAGTTTGCTTATTTTCTAGTACAAGATTCATGGAAGTCAACTATAAAACTAATAGGTGGCAGGTTTGAAACCAAGAGGAAGAGGCATTTCCTCATACAACACTGAGTTAAACTGTGGATCTCTTCTCCACAGGATGTTGTGGAGGCTAAAAGTCTACAAAGCATCAAAAAGTGACCAGACCAAATAGATCATAGAGGGAAAACCAACCAAGTATTAACTGCAAGAGCAGCAGCCAGTGGCTTAGGAAATCCATGAGCCACTAAGTCCTAGAGCTGGAGGAATTTGCAGGGAGACACAATGATATTTTTATTTGGTCTTTATATGCTTCCCTAGGCATCCATTTTTAACCATTTGTAGTGCAGTGTGTGAGGAAGGTCATTGCCCTGACCCAGAACTGCCCTTTCAATGTCCTCACACACCTGGGCTCACAGAATGCATCAGGATTGGGCTCAGGGAAGAGCCCTAACTCCAAAGGTGGAGCAGAAAGATGATTTAGCTCAGGCCCTTTGGTGATAACGACATGGAGAGGGATGGAGAGGAGTGGCAGTGGCCTGGGAGGTTGTGTCCACCTTTATCCTGGTTGGAGCTCAGAAACAACAGCTGCTCTAAGCTGAGGTGAGAAGTTGGTTTGGGAAATGGTGGTGGCCAGCTTGAAGAGCTTGAAGGGGTCAAACACTTTGTTTTGAGGTCACAGTGCCATTGTTAGGGGTCCCAGGGACATCATGAGGACAGACACCTGATGGCCCTCCCATGCCTGGGGCTCAGCACTTGGTGCAGCTTGGCCAAAGGACTCCACGCTGATGTCCTGTGGCTTCGAAGGACACACCAGCTGTGCTGCCAGACCTCTCCCTTGGGAGGGATTTTGTTCTTACTCAAGCACTGGTAAAAAGCACAAGTGCTCTGGCTTTAGGAGGATTTGCTATTCTCATAATGATATATGTATTTTCAGAGAACATTGTTCCTGAGTGGAGTTTATTAAAATGAATCTGCAGGTAACTGCTCTGTTCAGCTTTTTTGACAAATAGCTCTAACTCAACGTTTAACTCCAAAGGGGCCAGGAAATGAAAATATAGCCCCATTCCTCAATAATTATTAATTTCCTGTCACTATTTTCCTTACTTCAAGAGTTAGAAAAGTTCTAAAAATCTTTAGAGGTTGATTAAAGAGTAATTTGTTAGAGGGATGGGGGGAGGGAGGTGAAGGAAAAGGACAGAAGATTATTCCTGAACACCAAAAATAGTTTCAAATTCCCGCCAAGAAATGACAAATTGTTATATACACAGTCAGACAGGGAGATGTATATTTTGTTTTAAATTCCAATTTCAAAATGTACTGCATAAAGAGAAACCACAAATTGAAACTTCATGTGCTCATGCTGGCAGCAACACCAAACTTACGGTTTTCTTCTAAAAATAATACCCCCAAACCCTACCTAAACCTTCCTGAACCTCCTGTCCCCTCTTTAATAAGGAAGAACACAGGGTGTTTTGATTTCCTGGGGACTTTTTTCCTTTCCTTTCAATCCCTAGTGGAGGACAAACTGCTCTCAACCTTACTCAGGTAACATTTCCATTGGTTTCAATGGAGATTTGCCTGACCGAGGTGTGCAGTATTTTTCCTGGTATTTACATGAAATTAAGGAAAGTGTGACAGGAATGAGGAATAGTCTTGGCAGGAGAATGAGAAACAAACACCATTTTGTAAAGGGATGGAGAGTAGAGAAGGAAGATAATGATGTTAGGACCACTATGCATAATTTTACTCCTCTTCCATCTTTGTAATTTCTCCCTTTTAAACAGAAAGACCTTTGAATTTGAGTCAAATATCTAAAGAAGATGAATTTGGAGGACTCAAGGCTGGTCATAGGAAACAAGCCACATCAAAATCCCCCAAATAAATCATCTCTAATTTAAGAAAACTGTACCACAGACTAAAGACAAACCAGTCCTTTCAGCTTTCAGAACAGAAGTCAACTTCAAAGGGGGAACCTGAAGTAGAAGCCTAGAAATGTAAATCTGTTGGTCTTTTCACATTCAAATTCTCACGATTCTTTCATTTCCTTTTACAGAAAAAGAATGTGGTCAGACTTGGGGGAATGACTTCACAGGTTTTATTAAAGGGTAGCATAATTCTCCTCTGGATAACTGGAGAATCATTATAAAGAGAAATGAGTGATGGCCTGTCCCAGTTTGAGTGCCATGGTTTGGAAGTTTTGACCAATGAGATGTTAATTTCTCAGTCTAATTACGTGAAAATATAGAAATATGAGCACTGATGAGGGAGAAAAGTATCCTGCTGAAAGGTGAGTGGTGTTGAGTTCCTCTGCTTTTATGAGGGAAAAAAGGCTCCTACACTCTTGGGTCATATTGCACATAGCAGTAAGAGTCCAATATTTGAAAAAACCCAAACAAACATGCACTTCCATTTTCCTACTGTTCCATTTTACTGATGAGATGGGGCACAAAGAAGTTAAATACTGTAAGGTCCTCGTGTGAGGCTGGATTTGGACTCCATTGGGTCCTTCCAATGAAAGCAGTGGAGCTGAGGACACTCGGTGCTGGGTGTTAAATGCCAAAATTTGGGTGCTGGAACTGCCACCATGCTTGATTGTGAATAAAGAAGCCCATGCTCAAGTGACCAACCTAGATGGCTTGGGACTCTTATAGACTCTAATCAAAGCAGGACAGGAATTATACTATGTTATATGTAATTAAGAGTAATTTCTCTGAACTTCCTGTTATTGTTCTCAAAAAAGCATCAGAGAAACCTTAATTACTTGCAACAACAACGCTAAGGAAAACCCCCCAAACCACTGGAACAATACCATGTAGAATAATGTGAATTGTTAAATTTAGTACCTCCATGAGAAATGCTCTATTGATAGCTCAGAATTGCTCTGCCTGGAAACCACCTGAGCACTGCTTTATTTCTAGACATCTGTCACCACAGTTATTATCTAACAAGCATAACATGAAAATAATCATTCTGTTTAGGGCAGGAACAATAACTAATTGACTGACATGAAATTGCATCAATATCATTATCTCCTGTTGACTTTTTGATAATATGTTGATGAACAGTTTGTGTTTTCCAGGGTGGAAAACCAAACTTGTTTCCTATCAGGAACCTCGCACCAAGAAATTTTCTTTATATGCTACCTAGTTTTGCAAATTTAAATATAATGTTTTCCAAAAGCTGATGGTATTTCATTATCTTGGTTTTAGGGGTGGTTTGTTGGGAGTTTTTTGTTGATTATTGTTGTTGTTACTTTTTTCAGGCTTCAGTCTGCTGCAGAATGCAGACTGGTAAAGGGTTTTGGTATAATAGTAGAATAACAGCTGGATACCCACAACTCAGTTCACAGCCTGTCCTGACTAATTTTGAAGTTCTAGGCTGTTAAAGGTATTTAAACACTTAAAAGATGAAAATAAGTGATTCTTAGGTATGTAATTTATGCTGAAACTAATGGGAGTTAGGCATCTTTCATGGACTTACCAAAAATCATACATAACTGTAGTGGCAACAGAAGCTACAAAATAGCTCTAAAGTTCTGGCCTTTTCTGATGTAAGGCAGGCTTTCCAGAACCAGTCATTTTTATAATGTAAGTTTTTCCCAAAGGTTCGTTTTTGTGTACTCCCATCCTAGCTGAAAAGCCTCCTCTTACAAAGTGTGTTAATGCCTCACACATTGCTCTTCTGTGTTTGAGGTTTCTGGTCAAATACCACTCAAATACTTCATGGACCTTAGAAGCTTTCCTACTGCATCAGGAGTTACACATAGCCTGGTGCATAATCCCAGAGATATTTTTTGCCCTACTAGCCCAATTTTCAGAAAAAGCCACGTTGCTCCTGAATATCACATCTTTTTAAGGATGCAAAAATACCATCCAAGCACTTTCGAAAAAAATTTTTGGGAGCATGAGGGTGTGTGTGAATATTTTCAAAGCTGCAGTTTGACTAAGCCAGCCACTGCTTAGATCATCAAACAGGCATGTGTTTGGGACACAGAGGCACTACAGTCCTGGCGTACTCAGCCCAGAATCCTCATGGTTATGTGAATAATTATCCCTTCATACCGGCCTAGAAATCTTGGACAGAAATAGCAATCACAGCAAGGGTGCTAAGAAATAATTTGTACCATACATCTGTTAATGTCCCCTAGCCCAGCTGGAACCTACATGCTTTCCTCCCTGTCTTGGGTTTCTCAAATTGTGTTGATGTGTGTTTAAGCTGCGGGAAGATTCGAGGCAGTCAGGCAGGGGGGAGACACGAACTTCCCTGGTATTTTGATTCCAAACTGTGATCCCTCTTATCAGGATGGGTGAGGAGGAAAAGTGTCAAGTGTCACTTGGTCTCCTGTTCTCAGCTTGTCTGGCTGACTCAGGAGGAGCCTCTGAGGCCAAAGCCACCACAAATGTAGAAGACCTAGAAGACCACTCAGAGCAGCACTCTCCAACAGGTGTCCCATGACAGCACCTCACTGGGATTACACTGATGATACCCCAACTGGGTATGACTGACACTGGTTTTTTGAACAACACCCAAAAGAAGAGTTTCATATTTTGCTTCATCTTGGTTTTGAAAAGGAAAAGTCCCTAAGGAGTGTCATTTCAGTACATTAATTGTAAAGATGCAAGAAGGGGAGAATAGGACAAAACACCTCATATCTGGCCTTGCTTTGATCAGAAGGTTGAACTAGAGATCTCCTGACATCTCTTCCAACCTACAACAAACAATTATCTTGTAAGGTGAGGAAGCCTGATCTTTCAAGCCTATTTTGCTATTAAAGAAATATCTTTCTTTTTTGCATGCAGAGCTTTTTGTTTAGCCTCTCACTTGACACAGGATCACATCGTATTTTTGTTTAACATGCTTTCTCTCATTCACTCTTCCCCCTCCTCTCTTTTACTCTAACACCACAAACTCTTCCCACTCCATATATTTTTATTTTACACAAGAATTATGCAATTCATCTGGGATTTGCTTTGGACTGCTTCCAAATACACCCACACAACTGCTCTAAGAGTGATGAGGTTTATCCAAAGATGGACTTGGCAAGTCTATGTTTCAAAGGGTTACTGATCCAAAATGCTTCAGGAAGAGACTTCTAGACACAAGTAACCCCACAAAGCAGTAAAATAAAAGATTGTGAACAGTTTCTGCATTGAAATGTTACAAGAGTTGAAGATGGTAGCTGAAACATTTTCTCTGAAAATGGCTACTTCTCCACCAGTGAACCAATCTCAGTCAGTTTGATGACAACTAACTGGGTGCTCACAGCCTGTGACTATTCAGGGTTTTGTGATGTTGAAGACCTGCCAGATTTTTTCTTCAGAATAACACAGGAGTTTGGCTCAACCAATGGTCAGAGGAATCTTTAACTGTTAACTAATTTTGTTCCATCTGCAGATGCATAAAACAACCTTGAGGAGCCCTGTTGTCCATTGACTAGGCTATGAATCTAGAGACCTGGTTTTGATCTTGGCTCTCCCCTTGGACTGCTCCACAGCCTTGACTGAGTTGCCTTTCTCCTCCAGGCCTCACAATATATCCTCCTATGAAATGAGGGTCCACAGTACAACCCTCCATTGTCAAAACAGTCAAAGAGCTACTGATGAGAACTGCAGTGTAATGACTGGGATTCTGTTTCTGCCAGAGCACTAATTCCAGAGCCCACACCCAAACTTATGAAATTACCTTTGAAATGATGAGACAAAATCATTCTTTTTATTCTCCCTCTCTCTTTTTATTTTCTTTTTTTCTTTCCCCAGGATGTTCCCTGTATTTGCGTCCCCTGGGTGGCAACAGTGGAAAATGTTGGCGAGGAGAGCAGGCAGAAGACAAGGTCCCATTGGCACAAATCTGAGGGCTTTGCCTGTGTCAGTGATGTAAGGATACCAGTCTCCTTCCAGAGGTGTGGTTTATCAGTGGGGCTTTGCAGTGCCTTGGACGTCAGGCTAATGGTCTCACATACAGATTCTGTAAGATGCCTTTCATTCATCCTGCCAAACAGGAGCTGTGCTTGTGATGCTTTCCCAAACTGAAGGGCATTGCTCCATGAATGCAAGCAATGTTAAAGCCTGAATAATGCACACAGTCTTCCATTTGCAAATCGCCTCCACCTCTCCCTTTGCCCTCCCCACCATGTGGTTTAGCTTTTGGCTCTGCAATAGATACTCTGAATCAATGTTAGCTTTCTGAGAGACTAACACTGAACACTGAAGGTCTGAGTCAAATCCAGCCGTGTTACAAGTCCATTGTTGGACTGTTGGTTGTTTTGGTTATTTTTCCCTGGAGTTTTGTCACAGATGAACTGGACCTTTTGGCAGCTCAGACAAACACCTCTATTTTGTCATTTGGTGCCCCAAAGACATCTATGTACTAATCAATCCAAACAGGAAGCCAAACTCTTTTTAAGAGAAGAGCACATTGTTCATTGTAAATGTTTGCTTCATCATTAGTGCACAAAAGAAAAAGCTTAGAAATGGAAAGACAAAAGGCATCCAAAAAGCTGGATCATGCAGCTTACAGAGGTACATGAAGTGTAACAACAACTTGAGGGAACTGTGAAGCATTGTCCTGATCTGAGGTGTATTTCAGTTTTCAACTCAGTAAAATCCTAGCTTCTGCACAAGCAAAAACTTGTCCTTTTTACCAGGCTGTAATAAAATATTTGTGGTGGTTTTTATGGTGCAAGCCACCATTCACTTAATACTATCTGAAAGTCATTCCTCCCAGGACAGACCACAGCACATCTCCACACTAAGCTCCCAGAGCTCGAGCCTGGTGCCAGGCTGTCCACAAAGACCCCCAGGGGCCACGTTTGTTTGCTCTGAAGGGCCTGGTGGCGTGGCATGGGCTGAAAACTGTTTTATACCATACCCTGCTCACCCAGACCAAGGAGGAGCTGGGGAGCTCCAGCGTGGTGGAAGGAGGAACGTTGCTGCTGTCGGTGTGGCTCTGTCACACCGGGCCCCACCGAGTCCGAGCCTGTGTGCACACATCTGTGAAACAGCAACCTCCCAGTCCCCAAAACCACTACCCTGACTGGTCAGCCTGAGCCAGTGTGTCTGCTGGGCAGTACTGGGGAGTTTCAGCTGGTATAAGTCTCAGGAAGGACAGGGATTTGCTCTGGCATCAGAGCTGCTGAAGGCCACAAGAATTGAAAACCCTCTGTTTTCAGGACTGTGGCTCTGGTTATCTGAGGGCTGTGGTCTTCCAAATAAGAAGAGTGGAGAGGATCCCCCTAGTTCAGTCTTATCTGTCACTGACATGTATATGACGCAACTGTCTTCATCCTAAGCAATGACTGGACTCACTTTTCCTTTCCTGGTCCCAGAGAGAGGCCAGAAAGGTTCCTCCAAGGGATGACAGATGAAGTCGGTTGAGCCACTTTAGGGAAAAAAAGACTTATGGCTTAATATCTTACCATGTCCAGGATATTTTTAAATATGATAGAGCTGTATGACTCAATATAAAGCTGCCCACATCTCTGGTGATTGTTATTTTTAATAAAAACTTAGGACAAAAGCATGATTCCCTCAATACTGCACTTCCAACAGAAGAAATCAATTTGAATCCATTATATTAGTCAGAAAATGCAAACTGCTGTGAAACTCCCTTTGTTTACCCTTTAAATGCTTCTTTTGATAATGTGACCAGACATCCTTGGACATTTCAAATTTTCTTCCTCATTGTACCGTTCAAGGTTTCTCTGCATCACCTTAATGACTAAAATTCAAGAACTCCCTCAAGCATCCCAATCCCTCCTCAGTAATATATATGCCTCTGTATCTTGCTTTCATATATTTCCATGGGATTTTGGAAGCTTCTTTTAAACCTCTCTTCTTACACAGTCTCTTTATCCTTTGCTCTATCCCTCCATCATCCAGCTCTCAGCTCCAGCAGGACTAGAGCAAAACTGAGGGGGAAGGAAAAGGAAATGCTTTCAGTTGGTGTAAATGACAGTCATAATACAGGACATTGGCCTAGGGGCAACTGGGATGTGTTTATTCCATGAAGTGCCATGCAGAAATACCTGAGCTAGCTGGGAACATGCTAGTTCAGGTTACAGAAGCAAAGTGTACACACATTAGCAGAAATACTGGAATTACTTGGGTGTGGCTTTTGGGGATTATCCTGTTCCACCCAAATAGAGAAGTACTCTGAAGCTTATGTAGCCAAAAAAAGTGATCATTTCCTTAAACTTTTAAAACCCAAGAGATTTTTGAAAGTTTTTGCCGTTTTTTCCCCCATGTTTTCATTAAAGTCATTCATTATGAATAGTACATTTTGTACAGATGAAACTTGTAGAGCAGCTGTGAAGATGCCACTGCAATTTCTGCCCTCCCTAGAGACCCCAAAAGTAGTGATGGCAGAGTTTGAGCAGAAGAAATAATAGAGGATGGGCTGAGTTGAACATTTCTGCAGCAGGAAAAGTGGCTGGAGTAATTGAACAGGGGGGAATCAGGGAAAATACTTTGCTGTTTCAAGTAGGCTTCAAGAACCAGGAGAGCTCATTGTGGGCCCTCACCACTGTGAGTCACAGGAGCCCCCCTTCCTCACTCTCCCCCTGCATCAGCACAGCTCCTCCCAATCTGCATTGCTATAGAGCAGATGAAGATCACAAACTTAAGATCTTCATGCACACCCACCTGGATCTCCCTGGGATGTGCTTATACAGCCCCACCACCTTAGCTTTTTGCCCCAGAAGGCAAATTTGATGAAATTTCCACATTTGTTTTGGAACTGGTGGAAGTGGGAGACTTTGTGGCTTGTCCAAGGAAGTCTGTGGAAGAAATTAAACCAAGGTCTCTCAAATGTCGATTTAGCCCTTTGATCAGTGTGTGATCCTCATTCTCTACTTCAGTTTCCCCTGGAGGGAGGAAATTGCCTCCATAGATGATCCAACATAATCACTGCAGACTTAGCTACAATAAATTCATAAAGCAATCACTGCAGTAAGCACCTTTATTCTCAGATAACACATTGCTCTAGGATGCTGCTCAGGAAGCACTGCCGAGTACAAGCTCAAAGTGTTACTGATTTACCCCAGCAGCTGAGAGCTCCTCACTGCCTGCACCAGGGCTTGGTGTTGGCCCACTGGCAGGGAGGTGCTGCATTTTCATCTTCAAAACAGAAAGAAACAAGGGGTACAACTGGATTGGGCTGAGATGGGAAATCTACCCAAACAGGACGAGGTTAATTTGGGTGGTGAGCCAAGGTGATGCAGAACAAAACTGCCTGTCAGCTGTGTGGGCTGAGCTGGTACCCTGTGCTGGGATGCAGAGCATCCACACGTGGCAGATCTTCACCTCCCTGCCACAGCAATTTGCACTTCACTAAGCAGCACCAATGCTAAAACTCCCTTTAGCCTCCAGAAAGAATATAAACATGGCTTTCAATGCAGTTTAAATCCACTTTTGAAACATTGTCGGTCATTACTAATTCATGGCTGCTGTCCAGCCAGTGGAGAAAAACATTTCCCCTCATAGGTTTAGCAACAAAACCAAGAAAAAATCCCAACAAGTCAATGACTTATACTGTACACTAAAACAGCTTAAAACACAAACATTTCCAGAGTACAATATTTCAAGAAGTCCTGTAACCGGAGGAGCTATTTTTTAACTGGATCCCTACTTTTTACTACCAACAGCCTTGTCTTATTTGCAGAGGCTCTGCTAGCTGTCAGACATCCTGACTCCACTTAATAAACTCACTTAGAGCAGAACTTTCTTAAGTCACAGTGTAAGTACATAAATTAGTTGTTTCAGCCTTAGACCAACACACTTCTCTTTCTTCCCTCACTCCTGAGCACTGAGCTATGATGAAGCAACTCAAGTCTCAAAAGAACCAACAGTTCATTTAAAAAATGCTCCCATGACCCAGCGTGTCTAATATACTGCAGCTCCTGTTGGCTTGGGTTGGAGCTGCAGGGATGCTTACTTGGGGGTACAACTCAGTGAAGTTTGGGTCCTTAAGTCTGGGACCCTAAGTTTAAATTCCACTTTTGAAACTCTTTATGTGCAGCAATCTCAGAGAAAGAAGTGCAGAGGTGACACCAGATCATAGGGAGGTTTTGTATTAAATAAAGTTTAATGCACCAGGAAGCTGAGAGAAACCCCAGTGTGTCACCAGATAAGCAGGAGCAGGGCACATTTCATTAGTGGGCGTATCTTAGTCTAGTTCCTTGTGAAAATGAAGCTCAAACAAACCCCATAGTCATGTCTCCATCTGTCTGACACTCCCTCATAGCTCCTCCATCCAATGGTCAAATTTATTCACATTCAACAGAAAGAAACACATTGCAAAACTAAATAAAACTGAAGGATATGGGCTGCCAAGTGAAAGAGGCATGCCAGAAGTCTTGCTGTCTGAGAGGAAGGCCACTTAACCTTTCAGTGTGTCCAAAAGGGGATGGGATTTTGGCAATGTGGGCTCACACCTTCACAGAAAAAAAATTATAGAAATGCTGGAAAGCTCCAAGGCAGTGGACTTTGCGCATTCCTGTGCTGCTAACCAGTACCTGTTGCTGTTGCTGCATAAAAGCCACTCATGATGAGCCTGGAGGGACTCCTAGGGCTGCCTAAACCCTAGCTCTGCTAGCCCCTCCCCTGAGAGGGGACGTGGAGCAAGGGATCAGTTTACTCAATTGCCCCTTTCCTGGGAGGGATGCAGTGACTTTCCTTCTCACCGCGCCAGTTCCCGTCTGCAGACAGGGCTGGTCTGACCTCTCAAGGCAGAGGCACAAGGGCCACCCATGCCCAAGGCTGTCCCCTTCCATATGAGAACAGGGGGAAACCACCTTGCACTCGTGGGAGCTGGGAACAGCATCTACTCCTGGTCTCTGGTCCCTTGCCCTGCCTGGCTGCCCCCTGGGCAAGCACAGAGCAATGCCAGGCTGGTGACAGGGAGTAGCTGGCAAAGCTCAGTGCTGCAAACACTGTGCTTCTCCTGCCAGCTGCTACGTGTTGTACCTGGTGGCAGCTGCTATTTTTATATTGAAACTCATTTCTTGCTAATAATCTCTGTGTTACATCTTGAGAACGAGATCTAGCCCTCTGGTAATTTGATCTTAATTAAACAATCTAGCTGCCAGTCCAGTCCCTTTCTGGTAAGCTGTGTATTGCAATGTTTGGTGTTAGTCAAAGACAACAGACATTTATCAGGCCTGGTGCTGTAAATATAGCTCAATTTCCAAGAGATGCTGATAGTAAAGTTTGCCTTGCCCTGCCCTACTTCTCCCCTTAGCTGAGTCATAACAACACACAGGGTTAACCCAACTCCATGGTGTGGTGTAATGCTCAGCAAGATTTGGCAGATAGGAGACCTCACTAATCTTACAAATCTCATCTTTCACACTGAAGCAGTTGGCTGGGACACCTTTTTCTTTTTTTTTTTTTGTATGTGTTTAAATTGTTTAATACAATCTTCCAAGTTACATAATGGTTTCTCTCTTCACTTGGTGTCATCTGAGCCCTGCACAGGAATGCACACACAGCCTCTGACATCTTTGGAAGTTCTCCAGGGCCAGGGCTCCCTGTCCACTTAGCAGTGTAGAAAGAGCAGGTACACATAATTCTTACACACATGTGCTTTCCAAGAGCCAGCTACACCTGTCTTGCACCACGTGCCATAACCTTTTGGAGAGTTTTGAGCAGGTTGTGCCAAATTACAACGAGATTATCAGCAGAAAGAGCTATATTTTTCTCCCTCCTGAAATAACTGGAGTTGCCAAACATAACTGGTTATGCTCTCAAATGAAAAAGCCACATTCACTGCAGGAATCAAGCTTTCAGCCATGGGGAGCCCAGGGGTTGTGGTCCACTCCAAAATGCAGCTTTTTGACTCAAGGCAAAATCTTTGGCTTTTGGAAAAAATACTCCCCTGCAGGCTGGAGGAGCAGATGGGAGGCAGATGCTCCCTCCATTGGGATGGTTCAGCCTGAAAGAGGCCTGGGTGTAGTGGTGGCTGGAAACCCTCTGATGGTTTGTTGCTCACCACAGGCTAGCCATTTCCCCCAGATCCTAGGTGGGTCATTGCTAAGCCCTGCTGGACTCCCTTGCAGATGGTCCCCAGGTGGCAGCTGCAGATCTGTCATGGCAGAGGCTTCTTGTGGGGCACAAATCACCAGCCTTGCTCTGTTTTCACCAATCCACCCCTGAATGGGAACTCCAGCCTGCCCAGCAGTGGGTTCCAGCAGTCTCCCTTCAAAAACATGACCATTTCACCTCACAAATAATTTTCCAGAGACAGAGTTACAAGTTTTGTAGAGGGTCATAAGTGGACTCAGTTCTATCTCAACTATTTAGTTTTCCCCTCTTTTGCCTCTATTTGTTTTTCATTCTTTGCTGCAGTATTTCACTACTTCTGTTTTCTGTTTTTCTGGATGTTTTTGCTCCTCCTTTGCCTGCTTTGTCTCTCACAGCCTCTCCTAACCCAGTGACATTTGTGTTCAAATGTTCAAACCTACCCTGCTCAAGAGGGCTCAGGAGCAGGGTAAACAAGTTTGCCTTGGTGTTTAGCATGCAGCTCAATTGTACATTTACAGTAGATATTCTGCTTTAATTTGCTTTTAAACAGCCCCTTCAAACAGCTCAGAACTCTGGACATTGTTCTTTTAGGTGCATTACAAAACCATAATTAATTAGCTGGGCTCCCCTGTGGATTTTCTCAGATTTTACCCAATCTTCCCGCCAATTTTAATGACCTTCCCAGTTAGGGGCTTTACATCTGTAAATGCTGAGTGCCATTCAGCACTTGGTAAACAAGGGGTATCTGAGCAAAATAGCCAGAGCTTGAAATCAAAGAGTTTACTTGTTTGTAGTACAGGAGACACTGGCGGTCTGGGTGGCTCTTAGCACCTGCCGTGCTGTTGGATGACTGAATTTTGGCTTTCTGTCCCATATTAAAAGAACTCAAGGCTGATCTGTGTTACCCTTCCATAAAGTTGGGATTGTGGGGAAATCTGTAGTGCAGAGCCCTGCTATCCCACCCACTCTTCTTTGCCTTTTGAAAGCAAGAAAAAGCACTTTGTTCATTGTCCGTGCAAAACTTGCCGAGAGCTCTCCAAAGAGAAAGTCAGCCAAGCAACTTTCAGCTGCTCCCTCTTCCTGCTGGCTCCAGGCCAACATTTCCTAGCAGGTGTCGTGCACCAGCAGATAAGAAGGAAGAGAAAGGAAAGAAAAAATAAAAAGAGCAGCAGGAAAAGATTTGGTGGTCTCTCACATGGGCACGGACCATCTACCACATGATTCTCAGTGGCTCCTCAGATTTCAGCACACGTGGTGCAAAGGCAACGTGGACCTTCACACCACCTCATGCAGGCTGTTGCTGCAAGGCAGGGACTGCTATCCACACAAAGGAAGGCATCTCCATCTGGAAAGCAGCAGCCAACTTGTGGCAGCAGAGGAGTGATGAAAATACTGCTTTTGTTCTGATCAAAGTTGGATTTTAGGTGGTTCTTCTTCAGTCAGATGAGCTGCACAAGAAGTAAATAAGCCCAAGAATCAGGAGAGCAGGGCTGGGAGCACTGGCTTTGCAGGAGTACATAACCACATCATGGGAATGTAAATAGAAGAGACTATTTTCTCAGTGATGTCAAAGTTATGTGTCACAACATGGCAAGAAGGTTTTCAGTGCATTCTGAAAACACACACATTTTCAGAAAGTATGGAACTGCAGCAAGATTTCCCTGTCTGGGGAACAGAGGCTGCACAACCAAAAGAAATGCTTTCTACTACTAATTAGAGAAGCTGGAGTCTGAAATAAAATTACCTCCCTGAGGTATACAACCTGTTCTCTCCAACATGAGTTATGACTGCACAAGAATAAAGTGAAACAATGTCTGGTTTTGAATGTTCCAGTTTTAGAGGAATGTACAGTTCCTCCAAATGTTCATGTTCAGGGTTCTTTAGCTGCACCTACATCAGTGCAGTGAGGACCAGGTTTCCAGCCAAATCTCCTGGTCTGCTTGTTCTGTGGCAGCTCCAGAGCCTTCACGAGCCTTCATGCAAGAGCAGCTGTTCAAAGGGCTGGAGGCTGAGTAAGACATAACCAGGCACTGCCAGAGGTAAGCTCACTAATCAAAGAAAAGTGGTTAGGCAACAGTGCTCTGTCTGTGCCCTGGCTTTCCATCTGTAAAACAAGGATGATGGTATCGCCCTTATCTTGCAAGGGAGTTGTGAAGATAGATCATATTAAAAGTGATTTAAAAGGTGTTCAGAGATTTGTGGGTAGAGGACCAAGTACTTGCCTCAAAGAGTGAGATTTTCTTGCTATAGTTTTTAATTCTCAGGGCAGGAGCTTGTATAAACTTCTCCTTCAGGACTTTCTAATGGGAGCAGCCTTGGACCCCTTTGCTCCTTCTGGGCCTGATATTAAGCTCATTGTTTGGGTTGGCTGAGGCTGGATAACCTTCTGGGAGATGTCCTGAAGCCCAGGAAGTTGGGCAGAATGGCAGCAGAGTATTTTGCCTGCTTCAGTTCTCAGTATCCAAGGCGTAATTGTTTTTCTAACTGATCCGAATTATTTGTTTTGAATAATTAAGATGCAATCAAAGATTAATATCAGGCTGGTTTTAGGCAGTTATCTTCTTAATCAGTTGATAGGATGATTAAATGTCACGATTGCTGCCTGATGTCAGTCCATTCATGGTCTACAGCTCATGAACAGCTAATAAAGACAATTTTAAGCAGCTCTCAAATGCCAGAGCACCAAGGGTCTGCTGTGGGATCATCTTGCTAACAGTGACAACCTGAGTGGTGGCCCCTTTACAGCAACATGAGAGTTTGTAATTCCCTCAACCATATTTCTTACTTTACCTTAGGACTGAGAAGGAGAAAAACCTGCAGACTGGAAACTTTGGTTGGGTCAGCATTTCAGGAACAGGTAGGAGCTGTCTGGT
The DNA here is from genome assembly GCA_013398075.1 of Notiomystis cincta. Lineage (NCBI taxonomy): Eukaryota > Metazoa > Chordata > Aves > Passeriformes > Notiomystidae > Notiomystis > Notiomystis cincta. The sequence goes on along the minus strand of VZRX01015463.1, from coordinate 338,376 downwards.
GAGGAGCACAATTAGCTGCTGGGCCTGCCCAGTCCTTGGTTCTGCAGCAATGCTGATTGAGGGCCAGCACTCACCATGTCTGTAGTAATGCTAAACCCCATGGTTTTATGATGGAAAGGGCTGGGCTGAGCTCTCTGTGCACAGCCCTGTTAACCCTGATGACACCAGAGAAATCAGTCCAGACCTTGGTGTAGGAACTGGCCCACACCAATGCTAACCTGATCAGAACTGAGACTAAGCAGAGCCAGATCAGCCACATAATGTGCAGAAAGGAACCAAGAGGTTTCCAAGGATGGGATTATTAAGACAAAGATCATAGTGGGGTTTTTAAGTCTTACAAAACCATTTCAGATTGATAAGTATGTTAACAAAGATGGACCAGAGAATGGCATAAGCTTGCAGGTCAGGCAGTTGGGGAGCCCTTCATTCTTGCTCTGCCTCATAAACTCATCTCAGCCTTGATGCTTCTGGCAGATCTGTTGGGTGCCCATTTCCACTGCCCTGGCAGGTCTAACTGTGGCTGTGTCAGCCTGGTTGGGTGAAGGTTCATTTTTCCCTTGATGTACATTCACACATGGGGTCCTGCATAAGGAGGATTTGGCATGTCAAATGGCACTGGCTCAGAAAACAGCTGCCACTCATGAAAGTTTGCTATGGATGTGACTCATCCCTTTGGAGAGAGCCAAAACCAGGGCTCTGTGCCATTTAAGTCCCCTTCAGATGTGAAATTTTGCTGTGCAGTTCTATGAAATGGACACATGGAGTCTATTTTTAATTCTAAATACCCTCACTTTGGAGATGTTGCTTTTTCCTCTATTTCCTTTCATCACAGCAAGGCGCTTATTAAGAACTTGCTTCTGCAGCGGAGCAGACTCACACAATTTAGATTTTATTTGTTGAAGAATAACCATCTGTCAGCTACTGAGAAGGAGGAAAAGAATCTATCCCTGAAGATTTGGAGATCTGCAAGTCTTTAACCAACCCTCAGAACACACAGTATCTCAGAACAGGAACTGAAATACCCTGGGAAATCAGACAGGAAAATGGGGTAATAAAATGTTCAGAGAGGCGGCGCGCTAACGTGCAGCGTGAGGGAGGAAGCACTTGCCCATAGAAAGAAAAGGGCTCAGGTTAATAATCAAAACGACCTCACACTAATAAATTAGGCAAGGAAAGTGAAGGACAGAAAGGAAACTGCTCTTAAAATGCTCATTGTCAGAGAGCTGTTCAGCAGCTCTCGGTGCAATCAGCGAGGGCTCCCCGGTGCAGGTCTCTGGGTACCTGTTATGTTCGTAATAAGCTGCTGAAGGGTGTGCTGCAGAAACTTCCAGAAAGGTCACAGTCCGTGCACACTCAGTGTGCTGGATTTGTGAACTGCCCTGCATAATTACTCACCTTTTTTAATAAACTCCCCGGTCTCTGCCGAGACTTCCAGTGGCAGCACAGGAGGGACCTGCATCGATGTACACCAGGATCGGTGGCTGCTTTTACAGCCTCAGAAGGGCCCTTCTCTGGTCTGCAGAGAAGCTCTGGAGCCAAACATGCATTTGCTCTTTCTGCTGGGCTCGAGCCAGTCCTGCAGGCTGTCACCATCCACCCCTGCTGTTCACAAAATTAGTCCTGTCCCACACAGGGCTGAGAGGTGACAAGTGCTGGTAGGATGCTGCTTTAAACACTGCCCTGTGGTTTCCCCAGACTGTATGGCACTGGTCTGCAGATCCTGTGTGCCTGTGGTCAGGTGGAGCTGTAGACAATTTTGGGAACTTTTTAGGTACCTGGGTGGCCCTGGTTTGCCAGCTGCCAGTGGAGGCAGTGCAAACTCCCTCAGAAAGGACTCCTGGGTCAGGGACATTTGCCGGGGTTCCTATTATAACAACAGGCACCCAAAAAGAGTAAAACCCAAAAAACCAGAACATCACCATGGAGAAATGATGATGTTCCCCCTGCCCAGACTAAAGCTTATTGCTACCAGCTGGAAGAGTAAGACATCTCCACATCTCTGGGTCTCATCCACAGCCTTTGGTACACACACAGGTACTGTGTGCTGTGTTACTGCTCACACTGGTTCACATCCCAGTCAACACAACCCAAATGTGCCCATTTCCTTTGGTTGTGGACACCATGTGCTCCCACCTGAGCCAGTTCCTTGCTTGGAGGACCTCAAGCTGTGAGGAAATTGTCAAGTACACATTGAGTTGAAGGCTCAGCATCTGCTGCAGGGATCTATCTGCTCTGCTCTCCAGTGTACCTGGTCCTCTCCTCCATCCACCACCCTGTTTTCCTCTCAGAGGGCTCTTTCCTTCCTCACCTCCCAAGTGCAGCTTGCCCTACTGTGGGTACAGCTATCTGGAGGAGAAGGCAATGCCAGATGGTTCAGGGAATTATCTACAGACCCTTCTGCATCTCACCCAGTGCTGTGCTAGCCCTGAGCATCATCCTTACTCACAGCTCCCTGCAACCTCTTCCAGCTTTGATCTCGCTTGGTGTCTGATTCAAAGCTCACAAAATCTGTTCCCACCATGCTTGGACCTTGAGGCAAGACCAGAGATCAACCCAGACAATGCTGTGCTTGCTCATTCAGTTTCTAGGAAATCTGAAACCTCTGTAGGAAACATCTCCTCAGTGTCTGTTGAAATGGTGGTGTTCTCCTTTGCAAAATGTCAACCTCTCTCTGCCCTTAGGACTCTTACTATAAAATGAACAATGGACCTGTCTCATTTGCTTCAGCCTCTATCAGAATAAAGTTTAAGTGTTTGCAGAGGGTCAGAGCTGGACAGGTTTGCCCTTTTCTCCTTATGCAATTAATACATTCCCATCACTGATTATTTGGCAAGCACAGAGGAGCTCAGAGGCCATTCCCTATAATCTAACTGCTATGGACCAAAAGACATTGTGGTTTGGGGGGCCAAGTAGTGCACCCAAATCTGAGTAAGTGACAGCTATGAGCTTGTAAGAAGTAAGAAAATATCATGCCATCCTAAACAGAGACCAGGACCTGGGAGAGAAAGCAGACATCTCTATAGGCTTATCTCCCTCCACTTCTTTCCCTTTATGGTTGTACCATGTGGCTGCAGGGCCACATGGGCCTTTGTTGACCCTTATGTTCTTCTAACTTGTTTAGTGCCCCTCAAGTGTGAAACTTTCTTGGGCTAAATGATAGTAATGGCATTCATCTTCCTATTAAAAGGCAATGCAAGCTGCAAATCCAAATTTTTTCAGAGAAACAGAGGAGACAACACCCCAGACCATGTGATTTTCAGTAGCTATGTGATTTCTTTTTTAATTTCCTCTCCTCCATCCCATCTGAATTGTGTCTCCACAGCAAGCCCAAGGAGGCTCAGCAAACCCCGAACTTGGAAAATGAAGGAGATTAAGTGGATCAGGCAACTGGTTCATAAGTGGAAGAGAAACCTTGTGATGGAAGAGAAGGAGCCACTAGGGAAAGTCTGATAAGAAACAGGATTAAATTACATCAGTTTGCAAAGCTGAGCTGTGTCTGAACCCTGTCCTGTGTAACACACAGACTAATGCAAAGAACCCCTACATCACCTCTCTTTTCTTCTTCCCACAGCAAGTCTCACCTGTCAATCACCATAAATTGCCAGATTAGACATTTCCTGTCTGTTGGGGTTAAATGTGCTACTTTCATGTGCTAGCTGGAAGCTCATAATTAGCTCACACACCTTCTTATCAGAGACTGGCTTCGTTTTCCTGTTGTTCTTAATTTTATAGCTGTTTTGCCTGCTGTAAATCTATCTCTACTGGGGATGCCTCATTTACATCCATTTATTGCAAGAAAGACTGAACTAAATTAACCTTAATTAACTCCAGTTCTGAGGAATTTTATCCACCACTTACCATTCAGGGCAGGAGAGTTTCTGACCATGTCGGTGCAGGAACTTCAAAGATGCTGGGTTAAATTCTGTCCTTTGGTAGGGCCATCTCCACCCAGAATTATTTTTGTACTTTAAAGTGAAGTTGCTTCAGTGTAAGTTAGGGTGGGATCTACTCCACCACTAAGTTTTTCCAGCATCTAATTAGAAAGCTACATGCTAAAACAATTCCCTCCTGCTAGGAAACTTTGATCCATTTGAAGTTTGGAAAATATCTTGCTTTTATGTCTGGACTCTTTAAGGCTGTTAACATGTCTTGGGGCTGCTGAAATTGCTTTTCAATTCCATACAATTGCGTCGATGAAGTTAAATTGCAATTTTCTGCCTTATTTTCCATTTTTATATTGCTTGCTCCATTCCTCACCATCCCTGCTGCTTTATATTCTGAAAATGTTGAAGTATAATGGAGAGCAGGGCATGGCTCATTACTTGGATAACTCAGCTCTAGTATAGAGTTATCTGCAAAAGAGATGCTGAGGAGCTAGGTCTTTATTATTACTATTACTACTACTGTTATTAATTAATTTTTATTATTATTAAGCATTTCAATCAAGCTACCAAGGGAGCAAATTTTTGCCAATGTGTTTGTGCATCTTATTACATGCAAGGGTGTTGGGCAGGGGTGTGCTGGAGGAGTCTCTAGCAGCAGTGCCTGACTCCTCTCCCGAGGTGTAGAGCAGCACTCTGCATCTTGCCAAGCACTTACTCACGTCTCAGGGCTGCATTTTCCAGGGCCCTTGCCATCCTCCCTTGCAGCCATGTGCTGTCACCAGCTGCTGAACCAACCTCAGCATGGGTTTTGTTCTAGTAGACCTTGCAGGCTGCTGGGAAAGTCTCTCTGGTGTTCATTTAGCACCAAGGCCGCCCCGCAGCCCACGGCAGGTGGAGGTCCTGTTTCTAGGGAAGCCTGCAAGATGTGGATCCTGTTTCCAGCTGACAGTCCCAGAGGCTCTGAGCACCTGCAAGGTGAGTGGGCCATGGCACTGACTGCCCAGTGAAGGAGGAGCATGATGGACACTGAGGGGGTCACAGAGAACAGCAGCGTGGCCAGAGTCTTGTTTTGAAGCTTGTGAATACTTTGACACAAGATTATTTTCCAGCCCATGCCAGTTTTATTTTAACCAGGGAGTTTCTTACACGGCTCCATACACCAGAGGAAATGCATTTTTACTTCACAAAAGGAAGAAGAGGAATTGGCTTTCCAGTTGCAAGTATTTTGGACACCTGTTAACTATTCTCCCCAAAGAACTGATGCCAAGAATTTAATTTTTTTCTAGGAGGAGGACAGCAGCTTTTCACAGTTTTATGAACAGCTGTACAAAATTATAATTAACTGTTCCCTGAGCTGTTGACAGCTGGCAGCACCATTTCATGGTGGAATATCAAAACTATAATAATTCTCTCTTGTAAAGGGTAGGTAACCTGCAACAACTAGGAGCTTTTTAAAAAGTTGTTCTCCTTCTTGGAGAGAGTGAGCATACAGTTTAATTTAACACTGCACAACTTTGTCTTGTCCTGACCTGAAATAAGAAGGAATATCAGCAACAACACTCCACTTCCTAAAATATTCACTACCTGCATCCCATTGTGGAATATCATGGGACAGTAGTGGATTTCACAACAAGAAAAAGCTGAGGGACAGTTTTTATTATTAGTTAGGGAGAACATCTGTCCCAGTCCTTTGCCTCATCAGGGTAATTATTCCAATCATAGAGGAAAAACAAATTCTCCCATTGAAAACAACTGGGTAAGAAATTTAGAGGTGAAACAGAACTCTTTGTCTGCCACATAGGATATCTGAAATCCTGCTGCCTGAGAAGAGTCTCTCATAAAAAAGGAAAATAAACAGGGGAAAAGAGGGTCTTGGATTGTCCTTCCCTCTAGACTGGGTCAGCTGGGAGATGTTCTGTTGCATTCTTTCTCAGCAACTCTTGAAATGAGAAGGTTTTCTGCTAGATATCCAAAAAAAGGTAGGTTTTCTTTTTTTAAAACCAGCCTCTGAAACATTGAAAATATGCATTTTCCCAAACTCATGTAGGAAACACACCTAGGGATGGTCAAATCAGGTGGCTGAATGCACACTTGTCCAGTTTGTGCATGTGAATTCCTGCCTGATCAATGTCTCTGGGTGGCTCATCTAAGGCTGTGTGTGGAAAATGTGCTCCTTCCTTCCTCCCTTTTACAGGTGTGGGCAATGTCCTGCTCAGCCAGCAAGTAGCAGTGTCTGAAGGCAGGGCTGTGCACAACCCATCACCACCAGCAGCATTCCAGGTGGGATGTCCCAGTTTGGGATCCCTGACAGGGACCAGAGAAAGGGAAGGGTCATTTGAGGGAATCCCAGGAATTACCCCACATCAGGTAAACCCAAAAAAATGACCCAAGCAAGACCTTTCCATCGTTTTCTCATTACTACCTCTGTTCTCTGGAAAGAACCTGGACTCTGGACAGGAAACCTCTGAGGGCTTCTCTTATCCTCCCCTTCCCATGTGCACAGCTGAGGAGCTTCCCAAGCAATAAAACCTCTTACCATCATAGGTGGGATCCATTATTTCTTTCCCAAGCATGCAAAGCTTGTGAATGACCATCTGCAACTCTGTACACATTTAGACAAGGAGGATTTTTCTGAGAAAGGAGGGGAAAAGCCAGACTGAGTCCAAACCAATCCAAACTCTTAGTATGACATATATTTCCTACTAGAGAGGAGATCAAGCAAGCTTTGTTAGCTAGGAGGATCCAGGTCCCTTGATGCTGTGTGCAAGAGTTTCCACATCTGTGCAGAGAAATGGGAGAGAGGCCAGAAGGGTCCAGGGAGGAGCCTCAGAGGATCTGGAAGACACAGGCTGTGTGTCCTCCTCTGTCATGGGCTGCCTGATGTCCCTCTGAGGGACACCTGGGCTTCTCCTCTCCCCAACAGCCCCACTGTGCAACTGTTGGTGTCAAACAGCTGTCCACAAATGCTTGTTCCAGTGCAACAGAACATTTTTCATCTTGACTTGAGCCAAGCTGGAAAAAAAGGAATGTTATTTGAGACAGAAGGGGAGTGTTCTCACAAGGGAGGTTTGTCACCCTGCGCAACTTCCTCGTGCAGAGAAGCCTTTGGATACTTGTCACCCTTCTCCTCCTTCAGGTGAGGCCAGATGGGCTGCTTTAGCACACCAAGCAGAAATAAATATAAGACTGATGTAAAAATAATATATACTCAGACATCATGGCTCTGAGATGAGAATGGGACAGAGATATCAGCTTTGCTCTGAGCCCACAGGTTCTGCAGAGCACCAATGATGGCACTGAACCCAGAGACTGGTGACTGGGCCACAGAAATATCCTCAAAATGTTTTCATCCTTGTCCTTCCCCTTCTTCTTCCTCCTCAGATAAATTTAATCCCAACACCCTTTGGGAGACTCTGCTGATCTCAGGCACATTTCAGCAGTTCAAAAAGTGTTGAGCCATCACGTCTCCTGCACGCTCCGGCTTCCTCCTCGCAGGGAGGCCAATTGCTGGTGCAGTTTCCTGGTTGAGTTTTAGATCATAAAAGCAGGTATTTATTTTTTTGGAAATGCCATTAAAACCTTTACCTTCATACCAGGCAAGCAAAGGTTGAAATCAGGTTAGACTGCATTATTTCATACTTATGTTCCTAATTGTGTTTTTGCACTGTTTCACATTACAGTTTTTCCTCGTCTCCTAAGCCTTTCACTTGATAAATATACTTGTATTATGAAACTGCCCACTTTCTACATTCTTTTTCACTTTCTTCTCTCACATCAAAGCCAATATAAATAAAGAGTAAATTGTTGAGCTAACAAAACTGTTAAGAGAATACACTTTTTCCCCTGGAGCTGTAAAGATTTCCAATACCCTAGCAGAACTGTCTTAGATCAGTAATTGTTAATGGAATAAAACAGTGTCAAAAGGTAAACACAGTTGTTTGATAAGTCAGGTTGACTGTGCCTTTCTGGACCATGTCTCTTGCCTGTCTGCTTTTGTTTTGTTAAGATTAGCTGTTCTCAGTTCAAGGGAGTAGCCAGAAAATGAATTTTGTATACACAGCTCTGTTTGCAGCTTCCAACCCCTGCACTTTTTCACTTCAGCACGGTGAGCACGTATCCTGCTCCAGAGCAGCTCTCACAACACTTGCACAATCCCTCAATCACTTGTTGTGGGTGCAACACTGAGTGAACCTCAAAAGATGAGCCAGTGAAAGCTCCACAGCCAAAACATGTGAAAGGCATAAAAAACTATCAGCTCAGCAATTCCAGCAGGTTGGACAGCAGTCTGACCTTTGCCTTGAGGAAAACCAGGGAGCTATCAGGCAATTTTTTAATGCTCTTTTCTGTAATAGCTCTTGTCATACTTTCTCCCAGCAGGAGTTTGTGACCCTGCAAAGGCTGAGAATTCTGAGCCTGGTCCCTGCAGAATTTATTTCTGAGCTCCCAATAATCTAGTTGGACTCATTTGAAATAAAGATTTGGTGGCAACCCAACTTTTTTAGCAGAAACCAGTCTCACAAAATATTAACCCAGGCTGGGGGAGACTAAGAGTTTGCCTTTTGCAGTGCTAAATGGGGTTATTTGCTCTGGAGAAGGGGAGGCTCGAGGGAGACCTTATCTCTTTCTACAATTACCTGAAAGGAGGTTGTAGCCAGGTGGGGGACAGTGACAGGACAAGAGGAAACAGCCTTAAGCTGTGCCAGGGGAGGTTCAGGCTGGACATCAGGAAGAATTTCTTCACTGAAAGTGTTGTTAAGCATTGGAATGGGCTGCCCAAAGAAGTGGTGGAGTGGAAGCATTCAAGAAACAACTGGCACTTAGTTTATTTGTCTGGTTTATTTGTCTGATGAAGATGATGGACAAATACAATGTTTAGTGGTCAGCACTGGTCAGGCTGCCACCATCAGGCATCACTAAAGTGACCCACAGCTCTGTGAGGGAAGCACAGGCATGGTACTGTATGTAGGGAGAAGTAAAGAAAAAACCATATATTTCTTTGTCAAATTCCAGCTAAAGACACACTGGTAAGCTTTCAGAGGATTCACTCAGGATAAACAATATTCATGATGGCCCAGGAAAACTCTGAAAGAATGGGATAAAGTTAAGCAGGGGGAATTGCAGAGGTCAGTTTGGAAAGTTTGCTGACTACAAAATCTGTACTAAAATGTGTGCAGAACTTGCATAAATCTAATCTCCTATTGAATATCCCTGCATGAACAGTTACACAGCACTGCTTGGGCTAGGAAATTCTCTAACCTTCTTCAGCCCACGTGGTTAAATGTTGGTTGAGTGTGAGTACTCCAAGCTAAACACAAACTCTGAATAGGGGCCTATGTTCTTGTGCTGTAATACTCTCTGCAAAAATCCACAGTCCTGTTACTACAAGCAGAAATATCTGTACCAGAAGCAGGATTTCTCACAAGGAAACCCCTTAAAATGTTGGAGAACATGCATTGAGGCATTATACATCTGATGCTACTCTAGTTTTAAAACATTTATCATCTCAAAAAAAACAAACAAACAAAAAAAAAACCACCCGAAAAAACAAACAACCCAAAAAACCAACCCTAAACAATGTTGGAAAACAAATAATGAGTGGATTCCAGCCAAAAATATTGGAGCTTGTCCACCTGAAATATAGTGGTCTCCATGGCTAAATGAATTCTCTCCATTAAGGCAGGTCTGCAAGGGAGCAGAGGCTCTGTTTACACTTCTCTGTAATCTGACTGACAATCCCTACCTCCTGTCAGAAATTTGCTGTGCTCATGAATTCACGTCACTTGAGCTATGCCTGATGTAACCCTCCTATATTACATGAAATCTGCACTCATTCTGTGGTTTGTTGGTTGGTTTTTAGGCACAGTTCTTCATCCTCTTTTGAAACAGCCAGAGGGAGTGGTTACATTTTAAAGTCATTTACTTCTCTGAAGTTTGTTCTCTGCTACTTCCCTTTGATGGTGTGTCATGTGTCGTGTTGTTTGCAGGCCATTCACATGTTTGCAAGAGCTCCAGCATCCCTGTGTGCAGCAGAGACCAGGATGTGAGGCAGTTCTCAGCTCCTGCAGCACAAAGGCAGTGGTTGCCCGGGTTGGGTTTGGGTTCTGCAGAAAGAAGCTGCTATTGTGCTCTATGAAGTCATGCCCTGTTGGCTGAAAGCATGCCAGCCCTCATTAGCGATGTTACTGTTACATTATGCTAATTGTATTTTTGAAGCTCTGTAATTCTGATTTTTCTGAAAAGCTCAATAAAAAACTTAATTAAAAAAAGATGTTCTCTGAAAAGATGAGAGATGCTCTTCTCAGGAGCTAGGGAGGGTTACAAAGGAAAAGCAATGTCTGTATCATCTAATTGATCTTTGACATAAAGACCACTTATTAATTAATTAGTTAAGGCTGTTTCAGATGATATGAGAGCACACAAGCAGGAATCAGGCTGTGGACAGCAGGAGGTGGGAGATACGAGCAAGGTGTTGCAGAATTTCCCTTTTGCCTTAACAATCCCCTAATTAGGAACAATTAGGAGCATATACTCCCCCTGCTTAGAGAGCAGATTTCATAGGTTGAAGGAGGTGATGACTTGAAGCTGTTTCAAGATGTAGAAGGATGTCCAAAAGAGAGACGTTTTGCAAAGGCAGGGAAGACTGAGACACTTCTACTTTCTTCTTCTGGATGGAGACTCTCAGGGGAGTCCAACCTTTCTGCAGACCTCTGTGCAAGAGCAGCCAAATCTTTAAATCCTACTTCTAAAAGGATATTTAGTCACACAAATAAGTTCTCTGATCTAGGTTTCAGTCCCTCCCATTCCTTCAAGACTCCATAAAATGAGGCTTTTCCACCCCATTTATCTCATCTCATGTATTTTGGCAACAGTCTCTGGAGAGCAGGAATGGCCATTCTGTGCATAAAACTGACTACTGAACTAAGCAGTAATAACTAGATGGGAAAGTTAAGCAGTTACATAGAATACACTCTTCCCATTGTAAGACTTATGAAAACTTTCCAAATTTTGCTTTTTCAGCTGTTGTTGGTTTTTTGTGTTGAGAAAGGCTCTTCTTCCCACACGTTCATTTTTGTTCTTGGTCTGCAGCTCTGAGCATGGCTATGAAGCCTGAATGGCTCTTGCTGGTCAGAGCCCATGGAGCTTCTGTCTTTCTGTCATTTCATGTGTCACACAGACAACCAAAACCCACAGCAATAAAACCTTCACAGTACAACAGGCCCCCATGTTGCTGATTTATGCCACATGGTGTGTTCTGTTTCTAACTGGTCACACTTGGAAATGATTCAGTTTCTTTTTGCCACCCAGCCCCACCGTATAAAGCATCTTTTTCCTGTGTGAAGTCCAGTGTGTTTTTTGGGGAAAAATGAGGCATTGCTCTTGTGTGAGGTAACAAATGTTGTTGGAAAATAAAACTGCAGAGACACTGTTCTTACCTGCATCCATGATTTTCCTCCTTTTTTTCAGGCTTTGGAACCTTGATGTTTGTGGTCATACATAGATTTCATAGCATATTCTGAGTTGGAAGGGACCCACAAAGATCATCTAATCCAACTCCTAAGTGAACAGCCCTTATGAGGATCAAATCTACAACCTGAGTGTTATTAGCATCATGCTCTAACCAACTGAGTTCATTGGGGTGATAAAATAAGTAAAACCAATCAAAATATTTGCATTTCTTTAAGAATATTTTAAATCCTCCCGTTACAATCCAGTGATGTGCATGATATTTTTTCATGACTTCAGGGTCCATCATATCCAAAATAGTCATCGTGTCTTTTCTGCAAACTCTTCTGCACAGAATAGTTTGTGCTGCTGACAAAGGAAAGTGTATTTTAGAATAAAATGTGTTTTCTGGCTAACAGGTCTCAGGAAACAGGACAAAATATCTTCTGTTTGGTTTGATTTTTTTTTTTTAATTTGGCAAAACCAGCAGTTTCAGTGAGCTGAGTCCAAATGTATTCTCAGCTGGGGAGAAAGGACTGATTGATGGTGGTAAATATTAAACTGTTCAAGGCCCCTGCTTCACAGCATATAAAACCAGTCACATCAGCTCATGTTTCACTTTTTATGTCTTTTCTTTGAAAAAGACACAAAAAAAATCTGATAAGCCCAGCTCAAAGCCTCACCAAGCTGCCCGTTCAACCAACCTCCTCAGCATGCAATTACTTACACATTTATCATGAGAAAAGGACACCCCTAGATAAGAGGGCTGCAAGGGGTCAGGATGCAAATGGGGTGCGAATTTGCTCTAACGGTGTGAAGCACTGCTCCTACACATTAAGGCACTGCCTGCTGACATCTAATTGCTTACGGCTTCCAGGGGACAGCCTAGTCACAAAGCCACCGGGGGCTGTTTGGCTTCCAGCCCTACTGGCATGGGCACACTTCTCAGGGGTGCAGACACACACACAAGTGTTGGTTAAGACAGGTGGTCGAGGAGGTGATGAGGGTTGTAACCGAATTAAGGTTTTAATAACGGTGCTCGGCATTTTTGGCAGCAACCGCAGCTTCCTGTTAATTTGGCTGCTCCTCCTTTAACCAAAAGACAGCAGGGGAAAGGCAAATCTCTGTCTGCAGTCTTAGCTGGGCAAGCTGGCCTGAGGAAACAGCTGCACTGACCCTCAGATTACCTGTGGGAAGCATCCACAGATAACAGAATCACTAAGGCTGGGGTAAGGCCGTTGAGTCCAACCATTAACCAGCACCACCATCTTCACCACCAACCCACGGCCCCAGGTGCCACCTCCCTGGCACAGATGTGCTCTTTGCAAACCCCACTGAGATAAGCTCAGAGGGACTTATTCCTTCTTCCCAGGCCTGTCAGACCAGGTGTATTTTGGATTACAAGACTATAAAAGCCTCTCTATTTCTCTCCCATGGGAAGGAGACTTCTCCCAGGCTCAAAAAAAAAATCAAACTGTTTGCCTGGCTTGTGCCAGCAGTGTTTCTGTGCATGGGCCTGGCAGCCCAAGCAGCAAGTGATGCCAAAACAATTTTGGTCACTACACTTAAAAAAACCCAAACAAATCAAACAAAGGGCAATACTTCTCCACTGAGAACAATGGCCAGAGCTTGACAGCCATTACTCACAAAGCTCCTGGGCTCTGGCATGCCCAGAACTTGCTGGCATTTTGCAATATTTCAGAGGTGCCTAGTTGCCCTCTAGTTTTTAGGGTCATGTTGAATTTAAGAAACCACAAATAAAGACAGACTCATAGAGGCCCTAAAAAAATACTCCCTGGCAACATTCCAGCCAAATGTTTCATGCACCATGTTTTTTATAATTTCACATGTTGTGGAAGCTATGGAGAGGACTCAGGCACTGCTGTGTTAAACTGCTCTGAGATGGGAACAGTCCAGTGATTGTCTTCTCAGTCATGGCTCGGCAGCCCTGGAAGGCAAGTGGAGGTGTGTGCAGCATTTCTTCTGTTGACAATGACATTTGCAATTGGAGAGACTGAGATTAAGGTTACAGGATGCAAACACAGAGTTTTTGCAAACAAGATGAAGTTCTGCAGCACATGTTTGAGCTGTTCTGAGTTACAGGGTAGAAAGTTGTTGTTCTCAATTGCTGCAAATTGACACTTTGCTAGACAAAGTGATGCTGGGACGTCACATATGTCTGATAAAAAGCACTCAACTTTGCTATTTCCTCCTTAGAAGACTAATAAGGTCTAATGACTGATTGTAACATATTGCTGGAATTACCGTAATATTATCCACAAACTTGGGTGCAATTGTGAAAGGAACAATTTGAGATCCATAAAACAAGAGCTGTTCTTATTCACAAATAATTCCTGCTGGAAGTGTGAGGTTGACACAGGTGGGAGAGAAAATCTCATCAGGGTTAAGAATGGGCTCTACCTTCCAGTAGCTCCACTGCAAGACAGGGCATGGCAGCTGCATCAATGTTTGTGGGTCGCATCTCCCAGCTGGAGTGTCCAGGGGAGGACACAGTAAGGGACCTCTTGGAAGCAGAATAATCAAGCTTGAAAGATGACAAGGAAGTTTAATATTTTAAGGTTTTAACACCCTCAGTCAAAATGGGGCCTCTCTTGTAAAAGGATGCAGGTAATCTCTGGCAACAGCCACCACTTTGACCTGAAACTACTATTTTTCCTTGGCACTAAATGAGGATTAGTCCTTAATGTGGAGGTTTTAGGAGGGTTTGGTTTTGATTTTTTTGTTTGTTTGTTTGTGTGTTTGTGGTTTTTCTTTCTTGTTTTGTTTTGGTTTGGTTTGGTTCTTTTAAAATTCAAGACAAAATTACTAGGTCAGATTGGAACCAGGAACGAAACACAGCCAATCAAGTGTTCAGGCTGCCATGGCAATCCATTAAAGATTTCTCTTCCTGCTCCTCCAGAAACACAGCTCTGATGTAGGGACCAGGAAAAATTGTCTGCTCCTGACTTAAAAGCTTTGCTAATTATCCCTCTGTAAAGAGAAAAGAATATAAAAAAGGCCACTACCCAGGTTCGTGTGCCTTGTTCATAAACCATGATGCTTAGAAATGGCAATTTCAGCCCAATTTCAGAAAACACAGGAAGGAAAGAACAGAAAACATCTGCCTTTTGTAAAGCATGGCACAGTACATGGATATGATTCTCTGGGAACATGGGAATAGAGCAAAAGTATCTTGCAGATAGATGCTGAAGGGACTCACATTTTCTTTCTCCCTGCATGAGCACAAACCTGCTTCTGTTTGTTCTGCTTAGTAAGAGAAAATTTTTATCTGGAGCACCAGTGAGCTGTAATGGAATATAGTAATTTATCTCCAGGCCTTTTGAGCAGATATTAGGAAAAGTTCAAATATATTTAAAATTAGAAGAAACAGGCTTGTGACATCTCCTTTTCTGGAACAGGTTGCATGTGAGAGATACAGGGAAATTTCACAGTGGTTTGTTCTTCCCTCAGTTTCTAGGATCTCATGATTTCAGTACTTATTGGAGTTTTGTAACGTCGACTGAACTAGGCAACTGTTTTGAAAGTTTCCAATACAAAAATCACTTATGATTACAAAAAGACTGAGGGCTAGGAGAGAATTGCATCATCAGGGCTTGGCATGGAACCATGGCACTGAGTCCTCACCAAAGAGCCATGTGCTCCCAGCCAGCCTTAAGTGGCTTGTACTCATCCCCAAATTCCAGCTGGGGCCAGAGCCTGCCCTGATGCGTGATCACAGCAGCAGCGCGGAGCTGGATCCTCTGCGAGCAGAGTCCAAGCACCCGTGCCTCAGGCTGTACATCAAGTGCCAACCAGCACTGTAGGAAAGAAAATTCTCCCATTTATTAACTGTTCCTAACCAGTCCAGTGTTCCTTTTCCTTTCTTGGAGGGCTGGCACAACCTGTGGTGTGATTCTACCACGGTGCCCGAAAGGCTTTCGGTGCGTGGAGATGATGTGGGCACACAGAAAGGGTTCAGGGGACTCACAAACCACTTCAAAAAGTATTGCAACCCAAGTGTTCCTACTGACAACAGACACAGTGGGCCAGCAAATAAGCTCCCCAAAACACAGAACACAGAGAAAATAAGTTATTTTGCTCATGAGAGAGATGGCAAGGGGCAGCTGGGGCTTTGTGTGTGATGGTTGTGGAAGTGCTGCACTGATGGTGTCCTCTGAGAGAGATGTTTGCTTTAACAGCATTTTCAGAGCAGTTCATGGACCACTTGTCAAAGCAGCATCCCCAGTACATTTCTGGTGCTTGCAGATTTGCCAGCTCTGTCTCCAGAAGGTTTTCTTCTATAACAGACAGACCTTAAGCAGAGACCTCTGGGTCAGAGCAAAAAAGCCAGTTGCTGTCCTTGATCTTGAATTTCACACACATACTAAGTACAAGTTCCCTTTCCAACCTTTTTGCAGGAGACAGAGCAAAATTTATTCTTCTTAACCTTCAGATTCCATTCCCTCCTTTTCTCTTTCTCCAGCTGCTCATAGTTTTCTTTAATGGCTTCAATTTTTTCTAAACTCTAAGCTAAGCTGGTTTGGAGCCTGTAACCTTTTGTAGCCCAGGTGGGAGCAGAAGGTCTGCTCTGCTTGATGACATAAATATCTGTGGCCTGTTTTGGCTTTTTTTCCCAAAAAATATATTTTGTATGGGTTTCTTTCCCAAACAATGAAGCAAACTACTCCCAGAGGTGGTGGTGACAGACAGCCTGGCCATCACTTCAGTGTCCAGTTGCTGGCAGAGCACATCACTTAGTGTTTGTAGGGCAAGAACTCATTGCATGTCTCCAGGCAGTGGCCCTCTTACCTGCCTGGCATCTTCCAGCAGCAGATCTGATGTGTGTGACCACAGGAAGCCCAACCTTCAGCACGTTTGATAAAGAAATCCTACTTTCTCATGCTTCGCTGTGTCACTGGTGATTTTGTGCTGCATTTTCCCACAGAGGAGTTTGCTGTCTGAGCAAAGGTTTGATGCAGCCTCACCTCTGCCAGGTGGGTGGGCAGAACACTCAGAGTGGGCACCTGAATGCTCAAATCACCTTTGTTTGCAAACAGTTCTTCGAAGTAGGGCTATTCCCCACATGGCTGGTGCCAACGGGTGCCTTTACACCCACAAAATCTTTTTACTGCTCTAGGCAGGATCTGCTTTAAAATTGAGCGAGTTTCCAAGTTCTCTCTGGCATGGAGGTGAGCTCCAGCTTGCTAGCTGGCTGAGAGCAGATGTATGCAATGGTGGTGCCCTACTTTTTGAATGCAGCTTTTATGTGAGCAAATAAGGAATTTTATTTGCTGTGCCTAGTCAGTGCTCCATCTATTTGTGATCTAGACTCTCACTCAGAAAGAATCCCATCAAGGCATCCAACTCCCTGGAATGGGACAGACATAGGCAGGGTCTGCTTAACTGTTCATATAGAAAAACCCAGCCTGAACAAGTGAAAATTCAGGGCTTGCTTTCCAAGTGCTCAGCACTCACGGCTCAGACTAATATTTCAGAGGAGATCTGCCCCTTCTAATACACCCGTTCAGGCCAGGTTTTCAGCAGAGATCAGTCTCAGAAGAGTTTTCTGGCTCTCTGGCTGGCTGTTTTGCTGCTTAGATGAGAACTGAGCAGATCTGATCTTCAGCAGCACTGAAAAATACCACATTTCAGGGGTTGCACATTGTAGGCATCGCAGTCGTCTCGTGCTTGCCAGACTGTAAGTAATCATGCCAGCAGCTAGCAGGCTGTCAGTTACCAGTGTAAGCTGCAAATCCATCAAGAATTGTTTATATTTCACAAGGGGAAAGATAAAGAGAAGATTCATTTCACATCCCTTTAAAAAGTGTGTGCGCGCGTATGGCAGAGGGTCAAGATAATTTTAGAGACAGATTTCTCAACAGGATGCTTTCTGAAGGTAGTCCTGCTGGAATTAAAAGCCCCTCACCTTGGCATGGGTCCTGCTGTGTGGCTGGAGCTGCAGAGGATGGCTCCTTCCCCAGGCTGAACCTGGCAGTGGGTGCTCCCCACTCTACTCCAGTTGCAAAATCTTAAATCCCAGCACCAGGGGCATTGCTAAAGCCTTATCTTCATCCTGACATTTATGTGGCTCTGGTGTGCTTCTGGAAAACATGATTCCTGTCCCAGAGCCCAAAGCTTAAATTGGGGTTACAGGTTTCATAAATATTCATCCAAACAGGGAGCTCCAGGGTCAGATCCTATCCTTGTGCAGCATTGCTTTCACTGGGCCTGATACCCAGGTATTAATCTGTGTCATAAGCTCAGACCCAAACTCACTTCCAAGGCATTGTCAAGCATAGGGAAAAGGCTCTGCAGGGTGTCTGGTGGACACAAGCTCTGCTGGATCTCTCTCATTAGGTAGTTATGGATGTGCACAGGCAGGGTCCAGACATACTCCTCAACAACACAGTGGGTGAGTATTCCAGAGGCCAAGGAGTCAAAAAAATTATTTTTGTCATTCCTTCAGTGGTCAAGATTATGGGCAAGGATCCAGGTGATTCCTCCATCAGTTCTTTGCTTCTGACTGGCAAGCTTAAAAAGTGAAAAGAACTATAATATACCTGGACCAGACTTCTAAATCTGTAGGTGATGATGTTTGCACACTTCCTTCACCTCACCAGGGCCAGGGGTAAAAGGTATTTTGGATAAAACCATGCAAAGCTCATGAGAAATGATAGATCAGGCTGCAAGACTTATAGGACCTGTCATAGAGTAATGACTGAGAGTTTTGGTTAGAGCTGCTCTTATCATCACATGCTGTCTCACTGAGAAAGTTAAATCCATGGAGCTGGAAGGGCTGCTGGGAAAGAGCCTTTGTACTGATTCCCCCTTCCATGAGGGATCTAGTTTTCAGCAGAGGAAAGGGAGGAGGAGAAGAAAATCAACACACCCATAAGCAAAACCTTTTACCTCCACCCTGATTGCTGCAGCTGCAACCAACCACGTTTTACCCCAAACTGCTGTCAGGATGCCCCTGGGAGTTGTGGGTCAGGTGTTTCAGACCCCCTTTCTTCACCTCTGTCCAGGCTGCCACTCCTCTTGAACACTTCAGCATCCAACCCTCTCGCTGCCCAGAGCCATCCTACTCCTGCCAACGTTTCTTGTCCTTTTTCCTGAGCCCCTGCCCCAGCTCTGATTTACGCTCTGGTTGCTCTGCCCCAGGCTCAGAGGGCAACACGAAACAGAGCTGGGAGAGGGAGCTGGCAGGCAAAATCAGGTCAATAATGAAGGCTGGAGCAACTCCCCCTTGCTCAAGTTGGTTGTGCTACACAAACACCAACTGCCTGCCCTCGGGGCTCCCCTGTCTAAGGGCAGGCTCTTGGCAGTCCAGGGCCGGCTCCTTTGATCCCAATTTCTCAGCAGCTGTGCAAGTCATGGCCTTTACAGTGGCTTGCTGCTGACTCACGGTGAATCACGGCTCACTGGTGCTATAAAGGCCCCTAGGAGGGCAGAAATTATGTTTGTGCTCACTTTAAGACCCTGTTATGCCCTGGGAGCAGTGTGAAAGACGCTTTTGCACAACCCAGAGTCGGGCTCTTTGTATTTGCGTCCCACCATAATATAAATCAGCATTATTTGAGCATAGTCATTATTTAGAAGAAATTACAATAAATTAAGGTACCAAATTTGCAATTAAGGGCCAGCAAGCTACTTAATTAATCTTATATCTAATTAGCCAACAATAAATTACCCAAGCAGGACTATAAATCTATTCAGTGAGCTACAAGAACCGCATGCATAAAGACCTGTCCTGTACTTTTGGGAGCTCTTGATGCTGTTCAGCTGTCCTTTGTCTCCCTGGCTGCCCCAATGCCCCACCTCCAGGGCTTTTGTCTGGTTGAAAGCTCCTTTGGGCAGAGATCATGTCTTTGAAGTGGCTTGGATCATCCTGGCTCAGAGTTTGGAGCCTTCATGAAAATAATCAATTTTACTGAAATTTAATGCAGGTTGAACTGTGTTTGGCCCCATTGTGAGTCTCAGCAAGCAGCTTTAAAGAGCTCTTTTTTTAATGTAATGATTAGTAATGTTACTGCCCACAGAAGTTGTGGACTCTCCATCCATGGAGAGGTTCAAGGCCAGGCTGGATGGGACTCTGAGTAACCTGGTCTAGGGGAAGGTGTCCCTGCCCATGGCAGAGGGGTTGGAACGAGACAGTCTTGAAGGTCCCCTTCAACCTAAACCATTCCATGATTCTAATGTCATGTGCAAAAAGAGATGTGCAAGTGGCAAGAATGACCAGCTACAAGTATATAGGCAGGTTGTACTCAGAAAATTACTGCAGAGCTGGTTTTTAATAGGGGATGTCTTTTTGATTTTAATTACAGGCTCCACAGAATGCTACATAATGTGAATTGCAAGTTATGAAAAGTTTGTGGGGTTTTTTTAGGCAAGCTATGCAGGGCTACTCTTAGCAGTCAGGCAAGACCAGGCAATGCAGCTAAACATCACAGAGGTACAGTTTTTTCAAGTACCTCCTAAAGCTTATTTTCACAGGATCTGCCAGTACAAACAGGGATTTGTGACTACAGTTGAGTTAAGGAGCATAAAAAGTACATGGTGTCTCTATAAGAATTACAGCGTCTTAGCTGTGGTTGGCTTAGGGGATGGCTTTGTTCAAAATGCTGTACCACAGCCAAGCTGTGTCCTGAGGCTCTGTGTTAAAACACACACAGCAAACAATGAGAGCAGACAAAGCCTGTCCCAAAAGCTGCATGTGTGACCACAAATGTGTTTTATGGCAGCCCGGGGATGGGGTTCCATTAATCTGCTAAACGCTGCAGGGCACATGTGGCCCCAGAAGGAGGTCACACACCCGCTTGGGTGAAGCTCTTGGCTCTGAGGAAATCACTGGGAGATTTGCTGTTGGCTCCCACATAGCCCATCCTGTCCACTGCTGCTCTCCCTGTGAGGAGTGTGGGACCATGACTCTGATGGAGCTGATGGAAAAGCATCCCCACATTTACTGGGCTTCAGTGATTTGATTCCAGTTGAGAACAGGGGCTGCAAAACACCATCTTCCTTGTCAAAAACACACATGCACCAGCAAAACTCCAGGGTATAGGACTTAAAGGCTCCTCAAACAAGACTCTTAGAAACCAGTAACAATGTGGGCAACTTTAGAAAAACAGACCAACCCTTTAGCTGGCCCCTCTCTGACCATCCAAGAGAAGACTCAGTAACTAAATCACCTGTCCCCACTCTTAGGTGCTGTTAATGGATGCATTTCCACTAATTTCAGTTGTCAGAGACTTGTAGAATCATTTAAGCTGGAAAAGACCTTTAAGATCATCAAGTCAAATCCCTAAGTCTCTGACAAAGAACTGGGGCCCTTCCATTGAATAAATGCACGGACAGACATTATCCATCTCACAATTTGCAAAGGTGTTCATGACTATTTATTTACAGAGCTCCCCAGTCATGGAAGTCGTGCAGAAACAGAGCTTTGCCAAAGCACAGCAAAATCCCTGTACCAAAGAAAGTTTGTACAAGGGTAGAATAATACAGAGCAAACAGAGCATGGCATGAGGCCACAGAGCTGAATGATTCCAAAAGAGGTATCTTTGTGGGGAGACATGGAGTAAGATTATTTGAAAGGAGATAAAAAGCTATAGTGGTATAAGGAAGAAGAGCCAAAATTCTGTGTTGATTCAGTCCCATTATTTCAAGCAGGCATTTGGATGTGATGTTGTTTGAAGGTGATGAAATTAAAAGTAGCTGAGATTCTTCACCTTTCTCAGAAGGTATTTTTCTGTTGTTAGTCTTTAGCCTGCTCTTAAGTGAAACCTGCATCTTGCACAATGGCTTGACTTCAGGGCAGACCTTTTAGAAGAACATGAAACATCATGAAACAAGCCAGGGCATGAGAATATGGAATATTTGCATGTGGCCCAGAGAAGAGCTAGTCACAGCACAGAGGTCAGGAAGAAACTGCAGAAGGAAGAGAAGAAAGCCACAGAACTTCCAAACAAAGGAAACTTTAAACAAAAAAAAGAGTATATTTTAGGCAGAAGGAAAGGTGGTGGAACCCAGCAGAAATCTGTATTGCCACTGTCCTTTTCTTAGTCCTTTTATGCTACCTGTCCTTAGCAATAGGAGTGATCAGAAAGGTTCTGCTCAGGAGTAAATTTTTTTAAAAAGTACTTTTTGACAATGCAATTAGTAAGCAGCTGTCCTCACCTATTGAATTAAAATCCAATTCCACCAACAATCACCAAGAAAAATGAAGGCCAAAGTTTTACACTCTGGCATGCAACTGATAAACAAAGTATCTTTGAGGTCATCATCTCTTCAGAGATTCTGAGAGTATCCTATTCCCAAAATAACCATATCACATCCTTCCCCATTCTTAAAATTGTGTTTGAATGAGCCATTTTGGAAATTCTTGAGATTTTTGGTTGCGCTTTGTTTACTCTCAAATTGGAATTAAAACCAGTGCAACGCAAGTGGAATTCTAGCTGAGACAAAAACACAGGGACTACACTGCCCCATTCATGGTTTTCAACCCAATTTGGCAGATTCAAGGCATTCAGACAGAACTCTGGAAAAAAATCTAAGGCGAAACTAAAGCTGCAATGAATTCAGTATTGAATTTCTTCCCAGACTCACGGGCCCAGCACTACAGCCCTGAGTTTCTGTTCTTTGGGTCTACCCTAATCCCTCCCCTTTCAGAGTCAACCTATTCCCATTCTGGCTTGCCATTTAAGCACTTCAGCTTTCTTTGGAAATAGCACACTTTTTTTCAGGGACATCCACTGCTTATGGAGAGATTTTTCACTAGTTGTAGGACTGTATCAAACAGAAACCTACATGTTATTTTACTCTTTTAGGAGGCACAATTTATTTGCTCCCTTAAGAAAACAAATGCTGACATATCACTTCATTTATCCAGAGTCTGGAACACTGAAATCTGCTGTAACCATTTTTTTGCCCACTTTCAGAGATATTTTGCAATACATACACCTACTTGTTAGATTTTAAAAAAATTTGCCAAACTCACCCACTCACTAGATAAAAAAAAAAAAAAAAAAGAAAAGTTCACTTCAGTCCAAATCCAAATATGATAACAGGCTTTTAAACAAATAAGCACATTTCTTAAAAAGAATCCATATCTGCTAAATCACTTGTACAGAAGTGTGGTAAATCAGCCCACAACCTAAGTGATACTTGATAGACTTGCTGGGTACAAAAGCTTAAATTTCCCACATGCAGCCAGCACTAATGTTTGCAAAGCCAAGATCTGCTGTTTAACATTTTGAATTGTGCTCTCTGCTTTGACTTTCTTGATGCTGCAAGCACCTCCTGTCAGCATTCCTCAGGGTCTGCATAATGTACATATAGGCTGATCTTTAACCCCCGTGTCATCACCCAGACCAAAATCAATGGAGGGAAATGACACTGGCTTGCCCATAGCAGTTCAAACAGACAGATGGGCTGTGGTATGAGTCATGGGGCCAGAGAAACTTGGAGTTGGTGCAGGGGTTTTGTCTTCTGGAGTGTGAGATGAAGCTCTCATGAAGTGGAGGCAGGAGGAGGTGAGTTCAGCTTCAGTGTCAGCAAAACCATTGCAGGTACTGCAGTGATTGCACCTTGAGGAATGGTGAGAAGGCTGCCTGCTTTTGGGCTTTGCTGTTTTCTATCTTTTTATTGTATGAATTCCCCCAAGATCCACATAAATATCACTTTCTCTCTTGGGCTAAACCAGGTCATGAATAATAAAAGCAAACAGCAGTTACCCTCCACGGTGCCTGTAAAATTCCATGTCCTTATCCTAAGGGACTGTGACTGTTTTTTTCACAGCTTTTCCCCAGTACTGTATGAAATGTGGTTGGACATTTGGAGCCTGTCAGCTGCTCAGTTGCCAGTGTTGCAGACTGGGATGGGGCGGTGATAAACTGGATTAACCTGGATGGTGGGTGGGCAGAGGTGACATAAAATGGGGTTCCCAATGACACAGCTGCCTGTGAGATCATTCTCCAGTACTGCCTGCAGAAGGCACCTGTTTGCCAAAATTCAGATCTTTGTGGTCCTCAAGCTTGACAAGAGCTACACAGAGTGAAGGTGGGACACCCAGAGTTTGGGTGAGTGGAGGTGCTGGGCAGGACTGGCAGAATCCCTACAATGCCAGCCTTGGGAAAGGGTGACTCCACTTCTGCTTGTGCCTGGGCAGTGATGCAAAATGCTATATTTTTCTGTGGTTGCCCTGGCTCCAAGCTTCTGCTGGGTCTGAGCTTCAGGTCTGTAGGAGTGCCCTGGCCCTCATCTTAGAGGGGCTGCAGAGATGCCACAAGGCAGCCTGGTGTGTCACTGCTTGGAGCATTTCACAGTTGGAGCACTGCTGCCATTTCCCTCTCTATTTTTTCTTTCATGCTCATAGCAGTTCATGACTGAAAATCAGACAGACACGTTCAACTGTAAAAATAAAAATGTTTTTAATTCATGTTTTTCCAAATGCCTATCCCCCCATGTCCACCACCCCCAAACCAGTGTATGACTCTTTATAATAAAGCCTAGTTAATATTTCCCTTTCATTTTATACTAGCACAACACCTCAGAAAGATGGGTTGGAAAAGGCAGGCTGTGCTTTAGGAATAGACCACTATTCCCAGGCAAACTGATCTTAACAAAAATATTGTAATGAAATCAATATGTATTATTACACATAATGAAGCAAAATGTATATTTTTACATATTAACTCTATTTGCTTTTACTCTTTACATGTAGTCATAAAAATATTTATTTTTGTGCTTAGAATAACAAAATGAAAGCTCAGTGTTCAGGCTCTATCTGGCTGGCACTTATTATTTCCATATGTTAGGGCAACAACCAGATTGCTCTGCCAGTTAATTCTGTGACTTTTTCTGCACCTTTTCATCTGATCCAGCAAAGATTATTTTCTTTGCAGCTATTATTGCAAAGAGGTGACCGATTGCCACTGGGCAGAGAGTTAAAAATGAAAGGATCAATTAGGTTTATTCTTCTGGTGAGAAAATATGCACATTTTCTCAGAACATTAAATTCCATTTGAGGAACAGAGATGAGGAATTAAGATGCCTTCAGTACTTTGAACAAGTCTCCCTGTTTTCAATAGCAATGCTGTATTTGGGTTTAACTCTGGTGAGAGGAGCACTCCCAGCTCTGCTCACTGAAAGTGAGGGCAGAATGTCCTTTTGACATTGGAGCAGGGATCAAAGACAGCAGGGCAACCCTGGAAGATGAACCTGATCGAGGTGAAGATGTTCCTGCTCATGGCAGGGGAGGTGGATTAGCTGACCTTTAAAAATCCCTTCCAACTCTGTGATTCTGTGAAGTTGATAAGATCAGGCCTTTTATCTCTGACGTATCTGAGACACCCAGCACGTGCCAGCTGGTGTTGCGTGGGTTTGTCTGAATGCACTACTACTGCACTAATCTGTGGCAAGATTTTGGGGGTGCACCACCACCAACAACAACCTCAAGAAGCTCATGTGGAGCCAGAGACAAGGTTCTACAGAGCAGTTTAAGAAAGGAGGAACACATGGTCAGTCATGATGGGAGTTGGAGAACACACTTGTGAGCACAGGAGAAGCACTTTGTCCACGTGCAACCTGTCAGGAACATACATCTGATGCACTATCCATAAAAATTAGTACATGAGGGAGTGGGTCTCCATCAGCCCTCCAGGTGCAGCTGACCCCAGAAGCTGCAGAAATATGTCTGAAGCTCAGTCACAGCCCCATTCCTGGCAGGATCAGTTTGCACTGAGCTCCAGGACACTGAGCTTGGAGGCTTACCATGCCTCATCCTACCAGGGCAATCCTTGATCAATATTTAAGTCTGAAGCCTTTATTTCTCTTCTTGAGACCTCTGATATATCCCCAGAGCTGCTCCTGGAATGTTTCTCAGCTTCCATGACCAGGAGAGCCCACACTTGCCTCACTGCCCATTGGGATGAGGTTGTGGCCATGCACCTGTGCTCACCACTGTGGGCTCTCCACGGGCTGGAAGGAGCCCTGGTGTACACTGGCCACATCCCTGAGCCAGCATTTGAGGGTCACAGCTGTGGCACACATGGCTCTAGAATTTATGGCTGCAGGATCATACTTCCCCATGTCCAGGTCATCATCCTGGGAAGTTTGCTGGAGAAGTGGTGCAGAAAAATCAGTGTTTTGTAGATATGGTTACACAGCAAGGGGAAACACCAATGTCAGATTTCCCAGACCTCCATGTACTCCTCCACAGAGACCCTCTCAACACAGCCAGGGATGCAGGAGCCAAGCATGGCAGCCCAGCTGTGATGGGCAATTGCAGCAGAAATTGCCTCTTCATTTCCAGCAGTGCCTCTGCAACACAAATCCTGAGGATGCACAGAGCAAGCTGGAGTCAGCAGGAGGGAAAAGAATGTACTGGGGAGGGAGTTTGTGGGGAACACAGTAAGAAAAATGCTTGCCTTGGAAAGGTGCTGTAACAGAGATCCCTTGGAAAGGTGTTGTAACAAAGATAAAATGCCTCAGATGTCAGCAGGATACCACAGGATCCCAGAAAAACCACACAGCTTCTCTGCTGCAGGACTGTTCATTCACAAAATAGTTTTTCTTCCTCATGTTCAGGTTATTACAGATAGTTTCTGTACTGCCAGAGCTCCACTGACCAGCAGTGTGAGACTTTCCATGGCTGCAGCTGCTCAGGCAGAATCAGGCACCTCGACATAAAGGGACCTTCTGTACATATTTCCTTCCCTTCCCCTGACAGAGTAACTGGAGCAGTATAAGCAACTTCATATTGACATAATTCATCCCCATTGGGGGTGTTATATCATGTTAGAGAGATTTAGATGGTTAATGTGATAAAACTTGTGAATAGAGAAGCTGGTAGGATCATGAATTAGTTTTTTTACTCCTTGCACTCTACATGACTCACAGTAACTCAAACTTGTAAGAATAACAGTGTATAAATTGGCCAGAACTAAGCCCCTTTGCCAAGACACATCAGTTTTTAACTACCTGAATGCTTGAACCTTCCACAGCCACAGAAATCTTGCACAAAGGTAACAGGTTTGCTCCTAAGTAACATCCTATCTAAAGAAAGCACCACATACATGCCAAACTTTCCAAAGGAAACCAGTGATTCTGGATTCCTTTATACCTAAATGCCAGTCCTGAGAAAACTTATACGGTATCTTAAATGGGAGCTGCTCTTTGTAAGGAAAATAATGATAAGGATGCAATCTCTGAAAGATACAGATTGTTCTGCAGAGGGCTGTTTTCTTATCTTCAGGACATTCTTGGGGAAGAGAAAAGAGTCAAAAAAAGTGCTGAGGAAGAAGGAAAGAGATCTAACTACCAATAGGGAGTGATGAACAGAAAGGGTGAGAAAGGACAGTCTTGGAAAGGGGCTAGAAAGTAAAAGACAACAAAGGAGGGGAAAAACTGAGGGAGGCGAGGGGGAGGGGGTAGGGAGAGGAGAATGTGTGAAACAAAGGTGAAAGAAAGGGAAGAAGAAATGAAAGTGAGAAGGGAAGAAAAGCCACAATCGAGGGCTGAGATGAGTACGTTCAGTTCCTATTTTTTTTATACATTTATATTCCAGTCAGTGTTTAGTAGGTGTCTCTAAAGGCTGTGATTTATTATAATTTTTCCTTTTCAGCCCTGCAGAGGAAGGGGCAAAGGCCAGGAGGGGGCTGGATTCTTTGCCTAGGGCACGGCTGCTCCTTAGGCTGGCCCTGAATTCAGAGAAGTGCTAATGCTCCCTGGAGCTGGAATGCAATTAATTTTCTGTGGCACAATGTTCCAGAAAAAGCATATTTGGGGAGGCTCGGGTTGGTGATTATAGGCTACCCTCAGCCTGTGTGTGCAAATTGGACCTGCCACACCAGCTCTCCACACTGGGTTATTATTTTACACATCTGGGGTTTTGACCTGAAAATGTTTGTTTGCATGACATTTCTGCAAGAGAAGAGGGTGAGCATCTCACTTTACCCATGTTAGTGGTCAGTTCAGCTGCCTGGCCAGAGTCCACCAGAGTCAGCAGCAAAATCTTCTCTAACTTATCTCTGGATGCCCTTTATTTATTTTTTATTTTTAAATTAAACTTTGCAAAGGTCATTTTTGGGGATTTTTTTTTTTATTTATTTAAGCAAGCACTGAGCAGAGACACTGGATGATTTAGAATAATCAGTTTAAGACCACATGTGACATGTTGCTGTAGCAGCATACTTTTTCCATGACAGCTTGTTGTGTGTCACAGGGACATTTGTCACTGATCACTCAATTATCCACAAATTACAGCTTAACTTCATTTACACCATTTCCTTGTAAAAGCAAGGCCAGTCCCCTGAAGAAAATAGGCTCCATCTCCTGTCATACCATTGCAATCAGTAGATTATTAAAAGCCAAGAATTTAACTCACACTTACAAATATTTTTGCTTTAAAAGACTTCCCTCCTATCTTGCAGTAATGGCAATGCTTTTTGGCTGCTATGCTCTTCAGAAAGCTTCAGAATTTCTAGTAAAAAAACCTGGTTTTTTTTCATCAGTGTCCAGAATTTTCTGAGGGGATTTAAAAAAAAAAAAAGGCAAAATTTTCCTCATTTAAACTTTCTCTCTGAAGCTGGAAATCTGGTCCTTGCACACAGCTACCAGCTGAGCTGCCAGTGCAGCTATTCCCCAGCTGCTGGGGGAAGGCCTGGGAGGGTGACAAGATTGTCTCAGGTAGTGCAGGGTAACTCCTTACCCAGCTCATTTGTGGTGGCACTTTTAGGGAATCTAGGGTTAAGAGACTCACAGGTGGGTTTGGGCTTTGCTTTATGCTCTACTTAGAGCTTGCTTTGAGGTTCCTGGAAACCCCCTGCAGACAGGCTGATATTTCCAGAGGTTTTCTGCATATTCTATGACTACCTCATGTTATAAATGAAATAAAGCATCTCAAACTTAAAACATATGACAAAGTACAG
Organism: Notiomystis cincta; assembly: GCA_013398075.1. NCBI lineage: Eukaryota > Metazoa > Chordata > Aves > Passeriformes > Notiomystidae > Notiomystis > Notiomystis cincta. The sequence goes on along the minus strand of VZRX01015463.1, from coordinate 310,121 downwards.
GCCTGCACCTTTTCCCCAGGGCAAGAGGGCAAGTAAAGCCTTGCATTGACTGCTTTTAGTGAGGATAGTGCCTCTGAAGAAGGAGCCCTCTTTTTGTGAGCCTGGTCCAAAACCTTTCCAAAATAGTAACTAACAAGTTGTTACCTCTATACACCTATACCACCTTTTGCTGACTCAATTAGAAAAAGAAGAAATGATTGACCATAGCAGGACTCAGTCCATTCCAACTCCATTGTTCAATAAATAATTGAAAATGGTTGTACCAGGGAAGTATGACTTCATGGTGTTTGAATAAGATACATTACCCTGTGGAGGCTGATGGAAAAAAAGATAAAATATACTGAATACCATATATTTAGACCATTGTTTGTTAGGTGAAATATTATTTCCCTGTGAGTCACTGACTTTGCTTGTGGATCAATACCATGGTACAGAGGAAATAATGGCACATAGAGCAGCTTCACCCCAGCTGAATCCTGAGGAGAGAGGATTTGAATAATCTCTTTGCTGTCATGAACACTGGCAAAAGCAGAAGCTCCCAAACTGCCCTCCCTGACTAAATGGGGATGCAAACACTGCTTTGAGGGAGATGCTGCAGAGGACAGGGTTTATTTAGAGAAGGATGGGGAAAGCATCCTCATCTGGGAAGCTGGATAGTCCCTGTCCTCTGCTAGGTGACTCCAGAGCACACCTGGTGCCCACAGGGACACCCCCCGCTCCTTCTGCCACCAGCTGTTACCTCAGCACATGCAGGGCTGGAGCCCCAGATCTGGACTGTTGCCATCTGCTGTCACTACTGGAGCTGTTTAACTGGGGGACAGAAGAAATTTGCTCTCAAATCCAAATAGTGGGAGGCTTTGCACCTTGGAAAATGCAGCCTGAACCCTTCCAACCACCACTGCACTGTGAGAAGGCCAGGTGTTGGATGGAGATACATTGCTGTGTTCTCCCAGCAGTGAGCTGCAGCTCTCAAGGGTGCAAAACTCTTTAGACAACTCCTGGATCAGCAAAGCTTTTTTTTTTTGCTTTTCCCCTCAGACTGAAGGCAAAAAGCAGTGAGGGCTGGTGAGCCAGCCCCAGCCCTGAGCACCTTCCCTATGCAGGAAGAGCCTTTTCATGCTGGCTTGTGGAGGTTATGCTTCTAGCCCAGGGAGAGTGGTGGGACCCTACCTCTGCTTTGGGGGCAGCTGGCAGCCTGGCAATGCCCATCACTGCTGCACCTGAGCAGGGCTGGGCTGCTCCTGACCTAACATGAGCACTCTGTGGGAAGTAGATGATCCAGAGTGGAGGTTTGGGGCTGGCTCTGGGGAGGGAGGGTGAATAATTGCTGACACACGGCTCTTTTCTCTCGCTCAGCTTGGGTTTTGGGCCCGAAGGTACACAGTGCATGGTATCATCTGAAGGGTGAGTGCAATAGCTTTGAAAGGAGCAAAGGAAGTCAGGCAGGGAGCCTCCATAAATCTATCAGAAAGTTAAATACTGTAAAATCTCCATGTTGTTTACCAGCTGTGCCTACAATGAAGACAGAAATAATCCTGGTAAACATGACCTTTGATCAGCAAGGTGGAGAAATTAGGTCAAGCAGGTTTTTGTTTAGCTGAAACCATAAGCTGGGGATGAAGAGAAATGAAATTCTCTTCCAAAAAATGTATTAGGCTGAGAGCTCCCCAGAAAACTGCTGTTCAGCAGCCTGAGGCCAATTTGCTGCTCTTGCAAACCTTCCTGGCATCGAGCGGTGAGCACAGAGGGCAAAGGAACATGTGCACACAGCACAGGAGCAATTGCCTGCTCATGGACTGGGGTTTGATGTTTAAATTACATTAGAGGGCATGCTCTGGCAGGGCTGTCTGTGTGACCTTGGGGAAGCCCTTCTGTGGGTTCAGGCTCGGTTATCTCCACCTGCAGAAGGGCACAGTCCCTCCTGCAGCACGGCCCTGACACCAGGCGTGCCCGGGTCACACTCTGCAGGTGGGAGGGAGGGTGTTCCACTGCTGGCACACACAGCTGCACACCCAGGCCAGTGTGCACTTGTCATCTGCATTGCACAAGTGGGCATGAAATGGCAGTGGGGCTCCTCCTGAGTTTGGTCTGTGCCCCTCAGTCGTGCCCAGGCAAAGCACAGAGCCAGGGCTGTCTGTGCAGGCACTGAGGGTGGGCATCTCTTTGCTTTGGAGGCAAAAGAGATTAGCTCTATGAAAACAGACCCTGCCTCCTTTTATTTACAGCAGCAGGGTGTGCTCCTGAGACTGGCATTAGCCCACGAGTTCTGTGGTGTCCCATTAGGATCCTGTGCTCAGCATGAGGTCTCGGTGAGCCTCAGTGCTTTCCAAAGCCTCTATCAGCACTGCTGAGATTCAGGCTGCCCTGAGGGAATCAAGGCTGAACATGCTTATCCATAATTAATGGATAAAGGGATCCTCAAGAGAACTTGTCATATGGAAAATATGCCACCTCAGAAAACACAAATAAATAGCTGGTCAGCAGTTTTGGATGGGGCAGGAAGTCCATCCCTGCCTCCACCCTCAACCCTGGACCCATATGTGGTGGCCACTGACCTCAGCAACGACATCCCAGACTGAAACAGGTGAAGAAGAGATCTCATCCTCCCTGGGTATTATTTTACATTCAATGACAAAATCTGCCAGACTCCAGGCTTTCCTGCAAGCAGCAGTTTAGCAAGGTCTGCAGATGTGTGAGCACTCAGGGGGTTAAATCAGCAAATGGGTGACATGATTTTACGCCTGTGGGCGGTTTGTTCCAAAGATCAGCTGCCCTCAAAGCAAAAGTAAACTAACAGTGTTTATTATGAGTCACTTAAGCAAGCAAATTATTAGTAGAATCTCATCTGTGGTTATGCGAGTTGGGACCTGAGGTGAAGGTTAATTATTTTTCCCCCTTAAAAAAAAAAAAAAAAAGAAAAAAACTGAGGTGCTTTAGCAACTGCCATGGGAAGATGCTCCCTGCACCTATGCGAGAGCGCTCAGCCTGGGCGTCTCTGGGCGCTCCCGGAGCTCACAGCTCTGCCGAGTTTAAGAGGATGTGGATTTAATTTTGCACACCGGGGGCTCAGCCCCAAACCCCCTGACACCCCGGGGAGTCTTTTCATTCACTTCCAGGGGCCCACGGTCGGACCCCGTGTGAGTGGCCGGGGTGTGCGGCGGGGAGCACGGCTGGTGCACAAAGCCTGGCCTGCCGCTGCCCTCCTGCCCCGCTGCCCTCCTGCCTCGCTGCCCTCCTTGCCGCCCGGCCCTCCTTGCCGCCCGACCCTCCTGCCGCTGCCCTCCTGCCCTTCTGCCTCACTGCCCTCCTGCCGCCCGGCCCTCCTTGCCTCACTGCCCTCCTGCCCTTCTGCCTCACTGCCCTCCTGCCGCCTGGCCCTCCTTGCCGCTGCCCTCCTGCCCTCCTGCCTCGCTGCCCTCCTGCCGCCCGGCCCTCCTTGCCTCACTGCCCTCCTGCCGCCTGGCCCTCCTTGCCTCACTGCCCTCCTGCCTCGCTGCCCTCCTTGCCGCCCTGCCCTCCTGCCGCCCGGCCGGCCCTCCTGAGCTCGGTCCCCGCCGCCACAACCCCCCGAGTCCCCTCAGCCGGCGGGACGGAGGGCTGGTCATTGTGGGAGCTTTCTCTCAGGGCACCACCTTGCCCATAAGCAGCGCTGGGGCGCTGGGTCTGCCTGGGGATCAGGAGCACAAAAGCAGACTGGGGCTGAGAGGGGATGGTGGGGCATTTCCTTCCCTCCCTCCCTGGTAGGAGCATATTTCATCCCATGAGAGGGTTTTCCCCACGGAAAGGAAAGAAAGAACCCCCTGAGGACTGAGCCTTTTCCCATCTGGTGCCTGGGGCTGCATGAGCAGGGTGTGCTGGGCTCCCTCTTGCCACGGAGCCTCCCCTGTCTCCAGACCTGAGCCACGGCCAGGTCACCTCCTCTGCGTGTGCCCAGTGTCATTGGAGGCACCAGCACTGCAGCATCCGGGCTGCTTTGAGCTGCTGGGGCAGCCAGCTGCTCTTGAAACTCGTCCCAGAGCTGGCCTGCTGAGTGGCTGCCCCACACTCTTGTGGGAGAAGGTGGCACTGACCCCAGGGCTGCTCCGAGGTACCAGGGGCTTCTCAGCCACTGGTGTGACCAACACGGGCAGGAGAAGGGTGGTCTACAGCCAGAGATGGTCTACAGGGTCTAAACACCCCTCTGAGGCCTGGGGGGAAACTGGGACTTGTCAGCTGCCTCTGGAGAGGCAGAGAGCTGTGGGTTTGGGCTGAGCTAGGTACCATGGAAGAGGGAAGAAGGAAGAGCCCACAGAGCCCATCCCATTGCAGAAGAGCTCAAGTCTGATAGAACTGTCCAGACTGTGCAAGTTCTCCCAGCGCAGTGCTTAACCTCAGTGCTCAGTAAATAAACAACAATAAAACAATGTAGATGTTTTTTGCATAAGGTAATAGAGTGTAGGTCTCTGGAGTCAAATCTGGAAGCAGTTTAACAAGGCTCCTTGGGGCAGTGGCTCTGTGTTGCTCTCTGTTTGCAGAGCACCATGGTGCTATTCACATGATTTTTAATGCAATAAAATTACACAATAATGCAATACAATAATAATAAATTAGAACAGAGATGGTTCTCAGACATACCAAATGAGGAAAGGCAAGGTTTCACTCTTGCAATCCCAACTCATTCCATTACCCTAGGCAAACTGCTAGATTTTTCAAAGCAGCTTTGCTAATTTTCTTTTTTTTTTCTTTCTTTCAGTGTGCCTTTTTAGGCCACTCTGAAATCACAGTTCCCTTTGGGAAAACAGCATCTTAGCATCCCTGTGCTTTGCTTCCCTCACTAGTGAATGCTGCAGAAGGAATTATAACTCTGCCACTGCACATGAGAGAATCAGATGCTGTGCTGGTAAGTGTAGTATTAAACTGGTGCTTTGCAATTCGTTTTCCCAAGGTCCAGCAGGGACCACTCAACAGGAAATAGGTGCTGTCTCTGTCCTGGGATACAAGATAGGTAATGTGAATTCCTGAGAGCACAAACCTGGTGAAGAGCTGGCAAAATGTACTTGCAGCCCAACTACAGGGCAGCCAACAGCCTTGGAACTCCTTGTCCCAGGGAGTTACAGCTCTTTGCTTTTCCTGCCTGGTCTCTGGCAGCAGTGGGATCTCCTCAGTGCCATTCCCCAGAGCAGTGGGGAACCTGTCAGCTCACAATCCGGGCACCACAGCCTTCACATCCAGAGAGATGCTCCCCCACCCTCCCTCCTTTCCCGGTCCCTAAAATGTCTCTATCTCAAGGAAAAGCAGTTTAGTACATCAGCAGTCATGTTCAAATTCCAAGGCTAAGCACGGAGCCTGGGAGAGAGAGAGGGGGCAAAAAAAAAAAAATCAGGTGCTTCTCAAAAACAATCAACCTGATTCACATGCAGCTCAGCAGCTTTTTTGATGGCTCAATTCCAGATTTCACAGCTATTCAATAGTTCTCTTGTGTAGCTGATCCTTGTCTTAGAATTCAGCACAACTCAATCCATTTTCCCTTTTCTTTCTATAAACACCCCCCTCCTCCTCTTCCCCTCCCTTCTTTTTCTTGATTTACATCTCTAGGGAGATGGGAATGTGAGGGAGAAGCTTGTAGCCTTCCTTCCTGGGGGGCCTTGAACTGGTGTCCCCTGTCTCAGGTTCCCATTGTCTGCGCTGCACAAGCCGCAGCCCCTCTGCACTCCAGCCCTACTCAATTGGAATTTAAATGCTTCATGATTGTTGTCTCACAGAATAGGAAAGTGCTGCATTAAAGAGTAAATTACAGCAGACAAGTAACTGCCTTGGGAAGGAGTGTGAAAGGAGAGATGAGACCAGCACAATGCCCGTTTGCAAAAGAGGTTTTTTCCAAAGATGAAACAATCTTCCTGGTTTGGTCTCCTAAGGATAAATATGATGTGGACAGCGTAGCTATGGGGCTTTGTCTGGGAGGAGAAGTGCAGCGTGCTCAGGTCAGAACAGACCCACAATGTGCAGCTTGGACTCAGATATGAATTGTGTCCCAGAGCCAAGAGCGTGGCTGGATCTGGGCTCGACATCTGGTTTCTTACATGGGCTAAATCTGGGCAGTTTAACAGTGATCCAAAGCACTAAGCAACTTGCAAGGAAGTGAGGAGAAGAGGTTTACTCATTTCCTTGCTTTTGCTGCTTTCTAAGCACAGGCAGAATTTTGAGTTCGTTTGTGGTATCTCGTGCTAATGCTGAGACCATCCCAGAGATCATCATCCTCTCCTGAGCCCCTCTGGTGATGACCATTTGTTGTTTAAACACTCTAGCTGTGCCACTGGGACCCTTTCTCCCTTCCCTGTTCTATATCTGCCCCAGACCTACTTCTACTTAGTCCAGCATCCACTTTAGTCACTACTGGGACAGCCACATCAGACCCTGAGATATTTTTCCAGGTGAGACCTCTATGAGAGCAAGATACTGACCTGACTCAGCATGGAGCTAGAAATACCCTTAGCAAAGAATTATTTTCTTGCCTGAAGGACAAAATGTGTCCTGGTGGTAGTAGAAAGCACCCTGTGACTTCTTATAAGGAAGCTACATTGCTCACTTGTGTTGGATGGGATTTCTCCAGCAGGAGTGGCAGAAAAGAAAGGCTTTGACACTTGAGGAAAGCACAGGGAACTGTTAAAATTATGATTAACATTCATCCAGAGCATCTGAGGAAGAAACAAAAATGAATTAGTCTCAGTGTCTCAGCCACAGTGCCAAGATCAGAACAGAGACCAGCCACACAAAAAGGGAGCAAAATTCAACTATTTACCCTTGAGAGATATTGATGACATCTGTCTCCTTAACATTTTAGTCACCTTTGCACAGGCTGTCATATTAATAGAGGATTTGTGAATTAAACCAGCCAGGTGGTGTAAAGCATAGGTCACAGAAGCCCTAGGAAAAGCATCAAAAAATGGCATGTTCACTGAGACAAGAGAAAGAAAAGATCAGGAGAGTTTCTCTCCCCTTTGCTCAACAGCATATGCCTTTCAAACTGTTCATTGAAATAAGGTGCCATGGACACACAGGAAAATAATGCACAAATATGATTAAAAAATGAAGGAACCCCAATGTGCACACACACAGAGAAGGAAGCAGGCAGGCACACAGTCCTTCCTGCTCCAAGATCATGGTGCACTCTTTCCCCGAGCCGGCTCCAAGTGGCTCCTGTTTAATTACTCCTCTGGAACTGCTGGAGAAAAGGCTGTGCCAACAATTCTCTTTTTATTTTTTTTTTCATTTGAAACTACATGTGAGAAATGCCCCTTGGCTCAATGTTGAAAATTAATGTCTCACTGCTGAAATATATTTTTTTCTTAGGTTGCTGTGGGTTTTTATTCAGTGATTGTTCTGAAACAAGGCTTTTCAGATGGCCTTTGCCAGGACTCTGACACTGCTCCTTGCCTTTTCATGTTGTGAACACCAATATTGTGATAAAACTGGCTCAAGGAATGAACACAGCCTGTTGTGAGAATATTCTGTATTTCACTTGGAAGTGGGGCTAATTTTAGAACCCACACCAGGTGCTCTGCAAAGCACATCAGGATTTGCTGAAGTCCCATGGAAGTGACAGCATTTTGTCCTTCTAAACCCAACTCTACATGTAAGTTTCACAGGCAGGGAATAATTTTTTAAAAATGCCTTTTCCTAATCAGGTGTTCTAGTTCTCTTGACTTGCCAGGCTCAACACTATGTTGATTCAGGGCCTTGTGGCCCAAAACAAATTCTGCTGAAAACAATAGGAAAACTGGGCTTGGGATCAACACACACACAATGCAAAATACTCTGCTCTGAGGACTTTTGAGGACACCCAGCGTGGTGTCATTGGAGCACTGGCATCTTTTGGGAGGCCTGCAGCCAGCTCAGGGTGTGCCAGCACCCTTCCTCTGCCATGCCTCAGACCTGCTCCCGTGTCCCACAGCACACGGAGCTCTGGTGTGAGCCCACAGGTCAGGAACCTCCTCCAAGTATTTGGAGAGCTGTGACTTTCCCTGCCTCTCCCAAGAAGACATGGATCAGGAGAGGAGCCAGCAGGAGAGGATCTAGGGGTGTAGGAGGTAAGTTCAGCTCTCAGTCTCTTCAGGCATTTTCTCTTAGCAGGGACAAGACAGCAGCCTTTGGGCTGCTCATGTATTGTCAGCAGTGCTGTGGCCTTTGGGCAGGTGACACATGGCTGTGGTCCATGAGGGCACAGCTGATGGTGCACAGAGCCAGGACAGAGGTTGCAAGCATTGAGATCCCTCCTCCTGGCATGGCACAGGGGCCAAACTCCCAGCAGCAGAAGCTCCAGCCCCTTCTCCTCGCTTGCTGCAAGGACCTTAAATTTCCCTCACTGCCCTAAAAAATGCCATCTCCTCTCAGGCGTGCCCTGCCTGCTGCACTCATCCAGTTGGTCCAGTCCTGCAGGATTTCTGCCTACTACAGGTGAGCAATTTGCACAGGTGTCAGTTAAACCAACCACTGGTGCCTCCAGATTCCTGCCAGCACTGAGAGCACAGGCAAAGAGCTGCTGCATCTTCAGTGGTGTCTGCCTCTCCCTTGCAGGCAAATGCAAACACCAGGCTCCCAAGCACCAGCCCTCACTTTGAATTTCTCTGCTTTGCCTGCTTGTCTTCCAGCTCTTTAGCATGTCTTGAATGTGGCTTATTGTCCACTAATAAAGAAAAGAGCATTGCTCTCCAGCAATGGCAAGATCCCAGCTTTCCTGCCCTGCTGCAGAGCCAACTCCAGTCAGGGAAAGCAGCTATCACTGGAGGTTTAAAATAAACCAGCACTCTCCCCAAAAACCCTTCTGTTATATAATGCTCTCCTTCCTCTCCTTTTAATGAAAACAACCAAGTAACTGTCTATTTTTACTATGTTAGGGACAGACCCAGCAGCCCTGACTTGTACATGCCCGTCTGGAAATCAGTGGGAGCTCTGCCTGCATGGGAAAGAGCTGCAGGACCACGATCAGGAGTGACTAACATGAAATAGGGCTCCCTGCTTCGGTCTGGGAGAGGCCAGAAAAGCACGGGCCACAACGTGGTGCACATTTTGCAAGTGGCACTTGGTGTTAGCCAAAATATACATCAATACAAAGGAGGCGTGTGGTAAAAGGCACATTCCTTCACCACAGTATTACTGCAATATCCCAGTGCCTCCACATTAATTTGTTCCCAGGAAATTCCATCATCACTATTTCAAGCTTGTGGCTGTTCAAGCCACTCAGGATGATGGGAAATTACCCTGCTCAGGAAAACAGAATAATAAAAGCAGTGATTAAATTTGCCTTTATCCTTAGTCTGCACACCATTATCAATCTCTGGTGAAATATTTTCAGTATAGAAGGATTCCAATTATATTCTTAATAAACTTTGAAAAATCAGACAGAAGGGAGGGTGTTGTTTGCTTTTTCCCCCCTCCGAAGTCCAAAGGAAAATACTGTCCCCAAAGAAATTCCCACAATAAAATGTTTAGAAAAAAAGTTATTAAAAGGGATACTCTGCTCCAGAAGAGCTGAGCATATGCAGTGGGAACAGTGCCAGACTGAATCAGACCTGGCTGTGCTAGCCCAGTGGCCAAGGCATCTGGCCTTGGGTCCAATGCAACCAGTGCTGTCTGCTCCTAAAGAAAGCAATTGTGGACTGACCTTCTGTGGAAAAAATGTCCTTCTCAGCTTGGTAAGTAGACCTTCCTGAGCCTAAAGGATCACATCTCTTCCAAAACATGCTGTGCATCCAGACCTTACTGCTCTAGCAGTTGAGGATGACAAGAGTCATGTTCAACATATCCACAAACCTACACAAAAAAATTTAATTTTAACACTACATAGATCTGTCAGTGTTTTTATATGGCAGCAGTTTCACAGTTGAATAAATATCTCATTCTATAATACCTTTTCTGATTACAAATGAAGCTACTAAAGTATCAAGCCACTGCTGCAGCCCTGTGCTGTCATCCTGTCCCAGCATGTGTCTTGAGCATCCCTATATGCAATGGAGATTACCAAAGAGTCTGTTCTCACATTCCCCATGTCACTGTGCTTATCTTTTATTTTTTAAAAAACACAGCTATTTTTGCATGGGAAAATAGAGCTGAAAACCTGTTCTGCCTTTGCCAGCTGACAAGTCACTGATCCTTTATGGGCTCTGTTACTGGTGGGTTTGGCAGGGTCCTGCCTTCTCAGAGAGCATCACAGACCCAGGAGACAGCTCTGAATGAAGGTGCCCGATGTGCCCCTACTGCTGATTACTCTGTGCAGAAAACCTTTGCACACACGCTGGGAGGCTGAGGATGAGTGCAGGATTATGAGGTTTGCAAGGCAATTCCATCTTTTTCATTTCTAGGATTTGTGTGTGTATCAGCACGTTAAAATAAACCCTGAAAGAAGCAGTTGATGGCTGGGAAATGAGGAGCTGTAGTTAGATACTAAGAGTTTCTAAGTAAGAATGTACATATAAATCTGCTCAGTCAGTGTTTCTTTGGCTTTTGCTTTCTGCCTGGAAGGGGCTGTGTGTGTCGTATTTCCAAAAACTTCCACTGTCCTGCTCTGTACAGTTGTGATGCTCCTGTTCCACTGTATTGATATTTGAGAAAACAGCAGAGGAGCAGGAGAAATGGATTTGTAAGAGAATGTTAAACAAATCTGAAATGCACAGCACTGGCTTCCTACTGTACTGCCAGTCAGTATGGTCCAAGAAGTTATCTGCTCATTACTGGCACTGAGATGGCTGTGGTTTCATCTATAATTAAGATGTTCTGAATAGCTGCTTTTCTAGTGTGGCCACAGAACTAAAAGCTCGGAACAGAAAATATAAGTTGGAGCTGTCCTGAAACAGAACTGGCTTTGTAGTTTTCACAGTAAAATGAAACACTTGAAAAAAACTTTGGATGAAATTCATCCAAAGCAGAGTCAAACTCATTCAAAATCTGCCCCCAAACTAAATGTTAATTTCCTGACATTATATTTAACCTTTAAAGTCAGGCAAACACAGGTATTCATCTAAATAGCATTTTTCAAATAAGACGTTTTATTTTTAATATATCTGAACAACTATTTTTTCATTTTCTTTTTCCCAGACAAGCTATTCATTGACTCTTAACACACTGTATTGACCTGAAGTTACAAACTGGGTCAGCCTGCAACACTTCTCTGCCCTCCTAACAAATTCCTTTGTTTAGCCATGTACAACTCTCCCTCTCTCATCCAGTGGTGTGTGAAGGATGGACACTGTTCCTGTCTGGGAAATGCTGTAAAACAGAGAAGTAAAACAGCACTGTGAACACGACATTTTTATGACTTAAGCCAAATACTGCTGAGCACTGTGGGAGTCTTTCCACTGATTTTGGTGCACTCTGCATCAGTCTGTTATTTCACTGGCTTCACCTTCACTTTGCAATCCTGGTGGGAACAGGGTGAGCCTCTCTGGCAAACACAGCTCCATGCAAACCCTGCTCTCTACCACAGGCGTTCAGACCTTTGGTTTGCTTATTTTTTACATGGCTCCTCTGTACCTGCCTTTATCCTTCTCTTAGCAGGCACTGCTTGAACAGAGGCTAAAGCATCACAAACCATCGGGAGCAGATGCAGCCCCCCAGGTATTGGTGCCCCATCTTCTCAGCCACGGCCATGGCTGCAAGACAAGAGCTCGCACCAGCACTGCAGGTACCCCACAGATTTTACATGGAAAACCTCTCCTGGGCTCAGACCAGCTCTCATGCTCATATTTCAGCTTGGTGCAGCAGTGTCCCCATTAAAACTCCATTACTGCCACAGGTGCACGGCTTAGGAGGAAACTGGGGTGCAGAGGTTACCAGGCTTGTCCAGGCTGATGAAGGAAGTTGCAATCACACACGAATAATTAAGGTCAGCTTTCCTATCAGCTTTTTATCACAAGCCCTGAACAAAGCCCAGCCAGTCATAAGCTGGGACTGAGTTATCACCATTGTACAAGGTACATTTGCTGGTGAATTACTGCCACACTTCTGCTGCAAATTTCAACAACTGAAGGAAAAAAACCAACCACAGAGTACTGAGTTTAGATGCACGTTCTTACTTAATACTTCTTTCCTTCAAGCTGTCACCAAATGCACTCTGTTCAGCACCATCAAATAGTTATTTCAAGTCCTATATTGCCTTTCCTTTTAATTTTTTTAGTCTTTTTATCCTGTCTTCTGATTTATTGTCATTTACCTCTGCAGACCCTTTCTGCTTAACTTAGAATATTGTATGCCCTAAATCTAAGGATTACAAAATGATTGGAAGTGATTTAAGAATCTGACTCATTTCATGGGGTAAAAAATTGTGTCTTTTCTCTCTCCACATCAGAGGCCATGCTGCTGGAGACAGACACTCAGCAGTGAGGGGAGACCCATGTTTTAGGCAGGCCAGAGTCTCTGCTCTGCAGAGCAAATACATTAATAACCACACAGCAACCCTGCCCTACATAATGAACATGTGGAAGCACTTTTACTCCTTCGATAGGATCTCTGAGCCAAAGGAGAAGTTGTCTGATTTGTCAGCATCTGGGAAGCAGCTCCACTGAGACATAACTGTATTAGTCCTAGCTGTATGCAACCTTATTAAAGACTTATGCTTTAAGTCTGCCAGTAATAAAATCCTGCTCTGGTAGGAGTTGGGCTTCCTTACCTTACACAAGACACCTATTTTTAAAGGAGGGTTGGTAACATTTGGTAATGAACTGATGAAACACTCCAAGCTCTTAATTCACCTGCATATTTTTTGTTGATGCATATGAGCTTAGCTGAGTTTTCTGAAAGCCAAAGGGCTGTGGTGTCTGTCTGAAGACCAAATGGAAGCTGCTGGCAAACCACGGTGTGACCACAGCAGAGAGGCAGAGATGAGAGGACAGTGGCCCTCCCTGAAGTGGGCCATATGATGAAAACTCTTCTCAGGAGAAGGAAGCCTAGAAGTGAACTGGTATCCAAGAACCAGAGGGCTTCACTAACAAGGACTTTTGGGTATCTGACTGTCAGGTGGACGCCTGCTTTCCCAGCAGCATCTGAAGTCCATGGGCTATCACTGGTGGCAGAAGCACTAAACTGTCTCTGACATCCTGGCTAGCTTTATCTGGTATGTAGAATGCCATATTTAAGTGGAGCTGCACTGATTTATATTTACTAGAAATCCAGTTTGAGACTGTGCTGTGGAAGCCAGGTCTGATACACTCTGGTTTGGCTAAGAGTTATTACTCCTCTGACACGGCTTGCTGCCTGGATTTAGTTCTTCCCCAAACTCACGTGTTCTTGATTTGTATCCATGGCCAGCCTGGTCTCGATCACTCAAGGCCAAAACCAAGATTAGAAAGATTGATGTCTGCTAATGGCTGCCTGGTGGTTTTTCTGGGATGCTTTATCAACTCTGTCACAAGCAATAATAGGAAGGATAGGGATCCTAAAGCTCTTGGAGGTCCCATGAACCTAATTCCCCTCGGCTGAGTGCTGTGGTCATTTCCCCAAGCCTTGATCACCTCTACCGTGCCAGGGGCTGGCCTCTGAGTCCACTTTGCCCTCCTTACCCTTGAGCAGCTCTGCAGAGAGCCTGGAAGCTGCCGGAGCTGCGTTCAGAGGTGATTAACGCCCGTTCCTCGGCCAAGGAGCGCCGCCATTCACATTCAAATATCGCATCCTCAGCCGTCAAGAGACTCAGGCTGAGGGAAACGCTGAGGACCCTTGTGGCAGTGCCTGCTGGAGCCTTGTTTGTGCAAAGTTTGCCAACAACGGCCCTCATGAGGACTACAGAGGGTTTTTTTCCTCCGGGGATTAGTTCTGAGATTCAGCTGGGGAAACCAACCTCGCTCTCTCCCTCTGTGTGATGCCCCTTGGGGCTCGCAGACTTCTCAGGTGTTTGGCATGGTGTAAGGAAATATTCTTTCCCAGTATGCTGGATTTGTTAAAATGTGCCTGGCAGGACAGCAGAGATAGTTTTCTTTGCTCTGCATGGCAGGAGGTCAGACAAAGCAGATGGCCAGGTATGGCAGACCAAAGGTGAAGCATGAGCCTGGCAGAAGACATTTAATTTTAAGAGAATTTTGGCACCAATTAAAAAGAGGACAAGAGGGAATACCACTCAGAAACCCTCAAATATGCTTTTGCTCTAGAGGTCTTCACTTCTTTCCTCCCTTTCTCAGGCTTGCTTTTAGCCTGCTCTGCCCTGTCAGAGGCTTAGCATTTGAGAAGGGATGTCCTGACCTCTGTGGACCACTGCAGCTTCCCACATTACAGGGGTTCAAGGTTTAGTTCCAGGCCAAATGCAAGCTTTGTCACTGAGGTGGTATCTGGGGGAAGTTTTGGTGGCTTGGGTCTCTCCCAGGGCACATCACCACTAGAAGGAGGTCCTGGAGCAGTCACAGGACACATGAACCAAGAGCATGACCCTTGACCAAAGGGACTAAGCACCGAAAGTGCCTAGAGACCAAAAAATACAGAACCAGAAAAACACAGCCAGGCTGGGGGGCTGCTGCCCTTCTAGGGATGGGGGGCATGGGGTAGGGACCTCCACCCCAGTGTCACCATCATGCTTTGGTCCCAGGGAGGCACAGGGCAGCTCACTGTGGCCGACTTATGCAACCTGCAACTGAACAAAGGCTGCTCTCTTCCCACCTCCTCCTGTTTGCAACACTTAAACCAGAGAAGCAAAAATGAGCCCCTGTCTTTTATCATAAAAGAGATATTAGCTTTCACTGTTTTTTGCCTCCTGTTGTTAGAAATCAGGTCAAGGGGCTGGGTTAAACAATTCCTGTCCAGCCTTTCTTGCAAGGTAACTGCAGCTTAACTCTCTTGCTTTGCACTGTGCTGCCTTTAATCAGGTTAATTTTCGTGGTGGAGAAGAGGACAGAGAAGCTGCTTGGCCATGCTGGATAACAATTTATGCCTGCCTCACAGGTTTATTTTAACTCTGGCTTGCCATCCTATGTCTGAGTTATTACATCTCATGTTGGCACTGGCAGAAAATAATATCCAGATTTTTACAAGTCATGTAAATTACTTCTGATTCACCAGAGAGTTCCCATCCTTGCAAAGACCACTCCACTAGTTATTACTTTGGAGTGTTATATCCAACTGTGAGGCTCTCAAGAGCAGTGAAAATTAGCTCAAAAGATGAGATTTTTGTTTATCTTTCCTTCATCTCCAGAATCTGATTAACCTGTGTGAGATGAAATCCAGATCTGATCCAGTCACCCCTCTCTGTAGGCTCCAGACAACCTCCTGAACCTTCCTCATTCAGAATGGGGGAACCTGAGTCTGGTCATTCTCATTTATTTAATTTGCAAAAAGGTAATTCTGATTGAGATTTAGAAATGCAGATGCTCCTCCTGCAAGCCTTAGAGCTCCAGAATTGTTTGTAGCAAAGGTCACTTTCCCAGTCACAGGTTTAATGCCACACCACTGAATCCTGAATCCTCTGATGAGTTTATCATGGCAGTCATGGAGAGGACAACTCCCAGGCATCTCATTCATCCCCTTTGCTCTGGCAAGGCATCCCAGATGCTTTGAGGCTGAGATGGAAGTGCTGGGCTCAGTTACTGTTTCTGTGAGAGGTGCAATACCAAGAGCCTGCAGGAAGCCACTAGCAGAGTGCAAACTGCAAAAAACACAGATTTGGTTTTGAGTCAAATCAGTACCTGTCCATGTGGCAGATCTGAAACTGATTCCAGACCAGGGGATTATCTGATCTCCATTCCAGTGGTTGGCAGTGTTGTTGAGAACCCAAGTCTGAGTGGAAGAAAATGAAGAAGCTGTGGAGGAAGAAGTGAAATGTCGTTCTTGCCACCACAATGCTGGTCCTGGATAAACAAAGCCCAAGATGTACATATTGAGATTGCATTTCTCTTATCTGTGATCAGGCATTGCTGGAAACAGAACTTGTGAAACAACAGTGCGAGAATAACAATTTTCACTGGTGGGAAACAAGCTGTTCTTGGAGTGAATAGGGAGTTTGACAGTCTCATCAACAGAGTCTGTTATAAACTCTGCCCAATTCCTCCTGCACGCAGCCCAGACCCACCGTGGGACCTGGCCCAAGCTCAGTGGTAGGGAAGTGCCTCCACATGCTTCACAATTCCCCCAGATGCATATCTGCATCTTCAGGCACCTAAACATTTGCAATCTGGCTATGTTCCATGCCTCATTTTCAAGTGTGACAAATAGACCATCCTATCCCTGGGCTGCTGAAGGAAAAAATGTGTTGGAGGCCAGAAGGTGACCAGATGCTTGGTGACAGAGACAGCACCAAGTGCCTTGGGTGCTGAGGAAGTCATCAAGGAGGGCTGGGGTTTTGTACTGGTCTTGTGAGATGGGACAGACCCGTTCAGTCACCATGGAAGGTGACCAGGGTGTGCAGCCTGCAGGCAGGGCACAAAGCTGAGCCCAACGAGAAAACAGCAGCACCACAATCTCTCCCAAAATCCAGTACCAATTTCTGTGCCCCACAGCTCCCTCTCACCTTACCTATGCAGAGAGCAGAAGCCCAGGGGGCTGAGGAAGCATGCCAGCAGGTGCTTTTCTGTGCCCCTGTGCCATGGTGGAGTCATTGCCTGTCTGCCCAGAGCTGCAGCAGCAAGAGCTCTGGGTTTCCCTCTACCACCACTTCTGCCTTGCAGTGGGGAGCACAAACCACATTTTCCCCCACCAGGCTGAAAGTAGAGACCTGGATATGTATGAGGTCCCTGCAGCATCATTTGAGTCTCTGTTAACTTTATCTTCTTTGCCACAACACTGGGACAGTTGCCTGGCTAGGTTTGATCCGTGCTGCTGTTTTCCTGGATCACATCAGTGGCAGCATTTCCAAAGCACAGCATTAAAAGAGTCTGGTCTGTCAGATGAGCTTGACTAACATTCAACACAACTGTGGAGAGGCAGAAGGCTGTGCTTGAGCAGATCCTGTGGCAGGACTGGGTCCAGCAGCGTGCAAGTGTGTGTGTGCACAAGGGTTCATGTATTTAGAGAAATAATGTTTCCCCTCCATCCCAGGCCAAGAGACTGAAATCCAAGCAAGCCGAAACTTCTTTGCCATTGACGCCATAACAACATTTGAGGTCTGGAAAAGGAGAGGAAAGAATGTGTTGCTGTAGTAAGGGAATTGTAACAAGATCTTAGCCTTGGAATAACGCGCTCTTTAGCATCTGCAGCGCTTCCGCCTCCTCGAGATTTGTGAGGAGAAATGTGCCCCAAAGAATGCTAGTTATTCTGAATGGGGAGAAAGCTCAGCTGAGGGTGAATGAAAGACATCCAGGAAAAACAGAGGAGCACTGCTCTGCTGTTCTCCTCCCAGCTCCCACCTCCCTGCCTCAGCAGAGCAGAAGTGTGATGCAGGAGCCTGGTGGGACTCCTGGTTAAAGCAGCAAGTGAGTTCGTGGGAGCACTTAAAAAGAGTGGGACTGCAGCACAGAGAGGGGAATAAAGTGAGTTATGGGTTATGTAGGACCTGGCTGGTGGGAAACACTAAAACTCCATTTTGCATGGATATCTCAACCAAGGCACACAGTAAATATTTTCAGATGGGGCAGGGGCTCCATATTTTCGCAGGGCAGTGGCCCAGCATCTAAAGAGAATGCCACAGCAGTAACTCAGTGCATTTTTCTGAGGGCTGTGTGATGTCCTGTCTGTGTTTGACTGCTGCCTGGGAGCTGAGGGCTGGCATCAGGGTTGAGATCTGTGTGAATTACAGAATTTAGCTCTGAACTGAGATTCTCCTGAAGTTTTATGGAAGGCTTCCCCATATTATGTTACCTGTTAGAGGGATTTCAGCAGCTATTCACACAGAAGAGAGAATTAAGAGGAGGAGTCACCTCTGACTTACAATCAGGATGAATCCAACGCTCCAGACACAACTTGACCAGAACCACTGTGTTTTTACTTGGAAATGGGCCAGCTGTGCAGCTGAGGCATTATCAAAATGCAGTGTCTGGGAGCAAGATCAGCCTGCATCTTCATGATTACAATGAAAGTTGAATATCGAACAGAGGTTAGTCTGGATTTCATCACAAAAACATACATTTTATTCAGGCTAACCAAGGAGACAGGCTGAGACAGCACTTGAATCTTGACTGTGTGGGTACAGATGTACAACACAGATCTGTATCAGCACAGCTCATCCCAGCATGCCAGGCCATGTTACTGGTGCAACTTGCACTGCTTGCTGATAGAGCTGCCTCTGTGATGGAAAATCCAGGAAGGGCTTGAGGTACTGAATGGACACTGAGCAGAAGGTTACCCTAGCTGGATGCTGACCATCTGAAACTTAGATGCCTGGTCCTGTCTGTTAATTTAGGGGCTTTCTGCAGACAAAAAAAAAAAAAAAAAAAAAAAAAAAAAAAAAAAATTTTTGGAGAAATTATTTCACTTAACTTTGACAGTTGTTTTGAGATGGAATTGTTCATCTTNTTCTGCAAAAAAAAAAAAAAAAAAAAAGACAAAAAAAGAAAAAGAAATTTCTGGGAGTAATTATTTCACTTAACTTTGACAGTTGTTTTGAGATGGAATTGTTCATCTTCTGGACACTGAGACATCTGAGACAGAAAGTTTAGACTAGAAAACCTACTTTCACATGATTAACATTAGATAAACTCTTTACAAGAGTTCTTGAATTTTAATTCCTTCTTCAAATCTATTGCTGACAGCTGAAATATTTCCCTGCAAACTTTCATTCTTTACAGTTTTAGGGGAAAAAGCTCACTGTTCTAACTTAGTGGAAACTTGAGCAGGTAAGGATTTATAGAGCAAATCCTTATTAGAGTTTCAATCAAATTTTAAATAAAGTGGGTGAAACCAGGCAGTGATAAAATGATAATATGCACCATTCTTTTTTTGCCAGTGATGGGGCATTGCACATAATAGGACTTTGTTTTCTTAGGTCCTTCCTAATTATGGTTATGTAATATTAAGTCTCTGCTCTTTTGGGATACAAGTGAGAAAATTTAATGGAGATTCTGTAGCAATCACAGTTGCTAAATCTGAAGAAAAGTCACTATAACTGTGAGGGATGTGCTAACTGCTGGCCTGATCCTGCCACCCAGTGTGCACGACATTTGCCTGCTTGAATACTCCCATTAATCTCGGGGGAGCTATTTACATGCAGCAGAACTGCAGGTTCACACCAGCCTTCAGAAACATGACAGGCATTTGATGCACTCATCCACCAATTCTGCCAAGGGAATTGGGGCAGATCTTCTGATGGAGAATATGGATTTTTTTCAGTACTTTGTTAATAAGCATGTTCTCGCACATTCATCTGCTATGGGTATAAATATGTACCAAGGGCTAATTCTAATGGATACAGAGATTTTTAATTAACATCTGGAAAGAATTTTGAAGCATTTCTCATGGTATATATGCAATTTAGGGTGGAGGGTGCAGAGAAAATCTGAATTTTATTGCCCTTCTCCAAGTTTAATGAGAAAATTTTGACACCAAAGCAACTGGGAAAGAAAAAAAATAATCCTCAAGGAGTAGATTTCTAATCAGCCAACAAAATCCACTCATCTACTGGTAGATGTACAAAGTATCTATATTTTGTTTATTGGCAAAAACTGGCCAGGCATGTCTGGAGTAAATAATTTGTATTTTCAAACATAACAAATTAAAAGGCAACGCGCAGGATTTTTTGCAAACCGCTCCGTTGCACATGTGCAAACTTATAAACTTTGCTGCTCTTGCAGGGGTGTAGCTGAGGACAGAAAGTTGCCCTTTGAGTTTGGGTGGTTTTGTGAAATACATTTGAAAAAAACCCCACAATGTCTCCTCCAGTCATAAGTCAGTGGTTGGGTGACTGGTTTGAATTAGGACAGCGAACAAAGACAAACGAAACATAATCCTGCACGTCTGTACATTCTGGAGGCTTTCCTCTTCATTTGGTGTCAGTACTGAACCAAAAGTATTTAGAGAGGCAATATTATTGAACACAACAAATAGGAAGCAAAGCATAATTTTTGTTAGGGGTAAGTCATCCCTTAGGCAGAGCATTCCATCAGTCTTACTGCATTTCACTGCACTGAACTATGGTTAATTTGTGGTCGGAAAAAATAGAGGCACTGTGGTTCTTGAAAATTACATACTGTGTTTCCAGTTTAAAGAGAAACAAAAGGCATGTGTTGTAAATATAAATTTTTTCTTTGCTTTTAAAAACAAAAGCCCGTTTGAACACTCGGTTCAGGTTCTATTCGGCACCTAGAGTAACTATGTTATTTCACTGTCCATTTAGGAAAAATTTCTCCAGTGGGAAAAGGAAAATCAGCACGATTGAAGAACTGGCAGCTACAAGTTAGCTGTGTTCTTGTGTCAAGCTCTTTACAGCGATGACAACATTTGCTCCCTAATTGTACAACTACAGAAACTACATTCTTGGTTTGAGCAGTGACAATTATTAGCCATTAGAAGAAAATGCCAACATAAATGTTGGAATCTGCCATCATTTGGGATCTTCAGCTCAGAATCATAGCTTTTTCCAGAGGATAAATGCCAAGCATTACAGGCTTGGGGCAGGAATTGCTTTTTAAGGTTTGTTTCTTAGGAGGTCAGGGTAAATGGTCAAAATGATGGGTTCGACCTTGAGATTTCTGGCTTAGGGATTATCATTTGGGACATGTTTTTTGCATAGCTGAGCCTTGACCATAGGATCTTCCTTAACAGAGATATGTAATTTGGATGTTGTTCTGTTTATATTTTGCTTTCAAAGACTGCATTTTTCTGCAAATCACTGAACCCTGAATATCACCTACTGTTCGTCCAAGAGACATAATCAAGTAGTCAGAAATGAAAGATTCTCTTTTATTGCTTATGCAATATTTTCAGAAGAGGAAAACTTCGTTTTCCAAGGGGGTGAAATGACAGTTGTCAGCTTGAGTAACACGTTGGGGATCTCTCAACCCGATGTCCTGCGTTTTGGGGATGGAACCACGAAGTCCTGGTAACTTGGTGTTAAAAAAGGCACAGAGGTAGGAGGGGTGATGGAGGATTTTTGTGTAACTGGTTGGTGCACTGAGATGGATGCTCTGAGCAAGTAGAAAACTGAATCTACCTCTTCCTGCTGTCACAAATCTATACACCTAATGGCTTTTTAAATTTTTGGGGTGGTGGGGGAGGGCTTATAGGACCTTGAAGCAGAAATTTGGAAAATGGAATAAACCTATTTTGTCCAATTTTATACAGCTTCTGGTTACCCAGGACTGTAGTCAGGGTGTCAGTTTGCCTGAGGGAAGGTGCACATGCTACATTGGTAGGTCTGCAGCTGGACATTGGTAACAACTGTCACTGGTTCAGCCAGGGCTAGAAACAATGGAAGAAAATCCCATGATAAACTTACAAAACTTGGCTGCAATTTTGCAAGCACAAGTAGTTTTGGAACTTCAGATAAGCTTCCAAAGGTCTGGATCCATGTCCAAACAAAACCCAAGCTTTAAAATTATGAGGCTTGTGCATTAATAACACTCATGTATTTGCTTCCACTTGGAAATACTAATCATTTTATGGATTTTCGCATGCCCCAGTTGGTTCTCTGTGCTGGCTGGGATTGTCTGAGTCCCTCTGCCTTTGCAACTATATAGACATCAATAAAGATGAATAAAGCTGGGCAGTCAGATTCTAATTTATGCTAATCATGTTGGATGGCTCAGGGCACTTCAGCACACATGCTTAGCCAGTGACCTTTCACACTCCCCTTTCTAGATCAAAGCACTTTATTCGTCCACTTCCAAGAAAATCACAAAGACAAAATTCCCATTCAGCGTGCCTTTATTAATCTACAAAGGGCCAAATCCTGACGCCTCTAATCTGCTCCTACTCACCACTGCCATGATTTAAAGAGTACAGCATTGCCTTCAGAGTTCTGGCCCCAAAATCAACATGTAGAATGGCCAAATTCTCAGTAGACATAAATGAAGATGGGACCACTGCCTTCAGATAGGATCTCTCTATCTCAAAATATTTCCTTGAGGCCAAACCCTCTCTCTGTGGAGTTGATATGTCCCTGACCCATCTTTTATTTTGCTGTTTTCAGCTGAACCCTCACTGTCTTCTTGCACTGATTTGTTGCACTGGCTCTTACCCAGTTTGGGCAGTTGCCACTGGGTGACCCTCAGAGAAGTGCCCAGGGCTGAGCAGGTCCTCAGTGTGTGATAGGATCTAATTAGACAACAAAATCTAGGCTTCTGATAATACAGATTGCTTCAAGACTAAGCACATTTAGAAAATTCCCAGCAGTGTACATGCAAGAGGATCTATTTGGTGCAATCTGTTCGGGTCTCTGAGTCTCGTTCTCAGGCTGTAACAGGCGAACTCCCACAAAACTCACTTCCAATTTACAACTGTGTCAAGGAGAGGAGAATCAGGGCATCTGATACACACACATCAGAATAAAAAGCATTTTCAGCAATTGCAGATTGGTCACAATTTCAGTTTTCCTCCTCCTGATTAATTTCCATACTTCTAAAAAGTCAAACTTCTGTTCACTCCTTATGGTTTATGCTTGCTTGTGTTTGATACTGTTTGAGTGCACTTTAAAATGCAAAGAAAACTCAGTTTCCTTCTCATGCTGAACTTCATCTTCCAGCAATATTTTCAGTCTGACTAAATTCCAATTAAAAAATATGAACAATACAACTATTAAAAAAACCCAAAATCTTTTCATCAGTTCTAACAGCAGTTAGTAGTTGCTGCAAGAATAAAGGGATATATTAAAAACATTGCAATTAATCTATTTTCCATAATAGAATATCTGTTTTTCTACTAAGAACCTTTTAACAATAATCCATGCTTTCCACAGAATTGTCTTTTTAAACTAAAAACATAAACAAAGTTTAAAACTCAGTATTACAACTGGTACTTGGAACAGCCAAAAACCCTATGTTTGAGTCCTGCTGAAAATATAAAGATTTTCCCCAGTAAGCATACTTTTTTAGGACAGTTCAAGAAATGTGTCTTTTATTAATGTTTCACCTGGTGCACAATATGCCAGCTGAAAAGCAATTAATAGATACTGATAATTATCTGAGATTGAAATTTCTTCTTATATTACTTTTTAATGGTGGTTTTGAAATATTAAAAGCAAGGAAATGGGCAGATCAGATGACTGATTCATAACCCAGCTGTAAAGCCATGGAGGGGTTTAATAAAATGAAGATGAATACATGCTTTTAATGAGCTAGGACAGAGCTAATATGTTAATGAAACATTAGTTTTCAGACATCTGATCAGAGAGAAGTTCCTTTCTCCTGCTAGTTTGGACCAAAGTTCAATTGGAGGTGTTTATCACTTTATGTTTTAGAGCATCAGATAACAAAAGGAGGATCTCTTGGACCACTGCTGCCTTGTGCCAGTTTGGTGCAGTGACATTTTCCTGCAGCCCATCAAACACCACTGACCTCAGTACATGCTCTGGGTGCTCCAAAGGTGGCTGTTTCACATGCTCAGAGCTCTCCTAAGGGGCCTGCAATGGCTATGAGGGGTGTGAAAAAATAAAAATTTCCTAGACATAAATGCACACTGGTACAAACAGTGCCACATTAAACTGCTACAGTCACAGCAAGTCAACATATGTGCAGACATACTGAGCTGAAAGGCTGTTATTCCATCTCCAGCTCACACTCTTGTGCCTGGCTTTTCAAAACACACCCATCATGGACAAGTTTGTGCTTACATGGATTTTTGCATTATTTTGCAGCCACTGTAGTGATTCCATGTCCTTCCATGGCCTCAGAGTCCTCCATGTGTAGGATGCCTGCAGGACAGAGGCACGCTCTCATCTGGCTTGTGGGAGCTTGCATCATGTGATTTATGACTTTTGGGGATAGAAAATGTCCTTGAATCAGTAGATGCTGCTGCAGCCCCATTCTACCCTCATAGCAAGAGCCTCAAAAACTTTTCTCAAACCTGCCAGCCAAACCAAAGGCCAGTGTGATGTTTCAGGAGTTCTGGCTGCTCTGGGAGTTTTGTAGGTACAGTCACAGGCACTGAAAGCAGAAGGAGATTTTAACCCCCAGCTAATGTCATACTTCACTGTACTCCATGTTCTGTCTCTCTGTGTCTCTCCCCCCCAGGTATGGCAGGGCAAAGAAAGAGATCTTCTGATGCAACCACACGTATTTGCTGTATGGCCTCGACAAACTCCTTCAGTAGCCTGGGTCTCACTCAAATTTAGAGGGTCTCGCTGACACTTAACTCCTATTTCTGAGCTGCTCTGAGCTCCTTGCTGCCAGATAAATTGTTTTTGACAAGTGCTAAAAAGGACCATGTTACTACCTCAGCTCAGGCCAAAGCATTTGGCAGCACAGTGAAGGATTTTCAGCCCACTGGCCTGGCTTGCACAATTTGAGTGCAATTCAGTGTCTCCTGGCAGGATGCTCACACTTTGCCTGCCTGTGGATTTGTGCCAGCTGGAGGCTCCATTCCTGTAGAAGATGAAAAGGAGCCAGGTACCAAGTAGATGCTTTACCTTTGAAAGCCTCTTGCTGTGTTTGTTTTCTTTATAATGATTTTCTTGTCATGGCTTATTTGCCTGCAGGACAGCATGACAATGGTAATCTCTTTGAGAATGGTGCATATGAGTTAATTATTAGTGAGCTTCTGCAAATGGATCCCCAACTCTTTGGTAGGAAGATGGGCATGAGAGGCCTTGCAGAGAGTCAGCAATGGACAAGTCCCTGGCCTCAGAAAAGTGATGTCAGGCCTTTGAAACCCAAAGTGGGATCTCTGCAGGAATGAGGGGGGCAGATGTCTTCTGCATCCCTCCATCTAAATGAGGAAAACTTCAAATAAAACGTCTACAACGGAAAAATCTGGTTTGAGCAGTTTATGCTCATGTTACACTCTGGCTGCAGCAATAGTCAAAGGAGACATCCTACAGAAGTGGAGAGGACTTATCTTCCTATGATTCAGGAAATCTGAACAGAGCAATTGCACAGATGCTGCTTTCCTACAGACTTTTTCAGTTTCTGTGCCATGTTCACATGCTCCAAAGATGCTGTGCACTCTGCAGGCAGGGACCCACATGTCCCTGGGCTTTATCTAACATCTAACCTTGCTTTGATGCTATCTCAGGAGGGGAAGGTCAGGGAAAATTGCTGTCTTTTCCCAGCAAATTGAGTGGATAACCAAAGTGTTGCAATACAAGTTGGCAAAGGAGGGTCCTGTTTCAAGTCAGGCACTGGTGCTGGCAATGCTGCAGGGACACGAGCTCAGGAGGAGCCCTGGGTGCCACAGAGCTGACAGCAGCCAAGGCTGTGACCCAGGCAGCTCCGTGGCACAGCAGAGGCAAAGGTCCCATTCTGCCTCTGGCATCCAGGCTGTGAGTGACCAGTGACCTTGGGGTCCAGGCTCAGTGTGGCAGCCAGGGCAGGAACCCACCCAGGGTTCATGTCACACAGTAAGAGCTGTCATACAGACAGAATTGGGTTGGAAGGGACCCCAAAAACCATCTAGTTCCAAACCCCCTGCCATGGGAGGGAGCCACTCATGGGATCAGGCTGCTCCAAACTGAAGAATGGAGTGAAAGGGTGAAGAAAAGAGATTTCATCTTCCCCTCTAAGATGAGGAGCTTCTTTCCAGCTCTTCAGTGCCACAGAGCAGACACATCCACAGGGCTCACTGCTGTGCCCCAGGACTGTTTGTCTCTGGTGACTGTGCTCATGGCACACCATGTGCTCTCTGTCCCTCCCTTCCTGGCCTGCCCTGGCAGTGATGGCATTGCCACACCACTGACACAGCAGTGCCACTGGCCAGGGACACACTCACATTGTGCACACCGAGGGGCAAACCCCACTTTTCCATGTCACATTTTCAAAAAAAAGGGTATAATATGACAAGCTATGAGGGGAGGTGCACTAACATCACTACTAAAATGCCAAGTAATCAGGAGGAAGTGAAATGAGGAGTGAGGAGCCAGCTAGCTCTCCAGGGAAACTCAAGGGAGTTATATTCATATATATACATACATAGAAATCAATGTGCATATATTTACATGCATCTATGTAGAAGAAGAGGATGGCTTAAGAGAAGAATTTGCAAAATTCCTGTATTTCATCTGGTATGCTATTTCCTCAGATAATGTGAGTGACTGATGTGTGGAGGTTGCTACACATCTATTTCCTGTCTCAGACAGAGCTATTACTTAAGTAATCAATATTTAATCTCTATTAGGGAAAGTAATTTTTAAACCTACTTTAAAAAGTGCATGTGCAGCACTTGATATAAATCACACCCAGGCAAATCTGTGCTGGACTCAGAATCTTCTCCCATATTTTAAGGGAGGAACAAGCTTTTTCATGGGAAGAGGAGGAAGGAAAAGAACTCAAATAACTTTGATAGTTCTGACTATTTCAGGCAATGGAGTGAGTCCAAAATAGCACAGGCTTGATTCATACCCTGATTTTTGCAAGGCTGGTAGAGAACATGGGGAAAGGGTATCAGCATCTGTCTTGTGGGGAGTCAAAAACTGCAGCCAGAGCTGGCTGTAATGATCCCTCTCCTCTGCTGGCAGAAAGGAGGCTTGGTCAAAGCTAAAACATCTTGCAGAAGTATGCCAGCTCAGAGCTGGAAGTGCTTGGGGCAGACTGGCAGAGGAGAATTCAGCTAAAGACTGACAGGGAACGTGGAGATTCAGGATTAATCTATTTCCTGCCTAACTTGGGGTGATCCCAGAAGAAAATGCTGGTCTGGGTCAAATAGTGCAGAAATTTGAATCAGTTCTAGTCAGACTGTTCTTGTTTCTTGTTCAAGTCATAGTTTCAGAGCAGCCCCAGCAGATCAAGTCACCAGGTTTGTGCAGCACCTCCAGCATCGAGCCAAAAATCCAGGAAAGTCTTTTTATCTTGATTTTTATTCTTCAGATAAGATGTGAACGTCCCTGTTCCTGTGTCTCAGTGGTTGCTGGTGCTCAGACTGGTCCCAGTTACACCGGTGTGAGCTCAGGCTGTTCCTTCCTGGTCCCCCACCTTCAGCCCTGCTGCTGAGCAGTCCACCCCAGCTGCCTCAAGGCAGCACAAGAGTCTCCAGCCTCTCCCTTTCAAAGACCTCCCTCATCATCTAGCAACACAGATTTTTATGTAAAATGCCCTTTTTCATCACTCAGAACCACGCAGAAGGTGAATTCAGTAGGAACTAGATGGTGTAACCTCCACAGATTTGAAGTGAAACTCCTGCCCAGTTTTGACAGTATTTGAGGAAATCAAGGAAAAGGCAAAGATGAGACACATGGGTGTGTGTCCAGCACTGAAAGATACCCAACAGAGCAGTTGTCCTACCTTGTGCAATGATACAAACCTGTGGCTGATCTCATAGAAACACACAGAGAATTGGGGCAACTGTAACAGCAAAGAGATGTTTTGTTTGGATGTGACTTGGTTAAAGGTTTTGGGAACACTTTTAGGTATTCAGCATGAAGAAAAGCCGGGGAGGGGGCTGAGATTTATCAGGAATAAACACTGAGTCAACAGAACTTCATTATTTACTGCCACAGTTCAAGGCCAGCAGAACACACCAGGCACACAAAGGACATGCAGCTCAAGGCTGCTGAAAGTTAATGTTGTGCAATGTTTCTGCAGATGTGGAATAGCAAACTACTCCAAAGGCCAATGCTCAGCACTGAGAGTGAAAGCAGCAGACAGAAGGAGCATAGAGCAGCATCAGAAGGCAATATGTAGCCCAATTATGCTAAAAAGATATATATTTATGCCATTGGTTTCGTTTGCCTCCAGGCCTCTGCTCACTGTCACCAAATCCATTGTGGCTTGCTCCTGGGCTCCTGTTTGGAGAGGATCTCAGCACTTTTCATAATAATAATAATAAAAAAATAAAGGCTCAGTGTGACTGAGGGAACAATTTATTTCAGGATCTGCTCCTTACAGACAGTGCAGATGTGCCAGGGTTGGCTCTGGTTTATACATAGTAGAGATGCTGCTTTTTATTCTGCAGGGTGAGGTAATTGTGTAAGGTAGTGACTGCTGTGGTCACCTCATCTCCCACCTGGCACAAGTCTAAGAGAGTTTCCTGAGTTATTTCAAGGCTGATGCTGTGTGCTGACTGGTCTGATCACCCTGAAGAATTTGCCAGTCAATGGACCCAGAGACTTTCACTGTGCCTGGTCACACCTCTGCAGTTCTCTCATGTCTGACAACAGCCCCTTCCAGGAGCTGCAGGGGAAAATGCAAGGAACACACAGAAAATCCACACGAAATAATTGATGCACAGGAAAAGTTTCAAGTCTCTTTGCTAGTGGGAGTTTCTTTCTCAGATTTGTAGGAGTTTGCATTCTCTCTGAAAAGGAACATTTTGGGTCTTACCTGCTGGTGATTTTCTCAATAAGTGATGGATATGACTTTTTTTTAAAAAAAAATTGCCTGGAAAAAGGCAGTTTCACTTGTTTGCCCTGCTGGGAGAGGATCTGAGAACAGAACACCCCCAGACAGAACTCAGCCACTTTTTTAATGTCCTCCTGGAAATCTCTGGGATACTGAGGATGAGGCAGATTTAATAAAATGATGAAACACACTTGAGTATCTATGATAGTGGAAAACACTTGCAGGAGTCACAGAAGATGGATAGAACCCAAAATCTCCACTTGTTCTTTAGATTTTTCAATATCAAAGACTCCTTCTGTGTTTGGCTTAAGATTGAAGGCTTGTTCAATTTTAATAAAAAATGTTTGTCCTCACCTTCTTCAAGCAGTTTGTTTTAAATTCAGACTTCTGTGTTGAAACACTTTATTTATGGTTGCAGTATCAAGATAGGTCTTGGCAACATCTCCTCCTACAAATGACAAATATTTGTAAAATGGTTCAAACCACTGTGTATACACAGAGATACTGATTAATAGACACAAGACAGCAGAAGCAGAGCTTTTCCAGCAATGTCTATACAGCAGTTTTGAGCTGTAACTCTGTGATGCATAGCCTTGCTCCAGAATTCACTGCTCCAGGCTTCTGCTCCAAATGGGGCTGTAAATTACCATTTCAATGGCTTAGCTTTAATTAACCATTTTACCAAGTAACATTCCAAATAGTAAAAGTGAAGGCTATGGATATCAATTTCCAGGTTTTGTAGTGTTATGTAACTCTCTGCCTACTTTTGTGAGGTTTTATTACGTTTTCCAACTTTCCCTAATCCCATCTAAATGATCAATTTTTTTTTCAGCCCTAACTCCTAAGTGACTCTCTCTAAACCCTATGTAATACCCAATATGTTTTGTTCCCATTTGAGGGTTTACATTATTTCAAACAAAAAAGCAATCTCAGTGAAGTTGAAATGTATGGTTTTGGTTTCAGGGCTACCTCTCTCTGACATAAAACTACTAAGCCTTTATTGAAATATATATGATTCTACCATAAACGCCCCTTTTATAGAATGCACCTGGAGAATATAATGGAAAACATATTTGTTACTCTTACAAAACCAAGCAACTGTTCTGTGATAATATATAGTCCATTGGATATTTAAAAGGTCATAATTTTACACAAAGAAAAGAAAAACGCAGGAAGGGTAAAAAGTAACATTTAAAAAATGTTGGTGCACATCACACACCTCTGCTTTTGTACCAGGCTGACAAGAGCATGTGACTCATGCAGCTCACTCTAATCACAGACAGACCAAGAGGACATCTCTGTATCTCACTGCCCCTCAGATGCAGCATTTCCCAGTCCATAATAATTTCACCTCCCAGTCCCTTGGGAGATAAGAACATGATTCCCCATTTATTATTTTTTTTTTTTTTAGTGGGGAAAACTGAAGTGTGGGATGCATAAACACATTTCCAAATGCCACACAGGAAGCCTGCAGGAGAGCTGGAGCAGACCCAGGTTTGCCAAGGGTAAGATCAAGTTCAAAGAGCCTCATGCACGTAACAGGAATTAGGAGCCCCAGGAGACCACGTGCTACCTGACAGTGCAGGAGTATGAACCACTCCATAGGGGAACACAAACCTTCTGTACCTGGAGAGCAAAGTTCAACAGCTGGAACAGCTCCTGTGGCCCTGGGATCAAGTCCTGATCATGGATGTGCAGCACCAGCAAGGAGGATCTGCATTCCTGGAACAGGTCTAGAGTATCAGCCCTCCTTCCAGTCAAACTGTCCAAGGAATCACAACAACCACTGAGATTTTCCTCACCTAATTTACACTGAAAGAAATGGAGATTCTACATGTGCTGTAAGTATGGGAGACCTGCCTGCCCCACTGAGGCACTCCAGGAGTTGAAGGAGGCTTACAGAAAAGAGGGGGAGTGATTCTTTGCATGGGCAGGCAGTGATAGGACAAGGGCAAATGCTTTCAAACTGAAAGAGGGGAGACTTAAAATAGCAATTAGGGTGAAATTCTTTCTTTGAAGGATGGTGGGGCACTGAAATTGTTGCCCAGAGAATCTGTGGATGCCCCATCCCTGGAAATGTTTGAGGCCAGGTTGGATGGAGCTTGGAACAACCTGATCTTGTAGGTGGTTGGAACCAGGTCCTTAGGTCCTTTAAGGTCCCTTCCAACCCAAGTCTTTCCATGACTCTATGTATGATAGCTCTTACAGTGACATGCACCCAGGTGGGTTTCTCCCTTTTTGAGCCTGGTTTTATTAAGATTAATTGTGAAATTCCCACCAATGAGCTCAGACTCAGGGTCAGGGCATAAACAAATTGAAGGATTCAGGAGCCACAGTACTCAGTATTGAGAAGAAGGTGCTGTTAAGCTTTTGGGGGAGACTGGTGTCCTCAGTGTTCTTGTTCTATTTCTCAGTGAATTCATGCATAAAATGTTATTACTCCTTTCCATCTCTCTCTTTTTTTTTTTTAACTGAACTTTGGCTGTGCTTTTGCATCACACCACACACAATTCCTGCTCATAAGAAATTCAGTCTGGCAAGAAGTATTGTTTATTTATATGCAACACAGGAGCCTGTGTTGCAGGTGATATAATCACCCCTCTGTGAAAGCCCCTTGGCACAACATTGCTGGGGGAAGGATGGCTCTTGTTCATGAACTCCTAAAACATCTTGTTCATGAGACACAGGTTGCATATGGCATTGTCAGCTTCTTATGGGCAAAACAATTTCCTCTCCCCTGCCCCATTTAGTAGTAATGATGAACTTGGCTTAACAAAGAAGAAATTGGTCCTTTTTTCTTTCTATTTGTCTTTTTTTTTTTTTTTAATTTTTCAGTAACTTGAGCTTTAAGAAGTTTTTTGGCTTCACTGCCTTTGATTACAGAAGTGTAATGAGCAACAATTTGTAGTAAACAACAACTTGCATTAGTGCATCAAATATGCTGGGGTTCCTTGCAACTTTTATGGAAAAAATGTTTTCCTTCAATAAAACACTTCCTTTCCTTGAAGAAAATAAACAACAACTCCAGAGCTGAGCTCTGCAGCAAATGGTGTCTCCAGAAGCTGAGGGCTCCACGATGCCACTCCTGATGGAGACCCCACAGTCCCTGCTCCCTGCCTGGCACTGTTCGTGCTGGGAGCTCCCCCCTGCTCAGGTCCTGCTCCCATGGGCTCCTCCCTCCAGCTGCTCTTCATTTTCCTTCCCTCTCACTGTCGGTTTATCTCCCCCCTCCTTTCAAATCTCTGCCCCTTCCTTTGTTTTTCCTTTCAGCTAATCCCTTCCTGCTTTTCCCCTGGCCCCTTCTGTGTTACATACACACACACACTCTTCTATCCAGGGAAGTTAATTTAGATTAAGGGAAGGGATAGATTTAAGAAAGAATAGTTCTCCCTTAACAACTCCACACAGAGATGCCCTAGTTCTGGAATAAAAGCATTTCCAAATGAACACAATTCTTTGTATGCAGCAAATTAAACCAATTCAGTTTGAAATCCTTCTGCTAGGATTGCAAGTGCTCATCTGATTATGTCCAGATTTAATTGGGAACATCTCCCCATGCCAAATTTGCCATAAAGACAAGATCCTGTTCCACTCCCAGGCTTGCATGGATACCCCTCCAAACCATTCAAAGAAAGCAATACATCTGCCTCCCAGCCATCCATGAAGAAATCAGGGAGCTAACATAATATTTGCAAGCCAAACTCTGCTCACTCTTCTGCAGTATTCATCTGTTTAGACTGCAAACTCTGGGGTGAGAAAAGTTTCTGCCTCTGTTTTTTATGTGGTGCCTGGCAAAGAGGGATCCCAGCCTTCATTGTCAGGCCATGGCACAGCAAAGAAAGAGTTCAGCAGAAAGGGCTGTGCTTTCAAAGTGCCTCCCTGTCCCAGGCAAACTGAACTCCCTGTGACATCTGCAGGGCAGCACTTTTCACCCCACCTGACTTCAGGAACCAAACTTAGCCAGCTGCTCTCAGAGGCCTTCTTCACAGAAACCTGGGAGAAATGGGCTCCTCTAGAGATATGAGAGAAAATGTTCAGAGTAGAAACCACAAAACATCTCCCCAGCAAGCCTGAGAGCCACAGGATTGATCTTGCCTCAGTTAAGTGCCTCAGGTTGTATTTCCAAATGAACCCACAGGCACTTTCCCCTAACACAGAGGAAATCTTATGAAAAAAAAGAGGAAGAGTGCAACAGATAGAAAAGGGGTGAGAAGAGAACCTGCCTCAAATTTGCATAGAGCAAACTCATGGAAGCTGAACTGAGCAAAGGTTAATATCCAGCTGGACTAGCCAAGTCTTCAGGCAGTGAGCAGCCCCATGGCTGCTCTTGTGCCCAGTGAGTGGCCACTCCACATTTGTGGTGGTGTTGGGATGCAACCTGTGGTCTTCCTACTCCAAAACTACAACTACTCCAGCAGAAAACCTCAGTGCAACTCTGGGCACTCTTGCAGAGATCTCCCAGCCCCAGCATCCCAGCTGTCTTGTGGGATCTTGGATAAACTCCTGAGTGCAGTTTTTGGAGATCCCAGGGTGGCAGCTGATGCTTCAAAGGATTGAAATTGCCCAGTTGTGCTGGTTCAGCTGTCCATGTGTTTTGAATGAGGAGTCACAGAAAATAGGTACTTGACTACAAAAAGAAGCCAAGATACCCATGAATTCTTCCATGGTCACTCACTGTTCTGCTCCTTGCACTGAGACAAAATGTGTTCATCAAAGCCAGAGCTGACACCCATGAACTGAAGGCACAGCTCAGCTTGTGGTGATGGTGTGACTGTGTCCATGGTGCCTGAACAGGTTTGGAAGATAACCCAGAGGACAAAGCCCAGCCTCTCAGGCAATGGCATTGGAATAACTCCTTGGCTTTGGCAGGGACTGTGATCCCTGGCATTAAGAGTTGCAGCTCACAGAGTTTTGCTGTATATCTGATTGCCTCTCTGTAGATGACATTTGCTACTTGCTGTGCAGGAAGAGCCCCACACAAACAGCAGCATGTTCTACCTCTGCCAATCTCTGCTGTGAACCTCTGTGGGACATGGGTTACATCCAGCTTCATAATTACTCTCCAGTGCTCACAAGAACGCTTCTAAGCCTGAAAAGCTGGCTGGAAAGCTGGCCAGATCTCTCTTTACCATTGGGAAATCCACTGAAGTTCCAGATTTAACAGGAGAGACAGGAAATGACCTGTAGCATCAACAACCACTGACATTAATTTCAGCTGAAAGGGGACACCAGCAGCCCAATATCCGTGCAAGCTCATTTCCTCCCCACAGCTGTTGCAGTCTCCAGCTCAGCTGAGCTGAGTTCAGGGCTGTGGTGAGACATGTTGGTCACATCTATGCCTGCAAAGTAAACAAGAGCACAGCACAGTTCGTGTTCTTGTCCAGTCCACTTTGTATTTTGGCCCAGGCACAAAGCCCAGTGCTGGGGGTGGAATGTCAGCTGGGTTTCTCCAGGGTTTCTTGGGAATGACGGCTCCTCAGTAGCCCAAGCTATCATGCTTAGTGGCCCCAGAGGTCCCACACAGCCACATGTCCCTCTTTTCTCTTGCACTCACCCTTCAGCTTTCTGAACCATCCCAATCTCTTACAGCACATTGTCAGTGTCACCCACAAGCTCATGGACAAATCATTATGCTGGTGGTCCCAAGTGAGATTCCAACCTCTGAGACTCAGAGCTCATTCCTAAAAGGCAATGGATTTGCCCTGAGAGAAAACCAAACAAATATCTTCCTGAAAACAGCAACCCATACATGTTTAGGAACAGGCCTGAGGCTGCCCCTGACCCAGAGGCTGTATGATCTCCTGCAGCTATCAGAGGTCTGGGGAGAGGTGTCCCTGCCCATGACAGGGAATTGGAACAAGATGACTTTAAGGTCCTTTACAACCCAAACCATTCTGTGATTCTGTGATTCTGTGAAGACAGGGACATGTGCTGAGCATTCCAAACAGTGCCCCACTTTACTGCAGGTGTCAAATGGCCAGTCCAAACTGCTGTTACCAGTCCAGGATTGATAAGGTTTCAGGCATTAAGATCCAGGAAGGTTATTGGAACTCATGCTGAGTTCCTCTATCTATAAATTGACCATCCCTTTATTTTGTTCTTTAAGGAGATTTCATATGAGAAAATAAACCTGGAAGAGTCAGAAACCTCAGGCAGTTCTGTTCCAGCTAGGGGAGTTGTGAGGCTTTCCTCACCTCTAGCTATGAAGCCCATGACATCCAGAAATCCTTCCTCATACAATAGATACTAGGATTTTTTGTGCTTGGCCCAGAAGAAGCCCACAGATGTTCACTGCTGGCTTTTCTCTTGGTCTAGGCTCTCATAAAGCTTCCACAGATGTTTGCCTTGGGGTTGAAGCCTCTTCTCAGGCAGCTTAGTGCCAGTAGCTCTCTCAGCATGCTGCTTTGCTGAACTGGAGGAAAGCTTCTCTGGATATTTTTATTATTTGGAGAGTGATTTTCTCATGAATTGAAATAAATGGCTGAACTTGTTTATGTTGTGTCATGGAGGGGGATAAAGCCATCTATGCAGTTTCTCCTGCTCTGTTACATATATATGCACCAAACAGGCGCTTTGGAAAATCCCACCCTGAAACCAGAGCTGTAAAGTTAGCAGTTAATCTCAGGGGACTAATCTGCAGCCAGTGTCAGTCAGCACCACCTCTACATGTGCTGGCTCAGGATCTGGCCCCAGGATCAGGGCACTGCTGTGCAGCAGGGCACCAGGAAAGGGACCAGAAAAGGAGACACCACTGCCACAGGGACTCTCTGAGCTGCTGGGGAGGATTAGGATTAGCAGGTCCCATGCCAGACTGGAGCTGTGTGGAAATCAGGTGTATTTTTACTGCTCAAAATATTTAAGGAACCAAAAAAAGAGAAAAAGAAAAGAAAATCACAATGCTGCTTGTGCTTTGCATGGCATTGTCTGCTTCATCTCCCCAGAACAGCTCAGTGGTCTCAGGGGTCACCTTCCCTTTCGCTGTCCCCATCAGCAGCGTGTGTTTTCTGTGGGGAAAGAGAAAGAAATGAGAGAGGCTGCTTTGGGGGTGGGAGAGGTCACTCATTTAAGGCTTGTTCTTAATCCCTTTTCTGCTGCAGACTTCCTGTGTGTCTGTGAAAGCAGATCTAACCAGGGAGCATGGCATCTCTAATACTACCCTTTAGCAGGTGACATCTCAGTTGCCCCTCCAAGAGCTGGGTGAGACCTATCAAATCTCCTGTGCCTGCAGTGGGAAAGGCAAAAGTAGAGGCATTCCACTTTTCAAAATATTTCTGCATGTGTTTTTTCCCCTCATATTTCAGGTAGAAAGACATTAAAAAAGAAGCTTTGTTTTCCACGCAGTTTCACATTTTAAAATTCTTTCTTCTATTTTTTTTTTCTAGTAGGTTTAAGTGAGCAGCAGTTTTCTCTAAGGGTTCAGAATTTTTTTTCATTTTTTTCAGCAGGAGATGGAATAGGGTGAGGGATGTGAATTAGGAAGGAAGGGAGGAAGGAAGGAAAGAAAGAAAGATGAAAGAGAATTAAAAACCTAACTAATTTAAAAATGGCTTTTCAAAAATCTCACCTTTCTGGTAAAAATTAAAAGGTAATTTAAAATTATTTTTCTGCAAAATATTTTCTTAATGGTGAATCACATCTTAAGTATTCTTGCAATCAAAAACATTTGCTTTCATCCTTATTTATTTCTGTATTAAATAAAAGCAAGCTGAGATGTGGGAAATTGCTTTCATGGAAGGCATTTTCTGAAATCTGTGTGTTGCTTAAATTCCATTCCAGATCTGTTTTAGACTTACCCAAATTGAAGGAAACCTGCAAAGTGTTTGAATTTCACCCATCACTGCTGTTAATCCCTCTTTTCTTCCTGTCACAAAAGAAGAAAGGTTTCATCTGTGTCCCTGGGAGGCATCAGAAAGATGAAGCCCCTCCTTGCCCCAGATTTAATTTTTTCGAGAAGATTCAGCTTCCAGGATGCTCAGGTACTTCTGGCTGGACTGTGCAAAGGACTCTGAGGTGTGTGTCTTCCCCTCCAGCTACAGGCAGCAGCTGTGCTGTAAGAACCCTTTGGGCTGCGATTTGGGATGTGAATTTCTCTCTCTGTTTCAGTGGGACACAGACTCTGCTCCTGAGCTGAGCCTCCATCCAAGGCAGACCTGGCCTGTGCCCCCCACAGCTGCTGAGCTGTGAGCAGGACCAGTGCCCAGTGATGTCCTGCACTGCACTCTCCAGCCCCACCAGCCTTAGCTCTGCCCTGAGCCAGGGGAGGCATTTCTGGCTTCAACAGCCGTTAAATGATTTTCCTTCCAAGAGTGTATGTGGTGGCCCTATGGCAAAGAGCTCCCCCTCTTAACTACACACTGGGGAAAAGGGCTCTTCTTTTGTTTCTTTTTTTTTCTCTGAACTTGCCACTAACTAGTTTCATCTGATGTCCCCTGGCTCTTGCATTAGAAGAGACAGCAAACAGTCATTTTCTATTCATATTTTCCAGTCTTGCGATCTCTATCATATCCCCTTCAGTGGTGTCTTTCCCAGCCTGGGGAATCTGAGTCCATTTAATTGAACTCCTAGTCTGTTTGAGAACTGAATTAATCTGTTTAATGATCTGTTTAGTCTATTCTTAACCTATTGTTAGGGTTTGATGTCCTGGAGCCACCCTGCTGTCTGGTCTGTGCTAGACTGCTTCAGAGGGCCCACCAAGAAGGAGAATGTCTGGACATAAGCTCAGCAGAGGCTGGATTCATCTCATGGCATCTTGGACACCAAAGCCCACCCTGAACTACTCTTGAAGGATGCCAGTCCCACTCTTTGACTTGACAGGCAGGCCAAAATGATTATTTTCCTCATTCAGTCTGATAAAAGCAATGCCAAAAATGATGAGCCTGGGCCCATGAACACCCTTGCCCCACTAACAGGCAGTGCTCAGTGAGGGGATGTGCCCTTCAGCAGAGCAGGGAGCAGACCCAAGCAAAACACCTTCCCTGTCTCTCTGCTCATCACCCTTTGGGTTTTGCCCCAACCTTGTGTATCCATCCCTCTGTGGTCATCCTTTGACCTTATAGGTGACACTGGTGCTGAGGTGACTCTGGTGAATCCTCACTGGTGGGATGCTGGGAGCCTGCCCACACTGCTAATTGTTTGTCCCAACTTGTTTTCTTTCCTATCTCTAATTAATTCGGTCCCGTTCATTCGCGATCACATTAAGTACCACGGGATAATAAGCAGCAGAGGGAAGCCTCTCTGGAGCAGGGGAAGGAGGAGGGCTCAGTATCCAGCAGAAGCTTTGCAGGATCAGCCTCTGAGTGGTTGCAGTTCAGTGGGTTCGACCTGCGCGATGTATCCCGAGCGCAGCTCGCGGCTGCCTCTCACGCGCAGCTCCTCGGCATCAAACACTGCTGATGCCTTCTTTTCATCTGCACCAGATGTGGCTGTGACACCAGGGGCCTGCCTTTTTTCCATGCCATCCACACAGGACTTGACAGAGTGAGGAAGAAAGTTACTTCTACCTTGGACAGACCTGCCAAACGTGCCCTGAAGACCCCACACCCTGCGTCTGTTAATTGCACCAACGTTGTCCTGCAGCACGAACCACTCCAGCTCTCTGTTTTCTTTCAAAGTGTATTTGTTTTACAGCTGACATGTTTATATATGTTAACTGTTTGCTATAGATATCTGTCAGCTTCAACTGGCAAAACCAAAAAAAAAAAAAAAAAAAAAAAAAAAAAAAAAAAAAAAGAAAGGGGAAAAAAAAAAGAAAAAGAGGGGTTGGCTCTTGGCCAGAGGTACGTTCCTTAAAAGCACTTTGCTTTTTGTCACATGGTTTTGCATAGAAAGAGAAATGAGGAGAGGGAGGGTGGACTGGCAGAGGATATTGTGCTTTAAATACTGTGAAAGAATTTCATACAAAAATGTACTCTACTTTTCAGATATTAGCCCAAGAGCCATAAAAAGTTATTTTATAGTCCTAAAAATTATACACAAACATCGGGATACTGTTTGTCATAAAAACTGCTCTAAGGAGGGAATCATGCATTATGCTTTTCAAAATATGACATTTATGAGCTGCCTCTGATTGTTACCAGAAAGTTTTTTAATGAAATAGAAAATGTGTATGTGTGTTCATGTGTTTGTGTGTACATACAATAAGAGGATGTGTCACTGAGAAAGAGACAACTACTAAAAAATGTTCTTTACTCAGCCCAGAGGTTTTCATCTTTCTCCCTTTCAAAAAACAAAGACCACAACCCTTCTGCCAGTGAGAGGGAAGGAAGAAGTGTCCATTTCTTCAAAGTTATAGAGAAATCAGCAACATTTCCCGAGTTTTTTTCTTCCTTGCTTTCCTCTCAAATGGGAATATGGGCTAGTGCTGTGCAAAATCCTCTTCCCTTTGAGATAAAGCCATGACACTTAAGGAGGAAGGTGGAGGGACATGAATCTGTCCCCAGGCCAAAGATGTTGGCTCAGGTTTCTCTTATATGTTTAAAAAGGTCTTAAACTGGAATTACATGGTGCTTATGCCTTCTGCCAGTCCTTACACCCAGTGCCTAATTGCTCCTGGTGATGGGAGTCACTGCCTCCTGGGCACTTCTTACCCTGGGAGATGAACAGGCTTGGCATGATGACACAATTTTTTCTGCTGGACTATTTCACCACCTTCCCTGCCCAAGAGCAGGGTGGGAAGTCAGACAGTGACTCACCCTATGCACACTTGCTTTTAAGAGTGCTTGAAGTTCTTCCAAAGAAGCAGCTTTGTCTCTTTGAGAGTTAGGTTGTTTTGCATCATTTTCTGGACTTTCAGGTCTTTTTTATTTTACTGCATGTGACTGCTCCTCAAAGGGCAGAAAGCCACCAAATCTTTCCAGATAGGCTGTGTTTTCCTTCATTTATGGTTAGGGCAAGGCTAATGACCCCAAATGAGACACAAATTAATGCTGCTTGGGCACAGAACTGTATTATTGCAACCCTGCAGCCTCTGACCCATTAACAGTGGGTGCTTGAGCTGAAACTGGACCTGAAGAAATGATAGAAAACTTTGTGCCTGCAGTTATGGACTGAGGGAGGGGTCCAGATGCCTGGGATCTGTTTGTGTGTGTTATTTGCAGCTCAGTGATTTATTAACAGGACTCTGGACACAGACCATACTGGGCAACCCTTTCTTAGATCTTGGGCTTCAGATAGCAGGGAAGGCAGACAGACTGTTTGCAAGGGAATCAAAAGCACTTTGAGTCTTAACTGCTGCCTGAGTCATCTCACAAAAGGCATACAGTACAGCAAACTGTTGCCCTGCAGACAAATTTCATACAAAATGACTGTACAAAGCACCAATGTTTATACACGAGGCTGATGTGGGTTGAAGGGCTGTTTGAAATGGCTGTGGATAGTTATGTAATTATTTGAGAACAGTAGAGCATAATAAGTTAATATAAACATTGAAGAAGACAGTATGAGTTCACTGGATGCTTACGTGGATCTGTCATCTTTCTTACAAATGCCCTTCTTCAAATATAAACCATTTTTTTGTGGCTAAGAAATCATAGGTGCCCAGCTGTGTTTGATGGGGGAAAAGGGAGATGGATGGGCAAGGGGAAAATAACTAATCTCCATCTGGAAGGGCTGCTGGGCATTTGGGGGTTGCCAGCTCTTTGGACAATGCCTTGATGTCCAGCTGATGGGGATCTGACTCTCAGTTAATCCTAGCATGAATGATGAGCTCTAGGACAATGTGTGGAGATAATTGGGGTGTGGGGCAGAAAGTGGTAGCAAAGGTTGTGTGGAGGTAACTCCTGCGTGCACCACGTGGGCTTCACGAGCCCCACAGCACCATGGAGGATGTAAAACAGGCAGTGCACCCTTATGGGTAACTGGTGGCAGGTCTGCTCTAGTAATTTCTGTGAGAAGTAGGTTGCTTTTTCCATTTAATGTGGTATTAACCAGAACGGCAGAAATGATGATGTGAAATCTTCTGAAAAGATAATAACTAAGAATGATAATCTCGTGGTTTGTGCATCTGACTGCCTTCCCAGAGAGGCTTCCTTTTCAACATGACATATTTCTGATAAAATATCCACTCTCTCACTGATTTATTTCTCCATTTGGAGTATATAAGGATATATACTAAAAATATGGTGTTTTTCTAACTGTTTTCTATTCAGATTGAAAGTTCTTCAGGGAGAAGCTTTGTGCTATCACAGCACCTGACACATGGAGTCATGTTTCACAGGAAGCCCCTGTGTTCAAGAGATCACATTTTCAAATTTTCTTTCTCCCCCTCTCTAGATGAAATCATGTTTTTATGCAAGAAATGAGTAATTCATCTGAAAAAAAAAAAAGGTGTTGTTTATTTTTTTTCCCCTCAAAGGCAGGCCCCTTATTTTTGACTGCATGATATGCTACGTGTGAATGGGAGCCTGGCATCCAACAAATCAAAAGGATATGGTTTAAATAATGATTACAGTAGTACAGCTTCTCCTTTCTTCAAAATCAAGTGCACTATAATCCAATGCTGGTGTAATTCCTCACAGGTCTGAAAGTCTGCAAGAGCTGATATACAAATAAGGCACAGTCAGGGTCTCTGGCTGGAAAAAATAACTCAGAATTGGTATTTTCTGGACCAGGGCTTGCATTTTTCAGTAAGTTTATCTCTCTTAAACAACAAATGGATCAGAGATGCTGGAAGAATTTAAGAACACAAGGAAGGAAAATGAGGCAGTTTCAAGCCTGATAAGGCTTTTTCTGTTCTTTATTTTTATTTAGTTATTGCACAGCATACCTCCCCCTGCTAAGCACGGAAAGATGAGAAGAGTGGTATCTACATCAGCAAGCTGGGGTATGTGTAAAAGTGAA
This sequence comes from Notiomystis cincta, assembly GCA_013398075.1. NCBI lineage: Eukaryota > Metazoa > Chordata > Aves > Passeriformes > Notiomystidae > Notiomystis > Notiomystis cincta. The sequence goes on along the minus strand of VZRX01015463.1, from coordinate 268,983 downwards.
AAGTGAGGCTGGGAATCAGGACTCAAATCCACTTTGGCCATGGCTGGTTTGTTGTCACAGAAATTCAATGTCACTGTGACCTTACACCATTAAAAGGAGGTGTAGCATTCCTGAGAAATGGAATACAGCAGCTATCCCACCTGGAGATATCCAGGGATATCCCCACCTAGGGGAAACTGTGCAGAGTAGAATCAAAGGATCACAGAACTGACATTAAAGATCATCTCATTCCAACCCCCATGCCATGGGCAGGGACACCTTCCACTAAATCAGGTGGCTCAGAGCCCCATCCAGCCTGGCTTTCAGCACTTTCAAGGATGGGGCATCCACAACTTCTCTGGTCTAGGAACCAGCTTGTCTTGTAGCCCTATCTGAAGGTTTCCAGGTTTTTCTGTGCATCACTGAGCTGTTGTTTGCAGAGCCCTGAGCTGCCACCTGACACCCAGCAGCAATGCCAAGGCTGTCTTCACAGTCTGCATCACAGAGGGAAGCTCAGCGTCTTCCCAGGCAAAAACGGTCTTGACATGACTTCACAGTACAAAAACAGTTCAAAAGGTTTTGCTTTCACTCCAAGGCAGATCCAAAACACATTTTGAAACTTTGAAAGTCATCGTAAAATGGATTCACTGTCTTCCTGCCAGCTACAGTCAGCTGGTTGGGCTGCAGAAGAAAAGAGCTGAGTTGCTGTAAAACACCCAAAACAGAGGAGAGCACAATTCTGTTTACAGTGACCCAAACTTCTAAAACTCTTCTTGAAATGAAAACCCACTAAGGACTGTTCTCAATTAATGGGACATTTGTGAGCACAACCACACGTAGGCAAGTTGGGGCTGGTCCTAGTCCACGCTGTCAGGGGACAGCTGCTTTGAATTCTGGTACATTAAAGTGGCTGAAGGCAGAACTGGACCTGCTGAGAATGGCAGTGCAAAGATCCTGCCATGCATTTGGCACAAAGCCACACAAACTGCTGCAAATCATTTGGGAAGCTCCAGGAGTGAGGTTTGCCCCTGGAGGAGCCTTGTCCTTCCTCCTGCCAGGGCGTGGGAATTCATTCTGCCATTGCAATAGGACCAGCACCTTTGGCCTGCTCATGAATTTCCAAGAGGATATCCTCATGATGAGATCTGGAACTAGGTCCCTCCTCAAGGTTTGGTTTGGGTTTTCTTTTAATATTTCAGTATCTTCATCCTCTACTCGCACAGAGAGTTCAGAGCTGCCCTTTGCCAGCCTTATCCTGACTGTGATGTTGGTGCTTCACACTCCCCTCTCTGCAAACTGGGAACTGAACATGAAATCTAGGCAAGAAATTACTCCCATCACACTTACAGTAGTTTTAATATGCTGGGATCTCAGTAGATTTCTCAAGGCTTAAACCAGTATTATTGAGAGCTACGTAAATCCCTGAGAACAGAGCTGATGATTCTGCTGGAATGGGGAGCCTTATCCTTATTTTAACACAGGTTTCTAAAACAAAGACAGCCATATGCTTAGAGCTGAATGAGGCTGTTGTTACCCAGAAAGAGTCCTTCTTTCCAAGGCTTACACCATGTTTTCTTAAATTTCCGACGGACAAAACCCAGCTATTTTAATGAACCTAACTCAATAATTCCTAATCCTTAAATTAAACACTAACAGTGAAGCTCAAAAACTGGCCTCCCAAGTTTCAAAACACAAATCATGACCAGAACCCATTGGTAAACATTCCTGAAAATAAGTTTTGTTTTGTTTTCCCCCTCATGCTCTGCTGAACCTTGGAAAAACTAACTCACTCCTAATATTGATCCTAGTATAAACAGATTAGGAGCTCCCCTTCCCCCTGCCCTGCAAAAAATAATGCCTGTGAAAAGACATGTTTTTGCATCAATGAAACCTGAACATTTGTCTATTTTAAGGACACCTTAAAAACAAATTCTCTCTTATTTTCTTATTTTGAAGCCTGAGACAAAAGTTTAATTAGTTATAGGAAAGGTGATACTTCTTTTGCATCCATTTGATTAACAGAATTTTTGGCTTTATCAGAAATAGCAGATCCAGCCCTTTTCCTTCTTAAATGAGGGTGTGCCAAGCATCCAGTTGGAGATATCTCCCTGTTCCTTTCTCAGCAGCAGTGTGTGACACAACCCATTAGCAGCTGAACGAATGCTGGGGGAGAGTGTTTTCAGCCAGACATCTGAGCTATGGTTTGATTCCTCACAATTCATTAACTTTGAGGTGTTATTTCAGCAGCTCCATGGGCTCTACATCTGGCATTTTCCCCCTGCTCTCCTGCCCTTGAGGCAACACTGATGCCAGTGGAAAGAAGCAGCTTTCATCCTTGCAGATCTTGTACCAAAATTCTAGTGAGGTGCAAGGGGGTCCTTTCCCATCCAAGCACAGTGTGATTCCCATGGCTTGGGCTTGGTCTATTTACCCATGGTATAAGGTGAGGTATTACCCAGGGGAGTCAGAAAATGACTTTATCACACTGAAAACACTGGCAGAGAAAGTTTCCCTGGAGAAGCCGGAGTTGCTGGCGGATGCTCTGCTCCGCCTGCGTCGATCAGACACCCCCAAGTAAGAGAATGCACCTCCCTGATGGCACATGACTCACAAATCTCAGATAACAGCATGTGCTCCAGATTTACAGCCAAAAATGGACATCTTGGGATATGGAGAACTGCAGTTTATGAACATTTGGTTTTATGTTGGGTCAGACAGAGTTAAAGACAATCTTGGAGCATAGATTGGGCCATCTGTTATCAAGGGAATGGCTGATCAGAAAGTGTTTGTACTTTAACACTTCAGGCTCAACTCCTGCAAATGCCAAAGCTTGGAAGTGGCTTTATTTCTGCATATGAAGATGTTGTTCACAGATATAAACTTTGTAAGCTGGGTCTGTTTGAATTAGGAAGGTGGCTGGGCAAGGCAAGGTGCTGAGGCAGAAGAAAGAAGGAAACCAACAAGGAAAAAGCAAAAAGAGAAAAAGATAAAAATAAAAGAAAGACAGATAGAAAGAAAGATTGAAATATATCAGTTATAAGGGAAAAACCTGCCAAGATATTAGAAGCTTTGACAGATGCTGGGAGGGGCCAGACCATTCCCCAGGCCATTATTCGTGGGTCTCACCTCCTTCTTCTGTATCCATGTTCTGGGTACAATGGCACCATTTGCAGAAGAACAGCTTGGTGTGCTGCAGTCTGACAGGGATTAATCAGTTCCTCAGTGCATGAAAGGTAGTTTCTTCAGAGTTATGGCATCAAGTATAAAATCCTTAGCTCACACAGCCTCTGAGGGAGAGCTAGTCACCCTCTGCTGCAATGCTCGAAGGTGGAGCAGCTTAAAAGCTTTTGGAAAGAAGCTGAGGTTTGTTATGTCAGTAAGGTTATGGGGAGGCAGGGGGAGCAGAGAATAAATTGCTAATTTCAAGGAGTATCCCAACACAGGTGCCATTACTATTCCTGTGAGTAGATTTTCCTAGCAGCCTTTCTGCTGGAGAACCAAATACCAGGAGGCAGCCTTTAAAATCTTCCCCTCCCTCCATGGCCTGAGTCTGACTCCCTCCATGAGATTTTTTTCCTTTTTCCTGCACAAGGCAGTATTGTGTTCATCAAGAATATGTGCTCAAGTTTCTTAGTGTGTTTCAGCATCCTCATCAGCAGAGATGGCTATTAATCACATTTGTTCTCTAATGCTGACAAGAACTGCCCCACAATTTTGCATAGTTTTACCCTTGCCTTTACTCTTGCTAAATATTATGTTCCATTGAACTGCCTTCCCCATGAAATGCTGCAGATTTTTAAGTGTTGCACAACAGCAATGATGGATGAAATTACCAATCAGCCTCAATAAATTATACTGTGACAAACAGCATTACTAATGGCACGCTAATCCCTCTGTGTTGCCTTTACAAAATCTCATAAAGGACTTCCCAGCTCTTCTCCAGCATACCACAAGATGCACAGAAGTCACTTTGATGTGATCCATGGCATGATCCAAAGCAGAGAGAAGCTGTTCACTGCTTGCTCTTTACTTAAAAGGAGTTAGAAACAAGCTTGAATCTCTTGGGATGTGTAAAGCAGTGGTCACATGCCTGGCAGCGAGGCAGAAAAGTGCACTAAGTGGTAGAAGCAATTTTTAAGCAGAAAATTATATAATGATCTCAATGGATTCCTTTTTCTATCACCATAAAGGTGTGGTGGGTGGGAGCTGAGCAGAGCTGAGCTTACTGACAGAGAGAGAACAGAAAAGTATGGACATTTGACAAATTGAGGAGATATTTATTACTTTAATATCTTAAAAGAGCCTTTTAGCCTCCACTTCTCAGCTATTACAAAAATATAAATTAGCTTGAACTTACATTGCTGATGAACCATGGAAAGTGTGAGTATCCCACAGTGATTTAATTGTGTGGTTACAGACCTTGCCTCCCTGCACAGCTCTCATCAAACACTGGTGATTAGAGGTTTGTAGGGGTTGTGTCAGCTGGGTGGGCACCTCATGGGGGCTGCTTACCTCAGTCTGGAGACTCTCATTTCTCTACATTGGCTACAGTCCTGCTCAGCCTCCTAATTCACCATCTTAAATGACTTCCTGAAGATGCTTGCTTTCCACCATTGGCATAAAATCCCAATTTTTGCATCCAAATTGGGCACCTCTGACCAGTGATGCACACATCCCCTTATGTGATCCCAGATCTGGAGCAGCTCCATAGCTGGAAGAAATTTACACACACAAACCTAGGTGGCTGCCTATGATTTTTATGTTCCATTAGAACATTCATGGAATATGTGATTTCCCTGTTAAATGCTCATGGTCCTCTTGGTACTGATTTGCTGCTGGCCAAGACAGGAGTCCTGTCACAGCAAATCACCCTGCCCTCCCTGGCTGCAGACTCAGCTTTGGGGTGACACCAGTAAAATATACCAGGCATTTCTAAAACAGATTAAATGAGACTAAACTTAGATGATGTGATGTCTAGTGAATCTCAGTTTGGTGGGCTGTGCAAAAAGAGTCTACAGACAAAGATTAATACCAAGCTCTGTGTCAGCTGCACGGGTGCCTGTAATGAACCTCATGGAAACCAGGAACTCTCACTGCCCTGGAGACTCCTGTGCATCACTACACTTTGCCTGCAAAGACATTTTAATTGAGGTCACCCTCAGCACAGCCACAGACCAGTGAATACATTACAACTGGTGTGAGTGTGTGTGTGTACATGAAAGTAAGCTCAAACTTTAGGACAATTAGAGCCCCAAATGCTCTGACTGTAGTGTTGTCAGCCAGCCAGACCACAAAGGCTCCTCTGTGTCCACTGCAGACTCTGATGACTCTCTCAGGTACTTTTTAGCTTGTCAAATGGTACCAAAAGCCACTGAAGTGTCTGCTGTGAAAGCCCCATTTCACTGGGACTTGAGGATGAGGAAGGAGATATCTGCCTTGGGAGGCAACCCAAGACTGAGATCATGTGGCTGTGATTGTGCCCAGACTTTGCACTAAGTTTGGATCAAAGACAGATGGTGACAGTGCCTCACTTGCTTGCTAGGCTTGTGGTTAAAGGCTTCCCAGGAGGATGGAGACATGGGTCTGCCAAACTGAGCCCTAACCAGGAGGCTCCACAGCACTTGGGGCAGGGGACAAGGTTTGCTGAGGTGCAGCTGGTGACTCCAGAGGGAAAGGCAGCCCAAAGGAACAGGCATGACCTCCATGCAAGGTGAGACAAGACAGAATGCTGGGGTCTAATTGCTCTGCTTATGGCACCACTAATCATTCAGGATTCATGCTGAGGAAGACACCCTGTCAGCACATCTCTGTTTGCCATCTCTGTTGGAGGTTCTTCTGCCTCCTTTCCATTATATTTATATATATTTATACTATATATATATTTATATATATTTATAGATATTATGAAGGAGGAATGGCTAATATGATACTCAGGGTGCTAAAACCTAGGATGCCCTGTTAAACCCCATATCAGTCCTTTAAAAACTGCTTTGAGAACCAGCTTTAGAAAATATATATTAGATATATATTTACAAGCTGAGGCTTTTTAAAGGTGTAAATTGTCCCATAGCTCTCCTGGAAGAACAAGACAGACATTAAAATTTTTCATGAAGATAAGTGGCTTTGCTGGCTTTACATGCTGGATTAGTGTTTTTATGGTTTCCACACATCTTTTATCTCCTGTGCAGAGGTGTGAGTCATGCTTTTTTATTGAAGGAGTGCATGTTATTAAAGTGGTGTAGTTCTGTACTAAAAACACTTTCACAAGAGAGTAGAGCATGGGAATGTGTAAGAAGATTTTATCCAAGCAGTTTTTATTTCCTCTGCTGAATAAGCTGCACCATAGCCTCTAAGGATATGATTTGGAGGTCTAGACAATAACAGAGCTGTTTCTTTGTCCTTTAGTTCACCCTATTTTAACCAGACAGGAATTTTGCTCACGTCCAACTTCATGGTCTCAGCATAGGAGCAGAGCCCTCCTGGCTCAGAGGCATCACCTGAGTCATCAGCAGGACAAGTTTGTCCCTCTGCTGATTTCAATGCAGTGACCCAGGGAAGGATATTTTGCTGGTTTTTTGGCATATGAAACTGTGCCAGCTTTGCAGCCTGTTCCCTTTCTTGTCCTCTGCCACCATGGCAGCTGCAGCCAGGAATGCCTTTGATTTGTAGAATCATAGAATATCCTGAGTTGGAAGAGACCCACAAGGATCGTTGAGTCTAACTCCTGACCCTGCCCAGGTCAAAGCAAGGAATCCCACCATGTGCCTGAGAGCATTGTCCAAATGTTTCTTGAGCTCTGGCAGGCTTGGTGCCACTTCCCAGGAAATCTGATTGTCCATGTCCTCATCACAACCCTGCAAATAAAGGGCCTTTGCTGCCTACACTATCAGGTAGCCAAGCCCAAGGTTTGGTTATCCTGCAAGCCACAGTGGGGGTCAGCTTGAATTTCCCTTCAGCTGTGCCCCTGAACTGTGCAGGGCTTTTCTTCAGGGGCATGGCAAAATAGTCAGTGACCTTGGGTTTCTTACCCAGGAAAGCCCTGCAGAGCTGGGGGGTGTGAGTGGTGCCAGGGAAAATCCCCTGGATTGAGCAAGACACTGCTGATTCTGGTGGTGACTCACAAAGGTCAGACTCCTCTGCCCCATCTCCCACCCAGGTCATCCCAAACACCAGAGTCTGCCCATGAAGGGTTTGAGATTTCCTTCTCAGCTTTGCTAATGTGCTGATGTGCCCCCCAGCTTCAGTGCAGGCAGGGCTGCAAGTCTCTGTGCAAAGAGATAAAGTGGCTTGCCAGGACTCTCAGCACTGCAGGGCAGACAGGATGGCTCCAGAGTATCTCACTGAGCAGTGAATGTTGCACTGGAGCCATCTGATGTCTCTGATGAATGGGCTGCTGCCACTCTGCAGCTCACCCACCCGTGGTGCAAACTCCCAAAAAATATCTGCTCTCCCAAAAAATAGCTGCTGGACACCACAGGCTGAAGCAGTTTCTGTTGGTCATTTAAATGCAAGATAAAAAGTGACAGGCCACTGGGATGAAATTTGGGCTGGTGTTGCTCACAGGACCAAAGGCTGACAGCCAGTGTTATGTCTGGAGAGCCCACTCTTTTGCTGATAGCTTTTAACTGGCTATCTGGCTACTTTTAACAAGGGATATGTGAAGGGAGACAAGAAGTATTTGGGTCAAGGAGGGCCTGGTGTGAGCAGAGTTCCCATGGGAGTTGGAAGTTCAAACAAAATCAGAGACAAAGCATCCCCTTCTCAGTTGACTGTGACACTGACTGACACTACTGACTCCAGGATCATTAGTCCTTATCCACATTAATGCAAAAGGTTCAGGACATGGGGTTTCAGACCACCAAGTAGTAATTTGCTATTGTCTGTAGTAATGTGATATTTGTTTGAATATGAAACCCAGTCTTTATAACATAAGAGGTCTCGTTGCCAAGATCATCTACTGTGAGTGAGGAAAACTGTATAAATGAAATGGTAACCTTTTTGCTCTCACTGCTTTCTTTGCTAAAATAGATAAACAGTAGAATATTTCAGTCTCACAAACTTGTTTCTGAGCAAGACAGTTAACTCACAATGCCAGAAACATGAGGTTGGATCCAAGTCAGGGTTCAAGAGGTGAGAGGAGACACCATCTACAGCCACATATAGCTCTCAACTGGACAAAGTGTCAAGGGATGTGCACGTGGTCTCAGGCACAGAGTGGATTCTTGGGGTGGCCTTAGGCAGGGCAGGAGTTGGACTTGATGATCCTTGTGAGTCCCTTCCAGTTGAGGATATTTTATGGCTCTATGATCCAAAATTTGCTGATGTTGCAGTGACTGCTATTTCCCACTGATCCCAGGTGCAAGACCTCTGCCTGGACCTGAGTTTGGTTGCTTTCTCCGAATTTTATTTTTATCTTAAATCAGTTTTAACAGGCATGAACACATTTACAAAAAAGCTTGCCCTCAGGCTTTCTCATTTTCCCTGAGAGTCTTCCATATTCCAGTGATGCTCCCCAGGGGAGCTGAGGGAGCATTTACATTTGTTTGGAAGAGAAAGGAAGATTACAGATTTTTAAAGTAGTATTTTCCCACCCTCACTCTAAAGGGAAGCAAACACATGCATCAAACACGTTGATGCTGGGATTTTCATTCCTCTAACTGCTCTTCAACAGATGTGCTTATAATTAGTGGACACTGAAATGCCAAGATTGGTTTAATACTGTGCAATCCTGACAGTCACTCAGTGGGAGACCTGCAGGTGTTCAAGGAGCTCTGACTTGGTTGTAGAAGAGCATTAAGGAAAAAACCCTGCAAAAGTGAATTTGTCCTAAGCCCAAAACATCCCTAAGGGCTGTTGAGGTCAGACAGGTAACAGGTACCTTCTTCATGTCCATAAATATCATGTAAGTTTGTGGGCTTTTGCACAATTTTGACAGCAGCTGCAGATGAAGCTGGACAGAAGCTCACTTCAGACCTAACTCTCCACCTCAAGCTCAAGCACTTGCAAATCCACAAGAATCCCTGAGATTTCACCTGTGGAGAAGTCCCCCCGAGCCATGGATCAGCTCTGGAGAAGCTTAGGATGACCATCACCGGTGACATGACCACCCAACATGGACAGTTACAAACTTCAGGAGAATGTTGATTGCATTTTCTATTCCTGGAAGTGTCAGTTCTTAGAGGAGGTTTTGAAAAAACCCCAAAACTAAATGGAATTGACACTTGTTGTGTTGCTATTCCTACTGAGTGAAGATATCCAGGTGCACTGGTGCTGTCCAGAGAGTGGCACAGGACCAACAGTTCATTCCTCTTGGTCTCAATATGAAGTCAGGTGCCCAAATAAGCATTGGGAGCCCAAGAAGTCTATTGGGTTTGGATTTCAGCACTCAGAAGAGATCTGTTTTCCTTCACATCAATTTCCAGCTTTTTTTGGTAGCCAAGTCTAAGCACTGCCCTGTCTCTCTCTAGGAAACTTAACCATCATATTTTCAATACCTCAGTAATGTCTTCCTCTATTGAAAGTTTGTGGGAAAGGGAGAGATGCTTGATTTATATCCATTCTCTCATGCCATTTCAAAACTTAATTCCAGATGAAACCAATCTAGGTAAAAAAAAATTGTAAATGACCACCACTGCAGGCCTCTTCTCTTATAAACCCTGGTTTCAGCTTCAATGTTTTTTCTTGTAACACACAGATGGAACTCAGCTGCTTAAATGTGGTAACCCAGCACCTTTGGGATACTTCTTGTGGCTCACCTGGCCCCCATCAGTCCCTCCAGGAGAACATGGATCCTTGGTCCTGTGTGACACAGCCCCAGCTCATGTGGGTGTCTCACAGCTCTCAGGCTCTCTCAAACAGCACTGGATTACATTGTCTGGAAAATCAAATCATGGACACAGTTCTCAGGGTTGCCCTGTCATCATTGAAGAGACAACAAACAGTGTTTGAACATATCTGTTCCCAGGCAGTGCTAGCTGGATTTATTTTTTTAGATTTATGGTGCTTTGATCAAGCAGAAGGACACACTGGTGAGTAATGGCTTTTATCAATGGAAAATGTTAAACATGCTTTTTGGCACTTAAAGGTCCTGCTTGTACACCCCAAAGCTTATCTATTTTTTCCAGTTATACCAATTATTCTAGCAGGAGATACTCCTAAAAGCTTTGTTTTGCTTCTCGTGCTGAGTTGAAATTGATACTTTGCACACATGAAACAGCTCAGGAAGACGAGATAGAAATTAAACATCCTCTCTAAAACTTTCAGCTCTTGCTTTGCAATAAAACATCTGAAGGAGAAGTAGGAGCTCATAAAGAACATGAACTATGAGAATACATATTTCCTAAAATTATTTCAGTATTATACGGTGGTAACTCCAACCAAGCTGTGCTCTGGTTTGCTGACTGAGAATCTGGCAAAGCTGATTTATCCAACCAGCATAGAGGCTTTCTAATTTTTTTCCTGCTACGGAATCAGACTGTGTTTTCCTCAGGAGTAGGCTTTTGTTAAATATCAGAGGATTTTTTTTCTCAGTCTCTGATCCCCAGCACCCAGTGCACACTGGCCAGCCTTTCATTTGCCCAACCAAATGATGGCATCCTCCTTTGTTTTCTGTGTGCAGTTGTGGCTGAACCTAGACTGTACTTTTGAATGTGGGAAATGACACGTCAGGTCCACCAGCTTGCATGTGTGTCTGTTCAGGAAAGTGAGCACAACAGGAGTATGGGTACTTTGGAGTAAAAATATGTGGAACTTTGTGCAAGAGAAACTTGGCAAATTTTCTTTCCTCAGCTGATCTTCTGCTAGCCTTTCTGAAGAACACTCTGGGCCAAGGTCCCATTTTCTGGACAAAAGGAAAGGGAGAGAGTTCTAAATATGCTGGCTATGAAACCTGAAATGATGTAAAATTTGCATAGTCTTGAGTTTTGTTTGAAACTTAGCTCATTTTCCCTCAAGGATTTGCTCCAGTTCCCACCCTTTCTCGAACAAACACAGTTGGGCCAATCCATGGTGAACTTGGACAATTTATGGCCCTGCATCAGTTCTGTGCAGAACTCTCTGGCTTCAGATGGTTTTGACATGAAACCAGATGAAGAATTTGCTCCATCCCAAAACTTAGCATGCAATTCAGAGCAGGAACCCATGTGGATTGAAACTACAGCAAATGGTTTTGTAATCCCCTTCAAAGACAAACAACCAAGCAGAGCAGCGGTTCTGTTAATGGTTCAAGGAAGCTCTGTTGATTAATGACTTCAAACTATTTGCAAACAAAAATAACTGGAAATCAGTTCAAAGGATGTCACATTCCTGTCACTTAGTGAATTTTGACTAAAATATGAACACGTTGACAATTGCATAATTTGGATATGAATGTGTTTCACTGGATTTTGTATATTTCCATGCTGTCAAAAACAGGAATTGTGCCACGTAGAGAAGTGTTACAGTGTCCTAATGAATTTTTCAGAACAGAGCAGTGGCACTAGGGGAAATTGTAGTACTTGCAAATACATAGGACTAGATTGGTACTAGTATTTTTATCTGATTTTTTTGCTTTTCCTTCCTAGAATTTACTTGGAAATTACCTTACCGCTTCTGGCATTAGGATTTTTAGATGTGGTTTGTGGAATAACCAATAAAGAAATGCAATTAACCAATTACAAAGTTGAACACATGGCAAATCAAGTAAGAAACCTCAACCCCCATGATAATACTAAGAAGAAATATATGAGCAATATGCTCACTTCTGGGAATCTCTAGTTCTGAAAGCAGTAGATCTAGAACTGGTCTGTGATATTTCCATTTCTAGACACTTTTCCTCTTTTTGGCTGAAAGCTGGTATTTTTGAACAGCCATCAAAGCTAAGGGATGGGTATCACTCTGTGCCAAGGTGCAGCCTGGTCAGTTTTGTGGCTGATGGAAGCCCTTTTAGCACTTTAGCCTTCAAAGCCTTCAAATTCCTGGCTTTGTGCAATTCAAACTGGGCCTTTGGAACAGGTGGGTTCAGGTGGAACCAGTGTAGAAGAAAAGCAGACTGTAAACTGGAAAAATCAAAGAAGTATTTTGGTAAGAGTAGAGAAGAGGGGAAAGAATGATTGTGGAGCAGTCTGAAATTAAATGGGCTTCAGTTCTTAAACAAGATCTGTGTTTCTTCTGGCTCTTTATCTCTTTGAAACAATATGTCCTGTAAACGCTTTTTCTTCTTTTTTCTTTTTTTTTTTTGTAATCTGTTGATCTTGGCAGAGAAGTCTTGTCTTTAAGTAGTTTACATGAAAGCAGAGTTATTCATTATGGACAGCTCTTGATACCTCCTGTGAAGGTTTCATGAGCCATTATGGATTGTCAGTAAGGAGGGAGTGGAACACCAACAGCTTTCATGTGCCGGTGCTCAAGTTACAGACCACAGCCCTCAGAAGTAACCAGCAGAAGGGGAAAATTGTGCTTTTTCTGCAGTCCTTTCGTTTTCCTGAGCCATGCAGGAGCAGGGTGTTAACTGAGAACCTGTGCGTGGCTCTGCTTTGTTTGACAGCACTGACCAAAATTACGTTTTTACTGTTTAAGGAAATACCCAAACAAAATAAAATGACAGCAACAAAAAGTACCTAACTAAGTGAAATGAGTCATAGCATAACAAAACAAAAGCCTCTGCTATTACATTTACTCCACAGTTTCTGTCTGCATGGTATTTTAATTGCTGGAACTTTAAAATGTACATATTTATGTACAGAAAGAGCGTCCAGTGTTATGCTACCTCAGCAATACAGCTCCAAATTCCCTATGGTTTGATTTTGCTCTACTTAAAGCATGCATTTCTAGGATATTTTAAATTATTTTAGTTAGCTGATGAGGATGAGATTGAAGTGTCTTGGTCATGGGCCATGGCTGCCAGTAAAGGCAGTGGGTAGTGAAGGTTCAGACCTCTTTAATTACACAGATATAAGCATGACAGGGTCTAGTGGTTGCAAGCTGAAGTCAGGAAAAAGCTGAATAGGAAATAAAAAGTAAATTTATTATCCTGAGCATAATTAGATATTGGAATAGTCCCTGAGGATGGAGGTAACTTCCCTCCTCTCAAGACTGGATGTCTTGCTGCCAGAACTGCTATGCCTCAGCTCTCACCTTCTGGCTCTAAGCAAGGAACCACACTAAGACAAATACCTGAACTGTTAGTGCTGCTTCTCTTCTGCTGTAATTTCAGTTCAACGTGCAAGTCCTCTGCATGAACATTACTACAAGATGAGGCAATACAAGGGAATCAAATTCCCATTTGGCTGCAATTTTCATCCTGGAGAGACTTGTTCAGGATCAACCTCAGGGTTTACGTGACTGTGCTGGTGACAACAGAGAGGGGTCCTGCTGCAGGAGGAAGTATCAGCAGAAGGTGTGAGACAACCTGCACTCAGCAGAGAAACTTCTGGAAAACTCTGAAGAGCACCTGAGAAGCAATCAGGGCTCCTGCCTCACACAGGGTGTAAAACTAAGATGGGATCACTGGTGTGGCAATAATTTCATCATTTTTGTGGTTTGTGAAGTCAGCAGGGCTCTGTGTGGGTTTAGCACCTCGTAACTCACAGATGGCTGCAGGGCGAGCGTGTGCCTGTGCGCACGTGTCTCACACCCTGCCTCACACCCTGCCTTCCCAAATGGGTCTGGCTGGGTGGCAGCACCAGCTGAGCACTCCCAGGGGACGCCCTGGGGACCTGGCTGTGCCAGGCCTCAGGAACTGTGGCTTGCTCAGGGGCCACACTGAGGAGGAAGGGCTGATCTGCAGCAGACCACGTGGGACAGGCCGTCTCAGCACTGGATTTTTGTCAACTCCTTGCATGTCCCAGCAGCATCCCTTGTCCTCTTTTCAGCTGAACTTACATCACACCTATGAACACTCAACTTAAAACCACTTTTAGCTGTGTTGCTTGGGGTCCTGCCTTCTCTATGGCACCAGTGATGGTGAATCTGCAGTTTTGGGGGTGTGGTTGAGTGTCCACTGAAGGGTGAGGTGTCTGTGTGAGCTGAAATGGTGCCAGGAATATAAAAAAACATTTCAAGGTGTTTCTGGCAGGTCTTGTTCTAGAAGTGAAAGGTAAAATGAGAGCACAAATACTGAGCACGTTGAAAATTCAGATGTTTGTTTACCACTTGGCTTGGTGGCCGAAAGACAATCTCATGCTCTTGTAGATCCTGGGATTTTTCCCATAATGTTTTAATTTGTGAGCATGAAATAGAGTAGACCAAGGGCTGCTCTAACATGCCCTGAATGCAAAATATCTCCAAAAGTTTTCAAAGCCCAAAGTTTTCTAGGACAGGAAGATACCCTGGTCTTGCCCTGTAGGATGAGAAAAGGCTCAGAGACTCTTGAGAACTGAGACTTCTTCAGTGCAAAATGGATTCTGTAGGAAACCTATGACAACTATGAAAAACTGGGATAATACCAAATTGTCCTCAGTTACATGACTATTTGGTTTTTCTTTGGGTCAGAATTCATTTTTTTAATGCTTAATGACAGAAGAATCAGCCTTTTTTTCCTATTCTTTTTATCATTCAAACTGGCCAACTTTCAGAAAAAGCTTGTTAACTCATTTTGATGAGGGGAATTCCCACACCCCTATCTCGGAAACAGAATAGCAATTCCCATTGTGAATGTTCATCAAGGTCTGCAGGAAAAGGAGAGAAAGCCATAGATTGACTGGCTGGTGACAGTTTATGAAGCAATTCAGAGTGAAAGGGCAGGTGTGTTTGAGCTGCATCATTTGGGTGTTTACTGGGTTTTGGCTGACAAACTCACATAATGTTTAGTGAAACCTTTCATGACCTGCATCTGTTTTACCAAAGAAACCAACACTTTTTTCACTGGAAGTGACTACTGATAAAGTCTAGGGGTTCAGTGGCACTACTAAATGCCACTTGAGCATGTTCCCTCTTGCTGGGATCGATGAATCAATTTGATTAAATTTAAAAACAATGGGATGAGATGCTGGGGAGCATTTTACCTTGAAGGGATTAAAAACAGAGTAAAGAAAAATTTCAAAGAAGGATTGGAAGATGGAGAAGAGAGAAAAATGAGCATAAAAATAAATATTCCAGTCATAAAATGGAGCATGTGTCAACTTGAGTATGAAAGTTACTACAACTGCCTTAGCTTTGGAGGAGTCTCTTTATTCCTCATTCAAAAGAAAGTCTCACATTTAGCAAAGAGAAAATCATACATACACCCTGCCAAGGCAGAGAAAACTCTTAAAACATAGAATGAAAGAAATTTTATAAACTTCATCTACAAGACTGAAATAAAGCTAAAAAGAACCTCATTTCTTGACATTTGACTATTGCTGTATAGAAGTGTATCTTAAGGCATGTGCTAAATTTTATACACATCCTGAGGGTCCCTATTTAAAGGCACAATGAGGGGAGAGGAACAAGTCTGAGCCAGACCTGCACACCCAGGCCCCTGGCAGATCCCTCTTGGCAGCAAGGCTGCAGGTGGAAAGCAAAGCAAGGACTGTTTAATGTGATGTGTGAGTGTCCACACAGCTCAGGCCCATTTGTTTCTCATCCCATCCAAATCCACGTGCTCTAAGGGAACAGCTGGAAGCCTAATGTTTCTGCAAAAAGGGATGTTAAAATGGGTGTCCAGATATTGCAAGACACAGTGTTCTTTACTCCTTTGTTCTGAAGGGATTTGTCAGTGTTTGTGTTATTGGCACTTTTTTCCCTTCCAGAGGTGTTTTGCTTGCTGCACGTGCCTTACATGGCACACAGGCTCCCACAGCTGATTCTGATGAAGCTGTTTCTCATTAGAGCCAATTATTTCTTGTGGCCATTTCTCATGGATTCTCTATTTGGAACAAAGGCCAGTTTTGGTCCCATGGATTAAAATCCTGGATTAGTAATGATCTTTACAGTCTTTACAGACTCATCATCTGCACTGCTGCTGGTCCTGCCTGGGATGGACAGTGACCCTCTGGCTGCCTCTGATGTGCTTGGGAGAGGAGAGCTGTGATGTGGCTGCTGTGCTGGAGCATCCCAAGGGACACAGCCCCCAGTTCCTCATTTCTTGCTCTTTCCTGCTGCTTTATCTCATTAGATTAATGCTGCTGGGAAATGCCAGACTTGGCACTGGGTCACAGCCCTGCCACGTGGGCATAAGCTGTGAGTGGCAGAGAGCAGCTGGCTCTGATGCAGCTCCCCAGGGCCTGTGCTACTCTTCAAACACCATCTACTATTCCAAGCCCCATGGATACTTCTGAAAATCCATTGCAAAGTGGGAGAAGTGAAGAAAAAGATAAGGGTTAGGAGTTGGACCAGTCCTGAAAACAAAAAAAAGGAAGAAATTAATGTCATTGACATGCATGAAGAAATAAAGCTTTTTAACCTTTAAATAAGATGAGGATGGTGGAAATTCTTTGAAAATGCTCATACTGTGAATAGAACATTTTGCTCAATTTCAGTTTCTTAGAAAATTAAAATACTTGTGTTTGATACAGTTTGTCTTCTTTTTCTCCATTGTTATCATTTCTTTCCGCTTTTCTCAACTAAGAGAGAGAAGAAGGACTAAGAGAAGAGGAAGTTATGCAAATGTATAAAAGAAAACAAAGAAGTGCATATTTTCTTTGCAAGAAAGGAAGAAAAACGGAAAAAAAAACCGAAGAAAGGAAAATGAAACTCAACATTTAAATCTGAGAACACTACAGAGTAAAGCCTTGGCTTTCACATTATTTTCAGTCTTTTTATCCAAGAAATAGAAAAAAGAGATACTTTTCCCATGAAAAATTCTGTCACAATGGTGAAGCTATTTTTCATCAAAAGCAGACATTGCTAATGACAAATGTTCCAGCAAGTTCTGCAGAAAGGCATTCTCTAGTTGGCTTACCCTTGCAGCACACAGCTTATCTCCATTTCAGATCACATGCAGATTGTCATCAGCCCAAAAATCAGGTTTTGACCACAAAAAAGTGATTTCTTAATCCATGTGAAGAGCGAGGGTGTTTGCAGAAAGCAGCTGGCTGTGGGCAGCTCTGTTTCTGCTCAGCTTCACCACGTGATCGTTTCTGAAAAACTCACCTGCTCCATACTGAGGCTGAATCTGACAATTCTGGCACTCAGGACCTGCTGTTCCTCTTGTCCTTTGGGAGGATAAAACTGTAATATCAAACAGGGTGATTAACTCCTCACCTTCAAGTCCTCCTTAGATAAAATCAACCCCCCTTGTTTCCAAGCACTTGGAGAACCAGGCAAGGTAAATGCTGTACACTCATCCAGACTTTTATTTTAGCCATGTCTCTGGGTCTCTGTGAATTGCTTTCAAAATGCACACCACATAACCACAGAATCACAGAGTCACAGAATGGTTTGGGTTGGAAGGGACCTTACACTTCTTCTCATTTCAACCCCCCTGCACCTTCCACTATCCCAGGTTGCTCAGAGCCACATCCAGCCTGGCCTTGGACACTTCCAGGGATGGGGCAGCCACAGCTGCTCTGGGCAATCTGTGCCAGTGGCTCACAACTCTCACAGGAAAGAACTTTTTACTAACATCTAATCTAAATCTCTCCTCTTTTATTTTAACACTTTTCCTCCTTATCCTATCATTATGTGCTCTGGTTAAAAGTGTCACAGAGAAATACTCTTCTTGGAAGGTCTGCTAGAACTTCAGAAAAGATGATCAGCTTCTCCTCTGCAGAGTTTTAAATCATAACAGCCTCTGAGAGTTTCATGCATAAGAATAAACCGTGGTCTGACCTGTAACCAGCCCTGAACTTCAGCTTCCCCATTCACATAGCAGTCACCATGCAAAAAGTCAAGTTGAAAAATGTTTCTGCTCTGCCTTAAGTAACTTTAACACCTTGTCTTTTGTCTTTACCAGCTTTAATGACCATGGAGAACAGTATTATTTTGTCATCTGGAGGACTGGCAACCGAATGATTGTGTATAAGAAGTTGGTTACACGATAATCTTTTTCATTTATGTAATCTTGTCACAGATTATCTGTTCTCAAAAGGAGTTTATCGTAAAATTTGTCCTCCTTTGAAGAAGCCAGCCATTAGCAATCATTGCCAAATTGCCTCAAAGCTAGTTTTAACTGCATTTACATTCTCATTCAATTGTTTTTAGCTCTCCTTAAAGCAGCAGACTATAAAGTGCATGTAGGCAACACCAACTGGTATGGGTGTGGTGTTTTTTTTTTTAAAAAAAGAGACTTTGTAGTAGGTACATCCTCTGCTCCTCTGCAATGGGGATTCATGAGCTCCTGCTACCTCTGTAACCCAAAGCCACCAGCACCCACCCATTCCCTGGGTGCCAAAACCACACACCGGCCCAAAGCAACCAGCCTCACTCTGCCTTTGCAGAGTCTTCTGAGACAGATTTTTCATACCCTCAGCACATGATTCCCGCAGAGGGCCAGCATGGGATGGCTCAGCCCCCTGACAGCCTGTCCCCCAGCACGTTTCAGACACGCTGCAGCTGGGACTGCACGGAGCCGTCCTGGGTGGGAGGCCCCCACCACCCCCGGGGAGCCTGCTTTGGGGAGCAGGGACCTCTGCTTCCACCCTCCTCTTTGTTTATCAATTCCTGGCTAATGAGCCCCTCTCCTCACAAAAGAGAGTTATCCAGAGTGATAGTAAAGATGAGAGCTACAGTAAACCAGGGAGAGAGCAGTGGGGAAATGTTTGAACTTGGGGTCTTCAGCCCGGCTAAGTGGAGGGGAGAGTGTTGTTGCAGTGAGAGGACTATTAAAAATACAAAGTACAGACTCTCTGGGGCCTCAGATGTTGTTTTACCCCATGAAACATGATTTCTTATTTTTAAATAGCTGTCATGCTTGTTAGTTTAATTTATCCCTTCTCAGCTGCAAACTACAACATTTTATGAGCCTGACTGAGGGCACTCTCACACAGGCTCTGCAGCTTTGTGCACAGCCCTGCCAGAGGCAGGCTGGGCTAAGCCAGGGTCATATTTTGTGCTTGGTTATACCTTTGCAGCCCTGCTCACACCAGCTCAGAGACCAGTGCAAAGCCCATGAGGTTACTCAGCTCTTTAAAAAGGGTTTTGGAGAGGAAACACCTTGAAACCAGCCTCTAGTATAGGTTCCCTTGTGGTCTGGTAGATTTGAGGATGGTGATGCTGCTGGGATTTTTTTCCTGATTTTGCCCAGCAGTTTTGTTTTCTGCTAGATTTTTGGAGTGGTCAAATAATCAGGTCTGCTTTAAAAAGTGCCTGCAAAGCCCCTGCTCTTAGAGGGGTAAAGCCAGTGAAACACTAAGGGCTTGTGTCAGGAACAGAGTGCACACACATGTTCTTGCTTGGTTTCAGCTGGTCTCTGGACACACCTGGGCAGTACTATGTCTGTGTTAAAAACACAGCAAAGCCAATTGTTAGGAGGCTTATTGCTAAGGCACAGACACAGTACCTGGGAGCAGAGCCAGCTGAGCTTGAAAGCTCCTAAAAGGGTGCACCTTATCTTCTCTGCATGAACTGAGCTGCTTGCATTCACCCTAGTGGGTCCAGACTCATGGATATGAGGTATACATATATTATTTTCTACTCTGTGCTTTGCATGTACCCCAAATATTTCATCCTGAGGAGAACTGTGGCTGCATGTCTGAATATAAGCTTGAACTTTGAGTCTTCCAATTCTCATCTCCTTGCCTGGATCTTTCCTTCTTGTCCCATTCTTGCAGTCTGTTTTCAGATGGAGCCAACACAACTGACAGCAGTTGCTCTGCTGAACTCCCTTTCCAGCTGGCAGATGGGAGCGATGGATGGGCAGCAGTGCTCAGTGCCTTGAACTTCTCCTGTGCAAAATATGAGCCAGGTTTGCAAATGAGCCAAATCTGACCTGATTTGGTGCAGAATGTTGGGCAGATAAAAGCTTTTTTCCAAGGAAGACTGATAGCCTGAGCTGGAGGAATTGTACAGTATGAGACTGAGTCTAATTAGAAGGGCAAATGACATAAGAAGTTCCTCCCTGTACTCTGTCTGCATAAGGCCCATACATCTGACCTTAGCTTTTCATCAGCTGCAAATTCATTTAACAAATCTAAACCCACTTTCCAGGGGGGGAGTGTAGGATTAGACACAGAGGAGCCAGAATTGTTGGCTGTGATCAATAATCTGATTGTCAGTTCCTAGGTTTTTGCAAAACATACATTGCATTATGTGAAGCAAAACCAGAAGCAGATCTTTTTGTAATACATGGGAGGGCTTTACAGGGTGCCTTTCTTCAAGCAGACACAGGCAGGAGGTATCTGGAAATCTGGAAGGCATGAGAATGAAATGATGACTGATAGAGAAAGAGAGACCACAGAAGACATCTGTAAGCCTAACCACATGAGAGACACAGAGGCAACTTCAAAACCACTGGTACAGCCACTCCAGGACAGCTTCATTGAAGAAACATGCTGCAGAAATATCAGTCAGAGCTTTGTATTGATACAGGATGATGAGTGCAGGATGGGGAAAATGGCCCATCTGGACTGAATGAAGTGATAAACACAGAGAGGCTTTATTTGCTTTTGGCACTGCCAAGGCTGCAGAGCCAACTGTCTGGCTCTCCATTGTTTTGATTCAATTCGACCTCCATCAAATCCCTCTTGCTCTCATGCCTCTAGGAAACACACAGAGGTTATAGGGAAAGGTATGAATTCAACAGCTCTTGGATTCTGAGTGTTTACTAATGCAAAGGTGAAAAGCCCTGAAAATGTGAAGGCTGTTAAAATGCAGTTTACATGTAATGATAACTTGGTGTCATTCCGTGGAATGAACTATTCCCCTCCTATTGGCAATAAGGTGTTTTAATGCAGCTCTTTGGAATTGAAAAAAAAGATTAAGAACTGGTATATTAAGTGGCTCTAGGAAAAAAAAAAAAAAACACCAAACCCCAGAATAACTAAAGCTTGGAGCATCCCCAAATTACTTTGATCTTCATCTAAACATCATAAGATCAATGAGGTTGTTTACCTTGCCAGGTGAGCAACTCGAAGACTCTCTGAGGAAGGAAAAACACAGCACTCTCTCCAGCTCACATCAATTCCCAAGAGGTCAGTGGGAAGTCAAAGTGTTTGTCAAGTATCAGTTCTCCCTGCAATGCCATTAATTCATTCATCAGCAAGAAGCAGCTGGAGTGCTTTGCTTTAGATGAATCTTTCTTGTCCCCAAGGAACAGGTGAGCAACACCACAGACTGCTGCATGCCGTGTTTGCCTGAGGCTGGGACATTACCTGCAGGTGGGGGAGGTCCCTGACAACCCCAATGCCTCTGGATGAAGGACAGTGCAGGGGCAGTGAACGTGAAGGAGTTCACAAGAACTAATACATACCCCAAATTTTCAGATAATGCCTCACTCAGAGCCGACGAAAAGCAGTGAAAATTGTGCGTTGGTCTTCGCAGGCATCAGGTGAAATCCCCCCACGAGGTGAGGGATGGCTGTGGGAGTGAGCTGGTGAAATATGGCCCTGTTTCACAGCAGGATGTCTCCTGCAGCCCCACGGGCTCTGCTGTGGGTCCCACGCCCCGACACGGCGCTGAGCGGCCGCGATCCCCTCTCCGTGACATCCGCCCGGCGGCCCTTCAGCGTCCCCCCTCACTGAGGGGGCCTGTCCTGGACTGAGGGGGGCTGCACAGGGCATGCAGCCCACCAGTGGCTGGCCTGAACAGCCTGGCTCTCAGAAGAAGGCTACATAATGAACGAGTGTCGGCAGGTCATGAGTTAGGAACGGGTTTTGTCTTGCTGGGAAAAGTTATGTTTGCCGCTCATCCGTTAGGTGTCCCGGATGGATGATGCCAGGCAGAGAGGTGGGGAGGGAGATCACCACAGCACCACTCTGAGTGACCCTGAAAGAGATTAAATAATAGCAAATGGTTATGGCTTCCCCCTCCCTTTGTTGCATATCTGACTGGGTATATTCCAGTGAAAAATGCCATACACTCCCTCATAAAAATGGTAATGATTTTTGCTGTGACTTTACCTTAGGCATCCTGCAGCTAGTACTTTTGGGATGGTCAGTGAGACAACCCCAGCTGATCAGTGCCTAATGACCTTCCCAGCATGGTCAGCTGGGATGTAAAACACACCCCATCCGTAAAGAAAATTTTTCATTTGCTTTCCAGCTCAACTATGGGGTTCCCTGTGGTTTTAAAATGCTTTCACCTACTCACTTATATGGACATTTTTCAGCCCAGAGCAAACCACAAAATTAAAAGGAGAGACCTCTCCAGAGCAATTAGAGCAGGGTTTGAGAACCATGTTGTTCATCTGCTGTGGGTTATGGGGGAGACAGTGCAAAGAAAACTTCCACAACATATGATTTACAAAAAAAATAATACAACACATTTGAATTTTTACAGAATTCAAGAACATATTTTACTAATCTGCAGCACATTAGAGTGTTTTGTTCAGGAAAAATATGTGACAGCTGGTGACAATTTGAAAGCAAACCACTGTGTATGGTGCTGAGGTATGAGGTGGCAAAAAACAGGGGATACGTGGGCCAACACAGGAGTCCCCCCAACCACTTCTAGAGGAGCTGTCTTTTCTTCCCCTTACAGTCTGTGATCATAAATAAGACCAGATCACTTCTGTAAATCTGTTCATGCCTGTGGGTAGCCCCTTGCCCATCACATGTGGGCAGAGCTCAGAGGTAAGGCGGTGACCACAGTGGGAAGCAGGCCTGGTTTGCTCTGCTGGCTTGCAGGGGGAGGATGCCAGGCTGGTAAGAGGTCAGGTCCCCAACACCCTCACAAGAATAGGATGGGCTCTGCAAGGAGCTCTGGTGCCTTCCCTAAGGTCCTCATCCCAACAGCCATGGCAGCAGTCCTTTGGTACCCCAAGAGTACCTGAAGTTCCCTTCACACCCAAAGCAGAAATAAAAGCTATTCCTTGGGTAATGTGAAGTGGACATCTGAAATAGGCATAAATGCCCATTTCTCTTCATCAAGTACCAAGGCAGTCTAAAGTTGCTAAATCACAAACATACATTTATATTTTCCATGGCTAAAGTTGAGTGCATTTTGCTGCCATACTCTCCATTTTACAGATGGTAATTGGAGATTTATGACAACTGAGCGTGCCATTGACTTTTTGCCCAAGTGTCATGCACTGTGGCACAGGGAATACCTGTGCTGGGATATAGTGCTGATTGCAGGAGTGTCACACTCATGCCAGCACCCACCAGTCTGCCAGGCTGCTGCTGGCTCTAAGAAAATCCCCAGGAAGCAGCAAATTCAGTCTGCATGTCACCATAAAACATATTGGACCCAGATGAGTGGAGCTTTGCTAAGTGTGTTTGGCTCTTCGTCCTCATCCCTCCCCACTGTGAGAGCAAGTGGAGGGCAGGGAAGGGAGTGGGGAGGCAGCACTGAGACGGGAGGAGGAAAAGGACACTCTGCAGGTTATTATTGTTCTAGTAATTAGAGCTATAGGAATGCCCATTATTGCTGGGATGCGTACACAGAAGCTGTTTGCACTCCACAAACTCCCTAGGTACTCAGGGTGGATTTACCTAGTGCAAGGTAATTTGTAACCCTGTTGTCTGTGTATTTACTTTGGGCCATGCACACTGTAAATGGGAGTGAAAAATCTCAGGGATGGGGGGAGACGAAGGAGGAGGGATTCTCTGCCCTGATGAATTGAAGTGTTGTTTGAAAGAGGCAGACAGGATTCCCGATATTGCTTCGAGTTTGGAGGCTGGGAGGGGGGAAGGGAAAAGGACAAGTCCTTTAATGAGAGAGGGTTGAGGTTTTCTCCTTTTTTTTTTTTTTTTTTTTTTTTTTTTTTTTTTTTTTTTTTTTTCCCTAGCAATTTTAATTATCACTAAAACCTCCAGCCCATTCAGGCTCTTGAGAATACAGTTGGGCTCTCAGCTGAGGTCTGCATTTATTAAAGTCGCCCCGTTAGGCTGGGAATGCGGGCTGGTTTCTGTAGTGGTGTCACCGCCGGTGTTACGGGTCTCCTGGTTCTCACATTACGCACCACGGACTCCACCACTCCGCATTAGCGAGGCCCAATTAAACCAAGCAGTTGATTAAACAAGCCAATCAGGGTAATTAGTTTAATCAGATTCCCTTGGTAGCCAGCACTGAACTGCTTGTAAAAGGCAGTTAAAGAATGAAGTGCACCTACTTAAGCTCCTATTTTATTTTATTTTTTTTTATGTCTGAGGTAATTAGAATTACCCATGGCGAGCCGAAAATCCAAAGGCCCAAATGGGGAGCGGGGAGGACGATTAATGAAGGCGATGATGTGTGAAGCAAACAGAAAAGAAGACAGGATGTGTGGTAAACAAATGGAGAGGAGGCAGCCCTCTGGGAAGGGGCACAATGCGCAGCCTCTCCGCCCGCTCAATGGCCCTGTCTGAAGTGGCCGGAGACGCCAGGGCTTTTCGGCACGTCCATCCTCTCTCTCCCGCTGCCCTGCACGGGGAAAGCTGGGAGAAATGGGAGGATTTTTGCAGCTGGAGCTGCTTCCTCTGCATCCTTTCCGGTGCAGGCCCTGAGCGCTGCTCTGGGGCAGCGCAGCCCCACGGGCCATGGCCCCACGGCGCTCCTCTCCCAGGAGCTGGGCACAGGGCTGCCACACCCGGCCACTTGACACCGTGGCTCCACATTTCCGAGGCTGCCTTTCTGCTCTCACACTGCTGCACCTCTCATTTTCACTGGCTGCGTTTACCTGCCTGCCAGATGTTGCAATGCTGCTCGAAAAGCTGAACATTTTTCCTTGACTTTTGTCTCACTAAACAAAGCTCAGATTTTTGACTTTGTGTTCCTGCTTGGGATAAATCTAAATTTGAGCCACTGGGCTCAATTTGTCGTCTGCCCAGAGTCATCAAGGAAAAGACTCAGGAGATGGGGGTTTTAGTTCTGCCACTGCCACAGCCCCGTTGTTTTTCCACAGCTGAGGAGGGTGCACAGAGAGGAGCACAGCTTTAGGATAACATGCAGTGGTGCCACTCCAGAACATCCTCCTCCCACTCCAGCAGTGTGGGACATGAGACTTCAGGAGCTTTTTATTTAATGGTGGTATATTCTTTTTTAATAGTCTCCAGTGATTTTTTTTTTAATCATATCTAAATGCTTTTCAAACTCACTTCCTGCACCCACCACTTCTGCAGCAAAGAGTTCCTCAAATGAACCACATGTGGGGCAAGGAGCTGTCTCCTTTAGCTTATTCTTATCTGAGCAATTCTCTACCTCTTGTCCATACTTCTGCTATATATTTTTTTGAGGTGGGCAGACACAAAATGCTTCCAGTATTCAAGATGTAGGTGCTGTATGAATTTGTACAAATGAATGTCAAATTTAGAAAAGTCAGTGGGAACATAATAGAAAGCATCATTAATCATAATGACGCTTCCTGTTATGTTCCCACTGATTTTTCTGAATTGGATTATACTCTTGACCTCAGTAATCTACTGTAGAAATAAGTTTCACAAGTGAGCTCAGCAGTGTGGAAATGCTGACCCTGTTATTACTCTCAGAAACTCAGAATAAGGGGGACCCACACTGTCATTCAAGACCGTGGATTATAAACAGTATATCTCCATAAAGCCTCCAAACCTGTCCTTTCATCTGTTTAAGCTCAGGTCATTGTGTTGCAGTGTGCTAAATTAGCTCAAGCTGCCCCAAGTGAAAAATAAAGGAAAGAATATGACAGTGTACCCATAGCCTTGCTCCTTCCCTTGGTCTGCAGAAATCCCTGGGATCATCAATCTTGCTAACACTCTCCTAAATGGATACTTTTTTCAAAGCCCCATCCAATCTAATCTCATTCCTTTTACAGCACCACATATTTATAAAGCTTTCACATTATATTTAATGAGTGGCCAGAGCCTATCACCCCTGAAAGGTAATAGGAAAAGTTCTCTGAAATAGCCACTTTGTATTCTCCTAGCTCATTATTTTCTCACAAAATAATTTTCAGAACTATAGCAAATACATTACCCAAAGATACTCTTGCAAAGCACTTACAGTAATTACTTTTACTCAGAAGAGATAATTTCCCCAGAAGCTCTTACCTATCAGGAGAGGAAAACAACCAGGTATCACCAGGCTGACTGTTTGAGTCTGAGAGAATTGAATAATTAAATGTTCTAGTCTTTTTCTACCATGCAAATGTTTTGGGTTCATGCACTCTTTTTAAAAACCTTTATCTCTTTCTGCCCTACTGGTTACTGCCAGGAGAGAAGTGCTTGTAAAGGCTTCCAAGAAGGAAACCTGACCCAGACATGGCATAACCAAACAAATCTATGTCACACCTTATGCCTGTTTGTCTCAGAGAGATAAACTGTGTCCATGCTTCTCCCAAGGGACAGCAGTCAGTCCCTGCCCTGAGACCCAATGGCATGGGCAGTCCAGCAGTGTGGTTTTTATGGCATGGGACAGGAATGGGATCAGTAGTGAATACACTGCAGAGCATCAGGGAACATTTAAAGATGCCAAACCTCCTGAGGAAGGTTTGGGGGAGATTTGTAGGACTGTGAATCACAAAGGGAGCCAAATCTGAGACATCAGATCAGTTCCTGGAGAGAGCCATTCCCAGAACTATGCCTTGGTTTGGTTTCAGAGAGCAGGAGCAGTCCAAAGCAGCCAGGGAGCAAGCTGACAGCAAGGCAAGGCCTCACAGGCATCTGTTTGTCAATGTAGATGCATTCAGACAAAATGTTCAAAGCATGGGATAAAATGTAGATAATCTAGGAAGATGTAAAAAGGGGTCACAAGGGAAGGACAAGTGGTCTTTATCCTCCACTGAAATTTATTTACTCTGACCAAGTAGATCTCATCTCTGGATCTCTGGATATATCTAAAGGTTGTTAATTTTTTTAATGAGCTGGGAAAGTAAAGGGCACCAGTAACACCATGAAAACAGATGACTTCATTAAGAGTTGGCTGAGTCAATGTTTTTTTTCCCCCCAGGAGGCCAATAGATTTCATTAGGAAGCAGGAAATGGCTCAGAGAGCAGCTACGAGCTTTTCATTCCAGGTAGAGGTGGAAAGGACCAAGAATGAGTGGTGGAGCTGGGGACACAACCACGAAGACCAGAAGACATGGCTGGGAGAGAGGATCACAGGCTGTCACAGCTGACTGAGCTCAGACAAAGACAAAGTGCTCACAGCCTCGGGCTTGCTATTTAAATTATGGAAGTGTGCAGCTCTGACAGGAGGAATATCCTGGTAAAGCAGGTCCACAAGCAGGATCTCCTGTAGAGAGGTCCTGCAGAGCCCCTTTACTAGACAGTTCAAGGTATTTTGCATGTATCTTTCAACATGTAAGTGGTATTTACGTGAAATTTTTTTGATTGACCTTTGAAACTCCTCAGAGCTTGTGTGTGTTTGCTGCTAGGGTTTTCCCTCTGGTGGTTGTAGAAACAGTGTTAAGAAAAGACCTGAAATTCGAATCCAAGCCCTAATTCCTTAAACTGTCTCGGTGTAGGTTTTGTTTCTGTGTTTGAAATACACCTTGAGTCTCCCAGCTCTCTTGTTGAAAACACATGTGAGGTGCTCTGTCCCTGGAGGCACAACGAGGGACTGGGAACATCTGCAGTGGGATGGCTGTAGCAGGCAGGCCGTACAGCGCTGCTGCCAGCCTGACAAATTCCCATTAACCCAGCACCGTGCTGGGCTTTACCCACACATGGACACGGCTCTCCTGACCTCGGCCTCCTAACCCACAATGTAGACGAGATATCTGTGATGCTGAGAGAATGAAACGCTTCAGTTTTACATGAAAAAAGGGTATTCAGGCTTCTAGGCCCAGGAGTACAAATTATTAATCACTCCTCACAAGGAATCCGCAGATGGATGTTTAGCACTATTCACCACTACATAACTGCAAATCAATTAGTTCATTTTGTCCTACCCTGGGGCTGTCTGGCAGACAATAGCAATGTCTTGTGCAAACGTTTTTATAAAGAAGACACAGGGGGAAGGAACCACAAAGGCCATTGGTTCTAACGAGCAATTAGGAAAGTGTGCAAGGCTCGCTTTCTTTTTTTTCCTTCTTCCCCCTTTCTTTCTTCAATTCATTCTGAGGCTCTAATTCTGAAAATGATGCTTTTCTTCCCCACTTCCTGTTTGTCAAATGAAGTGCTAATCAGCAGCTTACAGCTCTCTAGCCAGCAAGGGGAGGATGAGGTAAGAAGGAGTTGGGAAAAGTGGAGAGCCAGGGAACAATGTGGGGGAAACAATGCTCACTTATGCTCTTCTGGGCAATCAGGGCTGCATGCAACTCCCAGGAAAAATAACCTGCCCTAAAACACTTGGTGGTGATGCTCAGCGGAAGGAAGCCCTTTGCTCCAGGGAAGGTGGTGAGTGCTACCCAAGAGAGTCTGGTCCCCCACCAAACAGGCCTGAAGTGCCTTCCCTTGCTCCCAGAAGGGAAAGGGAGAAACTCAAGTCCAGATTGGGGTGATCCCATCCGCCCTTTGGAGGGGGTGGATACCCTTCCAGCACCGACAGTGAGGCCAGGGCTAAGACTTCGACACAGACACCTTGTTGTATGTCCAAAATTAGGAGCAGTGAAGCTGGGCTTGGCCAAGCTGCCTCCACCTGCAGCTTTTTCACTTGGGAAGAGCTCAGTGAGAAGGGCCCCAAGGTGTCTCCACTGAGGACCCATCTTGCTCACATACTGCAAGCAGCCCCTGCCTCTTGGATAAAGACAAATGCAGAGTAAATCCAATACAACTCCACAGATTTGCTTTTAAACTTTAAGATGATTGGACCCACCACAGAACTAAAGGTAGAATCCCTTCAGGTGAGATGACCCCTCTGAAGTGTTAGTCTTTCCCAAGACAGCAGCTTTTAGAATTCCTTTCCTTTTGCCCTTAAAGTCCCTCTCTGTCATGGTGCTTGCAAAGTGCTCCCAACAGCAGAGAGCAATCTTTGCCTCTGGGGAAAAACCTCCCCAGCTGCCTGTGCCCTTGCTCTTACATTTCATCTGCCTGTGCCCTGAATTTCAGGAACTGTGGGGGTCTGTGGCAGTTTACAGCACCTAAAGAAGTGGGGTGAACCTTGAATGGGACATTATTGTAATATAAATCTCTGGAAGAGTGGCCGGGCATTAGTGATAGACTCTGAGTGCCAGGGGCTGGCTGTGAAGGGCATGCAATCAGATATTCACAGATATTCATATAAAACTTGCATATTTACTTGTGTGCCGCCAATCATATTTTTCTTTTTGCTTTCCATTGCTTTCCATTCATTTGGGGGATGAGTTGGATTTTCTGTACACAACCAGTTAAGCCCATGCAAATAGTATTTGCATGAAGTTTGAGCAATATATGCAGCCATCTGGAAAGTCTGTTTGAGTCCAATCCCCACTGGCATCACCTTGCTCTGAAGGTGTACGTGCTCTTCATGTGGCTGTCTAGTTAGCAGGGCTGCTTATTTGAGTTGTGCTTTCTGGACGGGCTTCTTAGTACTACCTCTGCTTTTTCTCCTTCTTTTTCTGCCTGCTGCTGCTTGAACTTTGCTGCTTGTCAAGTGGCTGCCTGGTGGCTTGTAGCAAATTTGAAGGAAACTTCAATGTCACTGCTCCTGCAGAAATGCCTCCTCTGCAAAATCTGCTCCCACTCATCAGTGGAAAGGCAGGTACCAAACTGTGCATCGGTGAGCCCAGGGCTCAGATGGCTGAAACAGATGAACTAGGTGGAATTTGCTCTTTTCATGTGATACCCTGTCAGTTTGTAGGGCTGTTTATTATTATTATTTCCTCAGGGGACACAATTTATAGCACCTGTCTTTTTAGGTCCTACTGTGTGGGTCACATTTCTTAAAGCATTTATTCTTGTAATCTCTGTGTCGGATAAGGACATTCTATTTTGCCATTTTACTAGAAGAAGAACTGTGAGAAAAGCTTTCAATAACTGTTATGAGTGCATCTGGGCAAAATTTTCTGTGCAAATATTTTGTTTGCCAAAAATGCATTTTTGATCACTGAAGCTGTCTGTGCTCTTTAAATTTCTCGGAGTAGAGGCAAATAATATTTTGAGCCAAAAATAAAAAAAAACAAACCAAACAAAAAAGAACATTTCCGAGAAGAGTTTGACCTTCAATAAAATTGTAGATAATTTTCAAAGGGTCAGCTAATCTTAGTTTTTTTTTTAAAAAAAAGAGGGAAAAAAAAGACAGTGTTAGGAGTTTTATCACCTTTGAGCTAAGTTAATATAGGAGTACCTGGTGCCAGAAGGAATGGTCATGTTCACCTGTACTTGCTAAATCTTGTTGCTTCTCTTGCCTTATGCCAGTGCTCCTTTGACCTCACTGTACACCCTAACCCTCACAAATACCAATGTTGCCAAAGCTTCACACCAGTAGATGGTTTGAGTCAGGTGGGAACAAGCAGTGAGGGTTAGACTGGAGTAGAGCCAACCCTCTGGTGGCACCTTGTAGCTGAACATATCTTTGCCTCTTCTGACAAAACCTTTCATTTTTAATTATCTGAAGGCTGTAAAAATCTGTATGAAAAAACCCTCACCTAAATCACTTTTGAAATGCTTCATCAGTGAACCTGTAGACCTGTAGAACTTCAAGTTCTCTGTCCCCTGGCTCATGAGTGCTCTGAAATGTGTCAGCATTTTTTTCAAAGTAGCCAGATGACCTATGGAACAGCAGGATCCTAAACAATGAACTTCTAAACCTTGGATTTGCCCCCAAACCACTGGTCATGGCTGGTTTGGCAGAGTTGTGCTCTGGGCCTCAGAGTTCTGGGAATTACAGAAGCACAGTGCTCCTGAGCACCCCAGGGAGCCAGCCTGACAGGGCCCAGCAGGCACATCTGAGGCAGGGGGATCTCTGGACCCACCTAGGCTTGCTCAGGCTTCCCCAAACTGAGAATTGTTGCAGGGTTGAGCAGAAAAACGTGATTTCATCATGGGGGGAATTTCAGCTGTCTTGATTTTCATCCCACATCTGAATTAAAAAAAGGTTTAGGAATAAAGGTTGAATGAATCCAATTTCCCTTCAGCTCAAATAAACAAATTATACCCAAAGAAGGAAGGGAAACACTGCAAGAAAAGGGAAAAGACACAGAAAAAAATGGAGAAGTTGAATAAATGAGGCTTTCTCTGATCCCCAGTAACTATGATCCAGGTCCATCCAGGAATCCTTCTCCATTCAATGATCCTTCTGGGAGAACTGTTCCAGAGGCCACATCTACTTGGCAGAACTAGGCCTGGGTGTCCCTGGGGGAGCGTGCACAGTCCCTCCTTTCCTTTGGAAGGAGTCCATGGCATCCCTCCCTCCCTGAGGTTCCACATCTCCGTGGACATGTGTGAGACTTCCCGTTCTCCTGGATGTGGGCTCATTCCTCCTCTGTGGGAGAAGGAGGCAGGGAGGTGTGAGGGAGCTGTGCCAGCAGCAGTGGGAATGTCCATCACCTCCTTTACCACCTCTGACACCCCTGCACCTCCCGCTCCCTCCCTGGCCAGGCTCGCTTCTCTGGGAATCTCCCAGCTGGCAAATGGCTGGCACTCAGGCACAGGCAGTGTTAGTTAATCAGCACGTTTAATACATTAGCATGCACATATTTATCTGCATCCACTGAGCTCTGTAAGCTGTGACTCTTGCAGCTTGGGCTGGAAAATTAGTTTCCCAGCTGCGGAGGGTCGCTGTTCATTTATTTACAGTCCTTGGAGACCTCGCTGAATGCAATGGCACAAAACAAAATGAGGCCTCTAATCCAAAAGCCAGGAAGCTTAAGCACCTGTAGAAACAGTTTTGCATTCCAAGGGGCAAATTATCTCTAATCTTGTTAAATGACTGCACTGCGAAACAATCGCAAAATGCTTTCCTTCGATGGCCCATAACCAAACACGAGGGGTCCATTACTGCTCCGTGTGAGGGAGAGCCAGTAATCCTGCAGCAGGACACAGCTGATCACTAAACAAGGGCTGCACTCAAAGTGAAGAAGAAACCAAATAAACCTAGAACTGTTTGAGAACGGATGCTTCCAATTTTCTAAATTACAATAGCAACTTGTTGCCAAGCAATTACAGTGTTTCATCTGTTTTTTCCTGCTTTGCCCCCCACCTCATTTGTTTTTCTTCAGCAGATGCTTTTTCTGAACTTTGTCATTCATGTCCCTTTCCCCACCCCCTGTAATTTACAATTGATAATGAGTCGCCATCCAGACACTGCTACCAACAAAAAGAAAGANGTCATTCATGTCCCTTTCCCCACCCCCTGTAATTTACAATTGATAATGAGTCGCCATCCAGACACTGCTACCAAAAAAAAGAAAGAAAAAAAAAAAAGGAAAAGTGAGATGCCTCTGTGCCTATTCTCCCTGACCCAGTAGAAGCACCTTTGCAGATCATTTTAAATCGCTGCTTTTTTAAGCAAACTGCTTGTTTGGGTTTTCTTTTCTCACTACACAGGACAGATGCTGAATGTAACTTTGACAAGCTACCAATAAGTATTCATTGCACCAATAAAAAAGAGAACGAAAAAATAGTGATTATACTCTATGAAACCCCAGTGGCAGTTAAAGCCTGCAAATCTACACATTAAAATAAGTGCTTAATTCAAGCAGGAGTGCTGGAGCCAGGCTCACTGTGGGTATGCTGCTTTCTGTGGGGATGGATGTGTTTCTGTGAGGGGGCAGGCAGCAAGGACTGCTCATTGCTGCTGGAGAGAGCTCAGACCTGGAGAGAGTGCACTGGCACATACCCAGGCCTGGGTGGGGGAATGGCACTGGGAATGCCCTGCCTGGCTACACCTGAGCCCAGCATCCTGCCAGCAGGGCCCAGCCAGCACAAGCTCAGCTGTTGCTTAGCACTGGAACCAGAAAATTTGATTTTCAGTTTCCCGTCAATGTAAGAGACCCATTGACCCCTGTTGTGGTAAAGACAGGGGAGAGGTGCCCACCTGCAGTTGGCAGTGGGAAAGTTATGGAATACAGGTCTCCCTGTGGACTTTCTCACCTGACTGGGTAGATGGCAAGCCTTGGGGATGGCACCATCTTCCACTTTTCTGTCCTCATCAGCATGCTCTTAGGGGAGTGTCTACACCTTGGAAATATGTAGGAAACCGTTCTATGACTCAGCAGACCCTTTGAAAAGGTGCAACAGCAGACCCTCATTTCTGGACAGGGTCACGCTGCCTGGAAGGATAAAACACTGAGGATCACTCCCCACTAAAGCTGCATTGGAGAGTTATTCCTGTTCTGAACAATCCATCCTCTTTTTCCCTCACTGAGCACCATCTCAGAACTCACATTATTGGTACAAATGTCCCCTTGGGCAAGGTGCACAGAGAGTTCTGCAGGTATTGGTAGACATGACTTCTGTGGCTCTTCAGCTCCACCTGCTCATACAAACTGAAGATCTGCTCCTTTTTCCAGCTGCTAAAATATCTAAACTCAAGGACAGGTTTCTCTTGCTTTTGAGTCATTAGTTTTCCAATGCTCCTGCAGAGCTGGAACACTGGGAGTCGTTTTTGAGAAGAAATGAGGAGATAAATGGGGCTAATGGTGTTCATGTCTCTTGGAACTGGCTCACCTTAGCTGGTGGAAATCAAATCAATGAAGCTTCATTGATCTGTATCAGCTGGGGGCTGGATCCAAGAGCAGCCAGACTTTATACACTGTGAAGTATTAGCCTCCAAATTAATGATGGGTGGGTTACATGGAGGGAATCAGGCCAGTTGGTGAATCCCAGAGGCACCAACAAGGTGTGGGCACAAAGCAGGGAAGCTGGGCACATCCTCTTACAAGGAAAGGAAGGAAAGGAAGTGATAACCTCCAGCACATCTGTTATACACATCTGTACCTCACTTTTGGCTTTCAAACAGGCTGAATTTGTACACACACACCCCACAGAGATGACTGTGTTTTAAGCCCACCTTGCTTTAAATGGAGTAATGAGGTAGGTTTTAAGCCTATCAACCCCAGAGCCTCCAGTAAGCTCTTGGATACCTGATCTTCAGCTCTGGGACTCTGCTTTCATACAAGATTGAGATTTTTATGCAAAATTCAAGAATGCAATAAATCATCTTTACAGGCATATCTGAGGCAGACAACAGTCTGCTATATCCAGATTTCTGCCCCTCCACAGCCTCCCAGAGCCTTCAGGCTGGCCCTATGGCTGCTTCTCCTTTTCCCTCTGCTTTTCTTTCTCTTTTCATGTTATTCTCCATTTTCTTAAAGGACCTGAGAGCTAATAGATCACTTCAAAATGAATGCAATTGCTTCCCAGCAGTGAGATGCTGTGTTTCCTCTACACCGAATCTATGCACTGTTCCACTAGATAAACAGCACCAAATGTCATTTGAGAATCACATCCTGCTTTCATTCTCTCCCCTGCTCACATTGGAGGCTCTAGCTTTGTGTGAGAGTGATTCACTTTCCCACTGAATGCAGAGTGAAAGCCCATTTTCAGCACTCTCCCAACACCCATGCACAACCAGCTATTCATTTCCAATGATCATTTGTATTTCTTTTGGAAGACCTTAAACACCACAGGGAATAAAAGGAAAACCATTCAAGTGAAAATAAGATCGGCAAAGACAATACATTGCCCTGCTGTCAGTGCTTAGCTAAAGATGAATACATATTAGCACCTTTTTTGCCTGGTTTTGTAACATAGCTGGGATTTATGTGTGCTCTGTGTATATTTGCTGGTTTCCCAAATAACTGTTCAGCCACATAGCCACTTTGAGCTGTTTTTGAGGATTCTCAGGGATGTTAAGCACCTACAAGTTTTTGACAAACAGATGCCTGAGGAGAAGAAAGAGGCTGCATCGACAGAAGATGCAGCATGAGTAGAGCCCTTATTAAACACTGCAGAAACTGCACAGTAACTCAGCTTGCAGGTACCAAATCCAAACCTCAGGGTCAGGCTACCTGGAGACCAAATCTCTGCTGTTCAGAGTAAACTTTTCTCATAACACCATCCTGTGACTCCACCCTGAGCATGTTATTTTGCTGCTCAAGAGGCATGGATGAAATCAGAATTTAATTCCAAAAGCCACAGTGTGCTCCTTGGTTCCCTCAATGACCAGAAAGAGGAAATCACTTTGGCCAGTTAACTCCCATATTGCCAGACATGTTCAGAGGAGAGTAAGAGCTACAATGTGGATTTGGAAGCTAAAGCAAGTCCCCAAAGGACGTGAGGGGGAGTCAAGGATAATTATGTCCACTTAGGAGGGACATATAAAGTAAGTCTTGGATGAGCCTTTCAGCCTTTGGAAAGGGTAGGCAAAGTCATTACATGGAGGTCAGCAAGTGCCTCAAATATTCATCAAGGATGATTTTGAGACAGTTGATTATGGGGCATTACTAAGGAAAAGGATATTCAGTGGATTGCTCTCACCTCAGTAGAGAGAGAGGTGTTGTAGGATTAAAATCAGCAGGTATGAAGAGCTCGTGGGAAATGAGGGAGTGAGTTTGGGAGATATCTATGAAATTCTTACACCTGGATTCAGCACAGAGGAAGAGGAGATGCAGTGCATAATGGAAAAATGGTGTGTGCTGGGATGTGGGACAGTAAAATGGATTTTGTGAAAAGGAAAAATTACTGCTGCAAGCAGCAATCAAATAGATACTTTGATCACAAGATTTTGTCTGATATAGGTGGAAAAATTATATTGGCCAGTAAAAGCATCCAAATACTTTTCTACTAAAGCAAGTGTAACACTGGATATTATAAGGATAATAGAAGTATCTTGGAATGGCGCTGGTTTTGGAATGCAGGTAATGAAGTTTTGGCCAGGAGAGACAGAAACAAAGATTAGAGGGACAAGTAATGCTGTACAATGGTGGTAGGAGAGACTGTCAGGGCACAAGAACAGCATGGGCAGAACAAAACCCATTTGGGTCCAAGTGATATAGGGTAGGATGGCCAAAGACATTGAGACTGAGCCATTCCAGGAGTTTCCTATAGGTTCCCAGGCTGGAGTGTAAGCTAAGATTACCTTCCTGTATGGAGGGAGAGAGAGAGGGAGACACAGGGAGAGAGAGAGAGAGATATCAATATATATAAAAGTGGGAATTATAACATTATGGAAGCTTTAATTCTGCACATATACACTGGAAAATAAATGCTATGAGGAAAGGCCCATACAGCCCTGGGTGTGGGCTGACTCATTCATTCACTCAGTTATGCAACAAATGCAAGATGATGAGATTTTAGGTTTGATTTTGTAGATGGTGAGATCCCCTGAGAACATAATGACTTTGGATCTGTGGTCATGGGATGAATCCATGTAAATATAATTAAAGTGTTAAAAGAGGGATCTGCAACTTAGGTACAAGAGGGCAAATTCATTGAAGAGCTCTTGGACTGTTGTGTGCAGGGTACTTTACAGGTAAGGGTGTAACAAACCCTTTGCTCAGGAGAGGGACCAATATTGCAGAGGAAGGCTCCAGACTGAATCAAATGCAAGATCCACTTCAAACAGGACATTTGGACTGGGCAGAACAAAAGATTACAAGGGCTAAAAACCATATCTGACCTGCAAAAAAAGCCACATCTTAGAGGTCAGAAAGCACAGAGAGCTTGTGAGAACTGTCAAGCTGAGCTGAACCTTGCAGGAAATTAAAATCAAAACCAGAAGGGTTTTCAGCTGGAGAAGGGACAGGAGAGAAAGTACATGGAGATCAAAAATATGGCAGCAAAACTGGATAAATGTTTTGCCTGGGGATGCAGTTCAGTGAGATAGGGTGAGATGGCCTAGGAGAGTACTGGTCTCTGCCAGCAAGCAGAGGCTCTGCTGTGCTCTCCCATCTCCCCACCACAGTGTCAAAACCTCACCCCATGTCTTGCCACAGCTCCTTAACTCCTCAGTAAACCACCCCAGAAAAGCACGTGGCTAGAGTTTTCTGCTGTTTTAGCAAGCTGAATCAGCTCAGGAAAATGATCCACAAGTACCCACGCTGGTGCCAGGGATGAGTGAGGCCATGGGGAGGTGAAGGAGGAGAGAAGCAGCTCCTTCCCCTTGCAGCCTGTGCAGTGTCAGACTGGCCCAGCTGCCCGTGCCAGCACCACTTTCCCTTTGGTGAAGGACTGGGTGAATTTGCAAATGAAAGGAAATGAGGATGAGGCTGTAAGAATGGGAATGACCACATAGGAGGAGGAATGGAGACTTGGGGACAGATAGACTCTGTCCCCAAATTCTGGAAGGAGAAGGGTGTGAATTGGCTAGCTCAGTAGCAATGATGCATTCATTCAGTCATGGGTAGTTCATGTAACTGGTAAATAGGATCTGGACCCCATGGCTAAATAAGAAAAAGCAGGAAGAGAATGAGATGTTTTGGGCAACTACAGAGCCATTAATTTGACCTCAAAGTTACACAGGGTTGTATAATAATTTTTTGAAGGAAAAAACCTGACAACATGGAAATTAAAAGAAAATGGGATAAAAGGCAACCAGTTTATCACAAGTATATTGTATCCTTTTCACCTACTGTGTGAGCTGATCCTCTTTATTCAGTCCTAACACAGAAGCCAGGAATTGGCTCGTTTTCTTCCGTCAGGATTGTTTTATTCATTGGCCATTCACCAAAAATAAAAAAAAAATCCTATTTCAATAGCCTTGGGAAATGGATGTTCAGCAACATTCACTGTAGCTCACTGGGTTTCTAAGGGCCTTACAAGCAGTGGGTACAACAAAGTGATATATCTTGGTGGTACTGTGGTGCTCTACACCCTGCTCTTGCAGAGCAAAAATCCCATCCCATCACTGCTGTGGCTTTCAAAAACGTCCTTCAAAACACAGCAGAGCCCTCCAAACAACATCTATAATTACGTGTTCTTCCCCGGGCTCCCCTCGGTTCTTTATTACTATTTTTGAAGGATTTTGCTCAGAAAGGTCTTTATACTCTGCAGGCACTGCTGAATTGGAATGGGAAGCAGGGTTTCTTCTCATTGTAAGGTAGGCAGGGCTGCCTTCCAGTTTCCCAGCTGCAGAGATTTATAGCCACTACCAGATTCACTAGGTGGCCAAGGTTTTATAACCCAATTGAACAGAATAAAACCATTTAGACTGAAGGCAATTTGATGCAGGACTCAATGACTTTCAGGAACTTGATGTATTACTGTGATCATGCAGGCTACAAATTATATATATATGTATATATATGACAGATCCCTTTCAAAAACAATTTAATTATTTGGAATGATTTAATCAGGGTTGACAGGCCTGCAAAGCATCTCTGGGAATGAATCAGAAAACCTTGAAGTGTATGGAAGATTTTCAATCTGTGTTAAATCCTGTTCCAAAGAGAGGGGTTTGGTATCCTTCCCAAGGCTTCAAACTCCCTTGAATACCAATTCCCTTGGAGCATCTCCTGGGTTAGGCTCATACTGGCCTGTCTGAGGCTCTCTGCAGCTAAGTGAAAGTGCCATAGCAAAACAGACATCTACCTTTGACACTCTTGGCCAAACATCAGGGAGACCAAGGTCTTCAGGACTGCTGGCTACCCCAGCAGCACTCACAAGACTTGAACTTCCAGGGATTTCCCAGATTTTTTTCTTGCTGCTGCTCCATCTCCCTGACATTGTTTGATGGATTTTTTTGGGAAATAATGGCCTTCAGGCTTTGATCCCCTTGTATTTCAGAAGCCCAGGTGTCTGGTTGTATTAAATATTTCAGGTTGCAGTTCTGTGAATCAGACTCCAAGGAAGGCTTGCAGAGTGCTCTCAGTGCAATCAAAAGTATGATGCATTCATGAATTTAAATGAACTAAAGAGATTTTCCTCAGTTCAGTTTAAGCACTCTGGGCCTAAGCACATTTCTAGGGTCTGCTTTCCAGGCAGTTTTACCATGGGAATGGGTACCAATCCTGCTGCCCTCATAGGATGGACATTTCCAGGGTGTGTTATGAGCCTCTGTCCTGCCAAACTGTTCTGAGCACTGGTTCTGCATTGGTGGAGGAAAATACGTGTTCTTTTGGTACAGGAATGGAGATGTTTGGAGTGGCTGTGAATGTTCATCGTAGTGGGATGAGTCCCCGACGAGTTTGCTACTGCAAAGTCGTTTGGTAAGAGGGGGAAGAGATGAGTCTGAGAGCAGTCGAATAGAAATGAAAATTAGGGATTAAGAGCTATGAACGACAAGGAAATATCTCAACAGGAACCCTATCTCCAGGACTGGAATGTCTTTCAGTCCAAAACCGGCTGTAATGAATTCTCTCCATACAACCAAACGCCCTGACTGCTCCCACCCAGGCTCCTGCGGCTCACGCTTCCCGCAGTTTTCCTTTGCTTGATTGCTTTCAGATGCTGCCTGGGACGAGCTCCTCGGGTGGCCGTGTCGCTGTCACCAGCGAGGGGGACGAGGCTCCGTCTGCGCGGGCTGCGAGGCGTCAGCGCAGCCTCCCCGGGGCTTGCGGCAGCGCAGCGGAGCCGCCTGAGCAGCGATGCTGCTGCTGCTCCCTGAAACCAGCCATGCTGCTGCTGCTGCTGCTGCCTGAAACCAGCCATGCTGCTGCTCCCTGAAACCAGCCATGCTGCTGCTGCTGCTCCCTGAAACCAGCCATGCTGCTGCTCCCTGAAAACAGCCANCTCAATTCTCATGGAGCAAGACACTCAGGCATCAGAGGGATCAGGTCCCTTCCCCAACAGCTCTGGCTCAATTCTCATGGAGCAAGACACTCAGGCATCAGAGGGATCAGGTCCCTTCCCCAACAGCTCTGGCTCAATTCTCATGGAGCAAGACACTCAGGCATCAGAGGGATCAGGTCCCTTCCCCAACAGCTCTGGCTCAATTCTCATGGAGCAAGACACTCAGGCATCAGAGGGATCAGGTCCCTTCCCCAACAGCTCTGGCTCAATTCTCATGGAGCAAGACACTCAGGCATCAGAGGGATCAGGTCCCTTCCCCAACAGCTCTGGCTCAATTCTCATGGAGCAAGACACTCAGGCATCAGAGGGATCAGGTCCCTTCCCCAACAGCTCTGGCTCAATTCTCATGGAGCAAGACACTCAGGCATCAGAGGGATCAGGTCCCTTCCCTGACAGCTCTGGCTCAATTCTCATGGAGCAAGACACTCAGGCATCAGAGGGATCAGGTCCCTTCCCCGACAGCTCTGGCTCAATTCTCATGGAGCAAGACACTCAGGCATCAGAGGGATCAGGTTCCTTCCTGCTGGTGAAGGAACCAGTGGGAATGACACCTCCAGGAGAGTCCAGGCTGTTGTCCACACCGCTCCCGTTGGGTCTTTTGGATCTGCCCCTTTGGTTTAATGGTGCAAGTTAGCTAAAATCCTGTATATCTGTTCCTCCTGGTTTGAAACACTCCTCCACATTCGTTCTGCTCGTGCCCACGATCCTCAGATATCTTTCCAGGGAAAACAATCCTGGATTTATTTACAGCACATCATTATTTATTTTAGCAATCCTTTTGGGGAGAAGGCAAGGAGAGATCTGAGCTCTCCAATAAGGGCCTCAGAATGTGCTCTGTGCTTTCAAGGCAGGGGCATTTTACTTGAAAGGTTTAAAGGGGAAAAGAATGTGAACCCAGGTTGGGAGCCTGTTTTTCTCTATGCTTTCCATGTGATGTGTTTTTATAGTGCAAAATCCAGGAACATCCCACAAGGAAGTGAGAGCAAACTCTGTAATATTGTTCCTGCTTTGAAGACAAACCCAGATAAATATTTATTTGTTTGTTTATTTTGTTCCCCAGGGTTGCCTTAGTTTGTTTATTTTGTTTCCAAATTCCCCTGCACATACACCTGCACTCCAGCTTATTTTCTACCTTAGATAAAAAAATGCCTATGAATTAAAATGAGACATTTTGATGCCCCAGGATATCCCATGGGAAGAGTTTTCTACTGAGCAATTTTAGACTTATGTAGAGTGAAATGAGGGAGAAATGAAAATGGTTGCTACCTGTTTCTGTTTCCTCCTCCCCACCTTTTTTCTATAGACAAGATCCAGTGGATGACTGTCCCTGTCCCCAAATTGCTTTTAAAGTGGCAGGATGCTGAAGCCATGGAGGCAAGTGCAGGCACTGGTGAAAACTAATGCTGGAAAGTTCAATAGAAGCCATGTCACTTGGTTATTCATTTCTTCTCCTTTCCCCCAAGAAATTATTTCTTTGTTCTTCATCACAGCAGTGTTCAGAAGCCTCAGTGCTACAGGCTGGTGATTTCAGCCAAGGGTTTTCAAGCTGCATGTCAATGCAGCTCTCTGGACCTGTGAAAATGTAAGTCCTTGGCCAGGAGACAGAAGTCTCTGATGCTGGAGTGTGCACCTCTGTCAGATTACCTCTGTAGCAGGGCCTGGCTTCACAAGGTCATCTGCACTAAACCCAGGGAGAGACCCTGGCATTGATGTCCCCTTGCTATTCTGCAT
The DNA here is from genome assembly GCA_013398075.1 of Notiomystis cincta. Classification (NCBI taxonomy): domain Eukaryota; kingdom Metazoa; phylum Chordata; class Aves; order Passeriformes; family Notiomystidae; genus Notiomystis; species Notiomystis cincta. The sequence goes on along the minus strand of VZRX01015463.1, from coordinate 227,734 downwards.
TTATGAGCTTTGCAATTTCTGACCTCCTCTAAGAGGCCATGCCTGCCCTGAGGAATTTTACCTTGTCATCCCAAGAGCATCAAACCCTAAGTGGTTTCTGGATGCACCCTCTCAATTCCCACTGCAATAAGTTTATTGCTTATGACAGGAGGGTTAAGGCTAAACAAGCAGCCTGATTGATTTCTGCCCAAGAGAAGGCTGAGTTTCAAGAATACTGTTTACACAAAGGGCTGATTCTGATCTGCCATCAGGGTAATTTTCATTTATACCAATAAAAGACAGATCCAAAAGAGGCCTTTGGCTTGCAAAGTATTTTAGGGCTCTTTGGGGAGGGGCAGCTTTGTAAAAACACAGATTACAAAGAGAACTTTCTCAGTTCTTGATGCAAAAGAAAAGCATGAGAAGATGTGCCTTTGATGCTGATCCTCTGAAGTGTCTTACTGCCAGTAAGGGACAGACTGGACCTCCCCTGCCAACATTTCAGTATGCCCTGGCTAGACCAGAGCTATTGACAGTCATGGGGCTCCTTCTGGGCTGCTGGAACTGCCCAAAAATTGGATCAACAGAGATGCTGGTTCAGCCTTGGTTTTGCTGGCATAATCTCAGTCCTTATCTCCCAGTTTAGTTTTGTCTGTGAATGACTCAAGATGTAGTGTAGAGCAAGTGTAGTTTTTAGCCACTTAGCTAAGCTAACCCCCATGGTGACTGAGCTTCCCAGTGTACAAAAACTTTATAAAGAAGGTGAATGGAAGAGCAGGAGTGGGGAAAAAAAGAAGTTAACTCTTTCTCTCAATCCACTGCCCACTGGACTTCACAGACATGATGGTGGTCACTGTAGCCTGGGCAGTCACTCTGGAGTGAGTTTTTCTGGACTCTTTTTGTTTTCTTTTGTTTTTTAACTCATTGCTAAAAAATCTTAGTCCCTGTCCTGCCTGCTAGCCAACACACTCTATCAAAGGCCAAAGGGAGCTTTGAATTTGCCTGTGGTTTTGTGGGAGAAAACATCTAGGAGAGCAATAACAAAATTTTCAAGATAATGAATGTGAGTTAAGGATGTCTGATGCTTTTGGAAAAGCCAGATTGAAACCTGAAAATTGATGAGAACTTTTAAGAATGGAGAAAACCCCAGGAAGACTCATGACTTTTAAAGGCAGAGTCCCACATCACTCCATTTCCACAAAATAACTAGACTTATTAATACTTGCCTCATAATTGTTGTGGAAAATGCAGCCACAGAAATCTTTAAAAATTGATTTTATAAAAAAATCTTAGGCCTTTTTTACATAGGATTGATCCTTTCCTGACAATGGACTATATGAACACAATTGAAGCAATCTTGTCACATCCAAAGTGTTAAAGTCTACCTAAAATGTGTATTTTTTAAAGTAAGAAGACAGAATCCACAATCTACTGAAGTCAACAGACAGATAATTCATAGTTCATAGTAATGAACTTAGGAAATCACTTGCCCTAAGGAAACTGCAATCACAGGGACAGAACCACAGTGAACAGAAATTGATGTATCTCCCTCCACTTCAATGAAGTGCATTTATATCAGAATCTGATTTATTTTCTGTTTCTAGCCTGGCTGAAGAGCCTGTTCATCAGAATTTCTGCCATGCAAAATCCATTTATTTAACACTGTTCTCTTGGAATGAGAATGGAGAACAGAAGACTCTAAAATTAGAGAGAAAACTTAACTCCATATTTAATAAAGGCCTCAATCTAGCATAGAGTCTTCTTGATTTTAATAACATTTCTAACAACCACAGACTAAACCTAAATTACCAGGTTCTGATGCTTTCATTAGAGAGACATTACTCCACAGACACCCTCTGGAATCTGTGGGGACATCTGGAGAAATGCAAGGCATGACCCAGTGCAAGTACAGCATCAAGATTTTGTCTCTTTAAAAATGTCTTTAGGGTCACTTTTTAAATGCATCTCTTTAGAAATTGGCTGTATTCTTCCCAGAAACGTAGTACCCTCTTCCCATGGAAACTGCAGTAATTAATAATGTTGATTTTGTGTTCTTCTCTCTATTCCAGCATATCAGGAGGCACTTAAAAGATTTCTGAATGCCTCAGAATTAAATTACAGATAAGAGAACAAAGTCACAGAACTGAGCAATCCAGCAATTAATGCAGTTTCTCTGTGCAGTCACAGGAGGCTGCAGTCAGAAGGAAAAGAGCAAAGAGTATTTGCTTCTCTTCTGTGCAAACCAGGACCACCACTGGGCTCTTAAAAGTTCCACTGGAAATCCTGGAAACACAAGCAGGACCCTTTATGAGTAAAGCTTAATCCAAAGGTGTGAAGCATCTTCTTTCATCCCCTCTGGGCCAGCAGATAAGTTGTAGCTTTAGGCTGCACGTTCTTTCCATGCAAATTCCATGCAGTTTTACACAATTATTTTCAGTCCATCGTGGTCAATGGTCCTTCTGATTCCTGTCTGTGAGCAATAGTTCAGTTGTCACTGGGCCTGAAGCCATCAGGACAAGCCTGCTGTACCGAGACATCCTCAAGTGAAAATAAAACTGTCAAGTTCATCTGGTCTCCTCTAATGGATATAAATGAATCCAGCCATGCATGCCAAGCTTTTCATGAACTGTATGGTGTTATAAAAAACACACTGCTGCTGAGGTTAGAAACCCCATCCTTTCTGCCTTGTGGTTTAGGATATATGTGCTGCACTGGAATGCTGGAAATAGCAAGATGTGTTAGTTTAGGCACTTTAATAAGAATGTCTGTGTTTATGAATTGGCTTAATTTGACTTCTTTACAAGCAATATCAGTTCTCCCTGTCTTGAATTGTCCTCTTTTTGGTGGTTTAGACACCACTACCATTACTGGCTCCTGGCTGGCTGCATATTTGACAAAGTTTGTCATGAGGTCATGATTTTCTGGCATCATGAAAGAGGTGGCTATGGAATAACTGCACAGAGACCTTGCTGCCATCCCAGAACGTGTGTTCCAGCTTTCCTGTGTTTCTTCCAAATAAATACAGTATTAAACTACCTGATAAAGACACCTAAGCAAGTGGAACAATGAAGAACTCGAAATGCAGAATCATCTTACACTGAAAACTGTTCTTTGAAAATGGATCTCACCTTCAGGCTGCCTTTGCTTTGGTTCCCATCTGTATGATCATGTTGGCAGTTGTGTTATCTAGCAACAGGTTTGTTTTCCTGGGTGAGGTGAAGCTGAGGCCCCCCTGAAGAGGCAGCAGGTGGGCTGAGAGCTGGAAAGGCCAGAAAAGCTGCCCAGAGTTGTGAAGTTTCAAAGAGCTCATGGGTGCAGAGCAGAGCAGGCTCAGTTGGCCCAGTCCCAGGTTCCCCACCACAGCCCTGCCAGTCACCCTGGTTATATTCATGTCTGGGCATGGATGTGGGGTGCATTTCCTTGTCTCCTCTCCCAGGATTTTGGCAGTACTGCTTGTCTTGGGTTTTGTGACTGGGACAGTGTTTTCATGCTGGTTTGTGACATGCTAAGAGCTCTGAATGAGTTTGGATCTCTAGGATTCTCCAAACTTATCAGGACAAATCAGATCTTTGATAACATCATTGTTGCCTGACATTAAAAAAAAAAAACAAAATAAACCAAATCCCAAGCCCATGCTATGCTTTGTTTTGTATAGATACAATTCATCAGACATGAAACTTCATATTTGAGAAGTTTATGTTTGGTTTTCACATTTCAAAGCAGGTCCAATCTTGCCAGAACCTCGGGTCTTAGTAATAAGTCATTTACCGACCTAGATCTTATTTCTTGCTTCATGTCTGTGCTGAATGGTGTGGAATCACAAATCTTCTACTGGCTTAGCTCAGGAAGCTCCAGGGAGCTGGAAATGAGTAGTGCCAAATCTCTTGAATTTGCTAATACCTTTCAGCTCTGTTAGAACTTGTTTCTACAGCTACATGTGTTTAAGCTGTGCTGATGACATATATGTATATCTTTACATCCTGAACCACCTGCTTGTGCAATGAAAGGGGTGAGCACAGTGGCAAAGGCTTGTTCTGCTTTTACAAGGCTGTGGGGTTTGGCTTCTGCCAGTCCTTCCTCTGTGGTTGAGGGGTTACAAATCCAGAGGCTGGAAAGAGTTTTTGTAAAGGACAAAAACCCAGTCACTGGTTATTTCAGTGAGCAGAGGAGTTATACAGATGAATGCTGTAGCTGTGATGGCCTCAGTATACAAGAAAACCATGGTTTATAGAAAGAGATAATATTTTTATTAGTCCAGATGATTAAGAGGCTTGGAAAAGAGCTGGCAAGCTTTCAAGTATGTGAGACCTGAAGAAAAATGCTGAGACATAGCCCATGAATGAATTTAAATATTGAAGGCATTTATCTTTTATTTGGACTCCTTCACAGTTTCTTAGTATTTGTAACTCTGACACTAATTGGAGTTTATAAATGAGGTGAAAGTTCTCTTTTTACTGTCCTCCCCTGAATGGAGGCATTTGTCTCTATGGGGAGGTTGTTCATTTCTCCAGTTTGTCCCTGCTAAGTGCCCAGTTGTCTCCACTGAAGCATTTTTGCATAGGCTGCTGTCTGTTACACACTGACACCACAGGAGAGGGTCAAGGCTGCCATGGAACCCAGCCACAAACTGCTTTGTGACTCTGGACACACTCCAGGTTACCCCTCTGGGGGATGTTCATGGTACCTGCTCTCCTCTAAATTTGGGTGGCCAAGTGACTGGGCTGAGATCCTTAGATTCCATCTTTAGCCACTGGAAAGGGAAGAGTCTTCCAGAGAGTGTTTCAGAGCATCTGGTTTAGGCTATACCCCCATAAGAAGCTCTGGAGGACCAAATATCTCTCCACCTCTTTTGGAGAGCTTCAGGAAAACCAGCCCCAGCTGCACCCTGCCAAACTTCAGTCTCCTACAGGAGGTACCCCTGCCCCCTTTCCTCTAAACACTGACCCTTCTGTCTATAAGCTAGAGAAGATGACTGTGCTGCCACCACGTGCACCTTGGTCCACAGGTCTGAACTGGGAAGTTTAAAGTTTGATCACTAAAGCAGATAAGTTGAATCCTCCACTCTCTGTTTGAGAGATGCTACAGCGACATTCACAGTGTGTTTGGTGCTCCTTAGGGGACAGGAGGAGGCTGTGAGTGCACACTGGCACATCACTGTGCTCTGGGTGTCCCTGATAACACTTTACCTCCCCCAGCTCAGCTGGAGCTCATTTCCAAGTTATGGCTGCTCAGCAAGTCCCTGTATTTTCTGGCTGCCCATCCTCTGATGCTGGAAAATGCTATTCAGTCCTTTCAGCAAGTCTGATGAATGTTGTACTCAGTGAAAATTTTAGTTTCCAGCTTCCACAGACTGGAATGGTGAAACATTACCATAAAATAGAGGGTTTAGATAACTTGCTGAGAGTTTCAGATGCCACTTTTGTCCTAAAGTAGGTAGGTTTTAAGTTTGCTCAGCAAATGTGTTGTCTGCAGGTTACCAGGGACACCCAGGCAATCAAAGAGATTATAATCATCATCATGGCAGCTCCTGTAAGACAGGTAACCAACAAAAAGTGACAGCTGTGTGAATAACATAGCTCTCATACATCAGCAACTGCAGATAAACAGCCATGTCCATCCTCCATTCATGTTGGGGGTGCACGTCCCAGTAAGTTGGACTTCTGTGAAGAAACAGGTTCATGTGCCCCAAACAACAAATAACTAAGTTGTCAAAAGATGGCCTGGTTCCTGCTAGAGCATCAAATGGATTAAAAGCATTACCTGTGTTTGATGATGCTGTTATAACTCCTGTAATATATTGTGAATCACTACAATAGTGCTATTTATATATATATTTAGATTACATATATGTCTCATAAACCAAGATATTTATATGCTTCATCTATTTCAGAATAAGCCTTTTAATGCAAGACCTGTTTCCATTTCTAGAAAGCATCTCACACATCTCAAGCATAGCTGCAATTTAAATCATTAACAAGAATATTAGTAAACAGTAGCATACAATTAAATGCATCTCAAAAGATGTGGTGCTGATGTAATGAGGTAACAAAATATAATTAATTAATTAAAAATTTTTAAGTATCACTAATTTAATCCTCATAATAAACTTATGTGGCTAAAATCTCTCCAAGACTCAGTCACCTGGTTTAAATAACCAGCTGAGGAAAGTCCCTGGCAGTTGCTGGAGGAGGGTGTCTGAGCCTGTGCTTTGCCATCATTCAGTTTAGAGAGTGAAGGGGTGAGCCATGGGCACCTTTGTAATGCCCCCACAAAACTCCTGAGAACTGTGTCCCTGAAGGGCCACATCTGTCACCACATCCCCTTTTTGCCACTGCAGGAGATCTTACAGCACAAAGTCCATCAGGTCCATACTAATAAACAAAAAATGCCAGAGCTTCAGTGTCATGTGTCCTCCAGTCTCTGGAGCAGTGACATGCCACAGGGGAGCAAGAGAGATGTGTTTAGCTCTGGCAGTGTCAGGGAATTCCCTAAAAATCTCACAGGTGAGGCAGGAAGGGACAATCCTCCACTCTGCAGAGGAAGGGAAGCAATTCCCCTCAGACCCAGCACCTGGCAGTGACTTCAACCAGGTGCATGTGATCCTCAGGCTGGGCTTGGTATGGCTTGACACTTTCAGGCCATCTCTATGTCCCATCTCCAGCTGCAATCAAGCTTTTAATCTTCAGAGGAAGGTGAAGGAAAGACAAAAAGGGCAGCCTAAAAGCCAAGTAAGGTCTCAATGGGGGAACATTGATGTTCTTCTTATTAAATTATTACATAGCTTTAATAAATGGACTTTGTTTGTAATATTTTGCTTCATTTCCTGAGGAAATGAGTATTATGCAGCTGCGCTCTAGTTGTTTGTTTGTCCGTCAGGTTTACCCCCATTTAATAATAATTGAGACTGTTGGCTGGTTCCAGTGCAGTTTGAAGGAAGGGAAAAGGCATCACAGTATTATGTTTAAAAATATTTAGGATATTTAGCAGTGGGGTACAGGACAGAGACTAAGCCAGTGGAAAAGGTCAAATTATGAGTTCAGCACAGTTATTCAACATGAGAGAATTCACATGGAAGAGAGCCACAGGAAGACCAAGAAATATTCCTTAAGTCCCAGTGCTTAAGGAACAACATGTTAATGCATGTTTTTTAACTCCACTAGAATTCTAATTAATCTATCCCATTTCCTAAGATTCCTTTTAACTCCCTATTTTATATTCCAGCAACTCCATTTCTAGCCAGTGCATCCCCTGCCCAGTCCCATGATCTCTCCATCTACCTGCTACCCCAAAACAAACCCTACTTTTGACCCTACAGGTCACTTGAAAGGATAGTCCTGGATGCAACAACACATTTGCCTTTTTCCTGGTGTTCAGTGAGCAAGAAGAAAAGAAACAAAAATCCTTTTATTGTATATTTTGCAAAAATAGCGCTTTTTTTCCCCCCTGCTTGTTGACACTGACACTTTTTTCCCTGTTGGAAAAATTTATTTTAGATGGTAATGAAAAACAAAAATGACCAAAATTTCCCACCTCGACCAGGGTAAAACAAGGCCTTTGAGTCAGTGTAGTCAACCCAGAGTCTCCTGGCACTCCTTTAGAGCTGTCCAGATTGTCCTGCTTGGCTCGTGGCACTGAGATGGTGACTCTAAACTGTGAAATGGCTGCAATGCCTCAACAAAGGCTCTCCAAGGCACCAGAACTTGGTAGGTTTTGCCAATGGAAAACTTTAAAAGGACTTCAGAATCAGGAGGAGAAGGTCTATCTGGGCAGACATGCCTCAGCTTTGCTTAGGGTGGAGCAATGAAAGTCCCTGCAGTTTTCTGTAGAGTTTTCACAGTGGGTGTGCACATATTCATGTGCCCACACATCCACTCACCTGGACAAAAGATTTTGGGGAAACACCTGAAGGGAAAAAAGCTGTTTCAAACAACATTGGCACAAGAAGAAAAGAGTAGGAAATGGTTGTAAATAAACTCACACCTGGAAAGTGGAAGAAGACTTCTAGCCATCAGAACACTGAGGTTTCTCCACAGCATCTCCATGGAGAGACAGAGGAAAACAGCTTGTTGTACTGTGGGGCTGGATGATGGGATGGCCAGTGAGAGCAGGAGCTGTGCCCACTCTGATGGTCAGAAGAAGCTGTAATGATGAGAAAAAACAATATATTTGCCATTTGACATAGAAAGTGTTAAACCCTAATTTATCCTCTTGACAACTGAGTTTATATTTAATGTAACTATATGGTTAATCCTGCTGACTCAATTTCTTGTAGAGATGAGCACATCTGAAAGGCATGGCAGAGATGGCTCTGGGCTTTTCTGCTCAAGTGGAGGACACAGCCACCACTCCTAAGATCTCTTCCCAGACACATTGCTGATGTTTTTGCAGGAGGCAGAAGTCCTTCCTCCACTAGGAAAAAGCACTGTAGTGCACTTTCCTTTTCCTCCCACCTTGCTCACTTCAGTGCAAACACAGTACGAAAAGAAAATGTTCATCTCATGCCCCTGGAGGAGCAGAACAACAGAGGATCCATATTATTGACTGAGCTGGGTGAATATCCAAACCCTGCCATAATGCACAGCGTGCCTCTGGCAGTCATCTCTCTCCCCCTGCCAACAGCAGGACCTAGATCAAATCTGCAGTCCCATTATCCTACACTGGGCTGATTTGTGTCACCCCTACCTGCTGGCTGTCCTGTGGACACATCCTCTTGTTCTGTTATTGCACCAGGAAAAGGGAGAACAGGCAGGGGAAGAACCCAAAGTGCAGCATAAACTTACAATTAAAAGCGTCCTCGTCCTCTCCCAGCCAGGCAAGTGGGGCAGTGAGCAGGACAGCTGTCTTTCAGTGCTTTCAAGATACATTTCAAGCTGTGCACAGCTGGAGCTATTCAGTAGCACATGAAGGAACTCTGTACCCTTGCCAAGGCTCTGCAGCTGCCAAATCTGCCTTTATTAGCAGCAGCATTTCTCGTTCTCCATAGCTGAATACAGAACAAGTCTGACATTATTTTTCATTCAACCTTCCCAAGCATGCTAAGGACATCACAATAATCACTTTGTGTGTGTGTACACGTTTTATAAGTGTTTTCTTCTGCCTGTATACATGCAAACACCCCCAGACACACACACACACAGAGTACAAGGGGCAGGATGCAGAGCCACGCTAAAGCACTGAGCATCTCTTTCCTATTCTGGTCAGTTATACATCTCAGCTGCATTTAAACCTCTTGTTGCTCATTATCTGTGAGCTCTCCCATGAACAGCTCTTTGTCTGGGCCATGCTGCTCTTTGTAGGTGGCATTCTCATCCACACAGATGGCTGGAACAGCCCTTAAGTCCCACTTAAGTTCTATTTTAAGGATCTAAGTGGTTCTCAAGTGCTCTCCATGCCTCTTCTGGAGTGAGGTGAACTTCAGCCTGTGTAAATACCTGCCCTGTAGAAGTGAGACAGGGTAGTTATGTCTAACTCAGTCTTTCTTCACTCTCCTCTGCTGCCTATTTGGGATTCATTGCTGGTCACCTACCAATCATCAGATTTTATAGTATGTCTTAAGTCAATGACCAGAAATAAAATGAGGCTACCTAGATACCAGTCATGCAATGGGAATTTCCTTGCTTGTCTAAAGACCTGTTTTGGCTTCATTTGGCACCTGAAAACTTTCAGACCAGGTTTCAAGCAGGCTCCATGTAATGGGGCAAGTGAAGGCATGAAAACCCTCTCTTCACAGAGGTGAAAACTTCACAGACGAGTCACAGGCAACCCAGAGCTTGTCCCAGCTCTCCAGGCGATACCTGAAAGGACATAGACAGGAATTATAACCCAGTTGCCAAAGGACAGGACATGTATGATTTCTAAAAACAACTTAAAGTGTTGCTCTTACCATTTAATGGCTATTCATAATGTGTTTAAATGTGTGTGTGATATCAGCCCTCTAAGTACCTGGAGCACCTGGCCAACAGTGATGGTCCACACTACACAAATACCCCTGTGATCAGACAAATACTTTAGTTTCCATTTTTCACTCAGTAAAACTAAAACTGAGAATTTCTGTGGCTTTCCTGTCTCTGTCAGAGAACTCTGTTTAAGAGCTAGGAATACAGCACAGCTATTTTACTCCTGTGAATTAAGTAAATCTCATCACAGTCATGGAAGATGAACAATGTGTGTTGGAAGACATTTTGAAAATCACATAGTGTGACCACTTGCTCAAAAAAGAGCCAGCTTAGATCAGGTTACTCAGGATTTATTCCAGCTGAGTTTTGAATATCCTCAGGGACAGACATTGCACAACCTCACTGGGCAAATTTCTCAAATATCTGACTACCCTCACTGGGAGATTTTTTTCCTCATACCTGGAAGTTCTACTCTTGTGAGTTGTCTCCATGGCCCTTTGCCCACTGTGCACCTCTAGGAAGAGCCTGGCTCAGTCTTCACTATATTGTTTTCTCATAAAAATGAATTATGACCACTTATGTCACCACCTCATAAGATTTTTTGCTTTATTGCTACATTTTCAATAGCTATGGTAAAGTCTTCATTTTGTTAAAAATTGCTTTTGATGACACAGCTAAGTATGTTCCAGATCCTATGGAAGAAATTGTATTTAGTGTAGTCACTCCCTTCTCTCGGTGAAGCGGAAAATCAGTGCAATATGTGCATCTTGTTAGGGCCTACACTTGCTTGTGGAGGTTTTCCTGATAAACTCTGGCCATGCTAACACTTTTCTCCAAAGGAAGTTTCTCTTTCTCCTGGGATTCATCCTCTGCAGATGCAAATTGTCATCACCCTATTAAGTCAACGGGACCATGACGACTGCACTTGCCAAGCTGAGCTGAATAAAGCCTCACCAAAGAAAAAGGTGTGAAACCATATGGAAAAGATGTTATAAACACTGTGGAACCTGCACAGTGTGTGTTGATTTCTTTTGGTGCAATGAACTCACTCCTGCTCTCTGTGGTGAGGTGTAATACAATACTGGTATAGCTGTCAAGTAAGATACTAATGCTGGCATTAAAATCTACTAATTTTCTGTTTCCTGTGCTAATTCAGTACTAATTGGCAATTATGTGCATGTAGGCATGTCTGTAAGCATGTAGGCAGGTGTCTGTTTGGTATATAGAAGATATCATGTATGTCTGTGAGGAATGTTTAATTCACCTTTTTTTGGGGTATAAAAATACTTTTTTGGATGAAGGGATGAATAGAAAATGATGAAGAGTTTTTCATTAGGTTATAATCTTTCTCTTGTTTAAAAGAGGCAAAACCTGATGTACATTGTATAGACACATAAAACAATGGGGACCCCCCAGATCTGGAGGGAACCTGAAGGAATTTACATCTTTCCTACTTTATGCAACAAACTCAAATGGAAAAAGCATGGCAGGAAGTGGCTAATTTGCAGTGTCATTTCTGCAAACAGCAACTCTTTGGGGTTTGCTGGTACACAGGGCACAGGAGGACCACAGGAGGGACCTCATTCAAGCATTACTGGTATTTTTCTCTAACTCATGTGCTAACAGGGCATTAATGCAAGCCAGGTTTGGCCCTGTGCCTTTTTAGCTCACCCTCCTAACGCAGGGAATTACTCTGACAACAAGTATTTCTGTGCCTGCTGCGGTGGTGTCCTCCAACTGCCTTCATCCTGCTGTTCAAAATTAGTGACACAGAGAGAAAGAATAACTGCAACAAGTTCAACACATTACAGGACAAGTTCCTCTGAGCAAATGCTCTAGAGCTGCTTTTAATGGCAGTTTCATTCCATCCATAAAAAGCTGAGCAAGCTAGACCCCTCTCAGATGCTTCCAGCATAGCTGCCCTTTGCTTTTAATTTTTTGAATAGCTTTTCTTTGGTCCAAGAAACTAATTTATTGCAACAGACGTGCTTCAGAATAGGAATGAAATTCCATCAGACTTCAAATGAACTCTAATTACACTGCAAATAGGTGGCAGGAGTGTTCCCAACTTTAGCTCTGCAACCAGCCAAAGAGTGATTTGGATTTAATTTCAGACTATGTATGAATTGTTTGGAGGGCTTTTATTATTTTATTTTACAGCTATTTCTAAAAACATTAAAAAAAAAAAAAAGGAGCAATTCATACAGCAAACACATCTGTCCTACATATTTTCCCTGTGTGGCACTGCAACAGCTTCAGTCTACAAAAATTAATGGACTGTAACAATATGGTTGGAATTTAAATGCAGAGTTGGCGCCAGGATCGGGAAACAGACAACATTCCCTGATTGCAGAAATGTGCAGATCACCTTTTCTCACTTATGCAGCTTTAAAGGGAAGGATATCCCTATGGGTGTCCAATTTATACTGTCAGCATTCAATCCTTCCATCCAGTGTATTGTGCTGTCCTGCTCCCTCTGCTAAGATGCACCAAACTGATTCCCTCCAATGATGACATAATTTTTCCTCAATTACTAAACATAAAAAATTTGTCCAAGAGGGTAGCTTTCATGGAAGAGAGTTTGGCAGAGAGAGAATGTCAGCAGATTTTTCCAATCCAAGTCATACATTGTGTGTAACATTCCCAGCAGCCTCATGCACGAGATATTGATCTCCCAACCTGTGATCATGGGTTCAGCTCCCACATGGGTAACACTTCTTTCTCCCAATAAAAAAGTGCAGGAAAAAGACTGCTTAATGTACAAAGAAGCACAAAGGTGTTCATTAAATGAATGTTGTGTAGAGACATTTCAGACATTCACACATTTGTTGAGAGCTCTAGCAGTGACAAGCTATTGATTTAAATGAGGTCAATAAAGGCTTCCACACATCTTTTCAGGTAAAAATAGTCTCTCTAAGGAAAAAGACAAAGATTGACTTATCTGGGTTGTTTGAGCATGCTGCATATATTCTGTCACCAAAGGGCTTTAAAGATGGGACAGTCAAACTTGTGGGGAATTGCCTGCTTTTAACAGATACTGGACAAAGTATCTTTTTAGACTAACTGGGTGTGCCGGTTTAGACACAAATCGAGGAGGAAACAACCCGGAAGGGAGTCTCTCTCCTCTCTCCTGCCAGCCAAGCAAGCAGGTCCCGGCAGCACCCACCCCTCACGGGTTCGGGAGAAAGAATTTCTCACACGAGAGTGAAAAAACCCCCGTTTATTCAACAAACCGAGCTCCCCCCTCCCTTCCCAGAGGTGGAGGTCGATGGGTTTCCCCACAGGTCTCTCACGTGTCCCAGGCCCAAGGCCCGAGCCCAGCCGGGCCCCGCCTGATCGAGGGGTCCCAACCACGAGTCCCAGAGATGGTGAGCTGGTCTCGGATGAAGGAAACGAGCTGAAAAAACCGTCCAGAAAGGAGCAGAAGCCGCAGAAGCAGATCTCCGTTCCTCTCCAGCCGACAGCTGAGGGAAAAAAAAGGTCCAGAGCAACCCCTCCTCCTCCGCTACCAGCAGAGGGAAAAAAGTCTCCAGCCGGGCAAAAGTATGTAAACATTCCGGCTGCAAGGTCAGGCGAGCCGCCGTGAAGAGTCCTCCCGGCTGCAGTCCGAAGGCACAAAAAGACCTTCCAGCAGGTGATGGGGAATACAAGATCATCCCACGACACTGGGTTCTTGAAGCCCTTCCCCTGCCTGTCAAAGACTCTCTAATCACTTTATCTTGAAAATTGTATACAGACATTAAAGGATTAGTATTTAATTGCTACACAAGCTTGGCAATAAGTCACAGAGACAGAATTCCCAACACCAAGAGAGAGAGTGTTGCTTGTTACAGGTGCATATTTTGTCCTCACACAACAGCTCTGTCAGTGTGACAGTCTCTAGAACAACAGAGTAAGATTAGCAGAATGAAGTGCTCACTTCTGTTAGATCACATGGTACAGCTGGAAAAATTAAACAAGTGTTTGGGTACATAAGCCCTATCCCCCATGTCTGAAATAGAAGCAGCAATTCAAAGCCAAACAAGAATGGGCAACACTTGCTTTACTGAATATCATAGGCCATTTCTGAAAGAAAAAATATATAGGGGAGGAGCTAGAAGGACAGAAATTATAAGGTGGAGAGCCCATGGTTATTGGAGCTGGGAGTTTTACCTGCTAGGTCTGGCTTTGTCAGATATTTCTGTAGGTTCCCTTGCAGCTCATGGAAAGTTTGAATGCTGAGCTTGAACTTCCCCAAACTGGGCTCATAGAGGGCTGGAAATAGTTTCCCAGCTTTAAATGACTTCTTTCATTTCCAGGAGCTGGTCTGTCCCTCAAGTCAAGATCCAGTAAGACTGACTGAGTGAAATCAAGTGGTCATGTCCAGTGGTAACAATCAGTGGAGCAGCTGCATCTCCCAAAGTGACAGCAAATCATCTGGGGCACAGAGGACAGCCCTGACTACCCTGTTAACCTGCAGTGAAGGGGAAGTAAAACATGTCAGCTTAAGCCTCAGCAAGAGCCCTCGAGGATGTATTTAAGCTGTCATCTGCAGCAGCCTCAGAAAGCACACACGACACATTACTAGGGCTCAGTTGGTGCCCAGGGAGGGGGTTTGGAATTTGAATCTTAAAAAGCATTTCAAATCCATCATATGCAGAATACATTCATCTTTGAGTTCTTCAGCATCTCCTTTCCACTGGGAAGGAGTGAGTGGAAGGCACAGGTCACATCCCAGGCAGGAATTTGCAGGCTTGCTTGTGTTAATTAATCTTCCCTTCTTTTGATCTCAGAAAAAGAAGAGCCTTGATGGTGCCAGATTCTCACATCCAAAGGACCAAGTGAGGTTCTGCCCATGGAGACCATGAGGCAGGGGAAGCCAGAGATAGGAAGTGGGAGAAGTAAAGACTGGAGGTTCACAGGGAACAGTCTTGGGACATTTGGCTCTTTATGTAGGACACTGTCCATTATTTTTCCAAACTGAATTACCACAGACATTGGGAAGGAAAATTGAATTCCTACCCATATGAATTGGTCTAGATTTGAGGTCATTGTTCATTCTGCTTATTTTACCCATTCCTTGTCTTTTCTCTGTGTTTTAGACTTGCTAACCTCAGTCACCTGTAGAGTCCTAATTTGGAGATTCCAAGGACAGGCACCCAAGAATAGAGACTTGACATTTCTCCTATGTGGATTTAATTCAGTGTATTTTATAGAAATAGGTGCTTTCTGTCTGCAGAACAGGAGCCCTGTGGGCCATCAAATTCCATTAATATGTTGGCTTTCAGCTTTTGAAAATGTCTCCATAAAGTTTGTAGGTGGACAAGAATCATATTTTTTCAATATATTGCTAAGGGCTACAAGATGTTGATTGTTTTAATTATTTTTTTCAATATAAATTAATTGGTAACCTTTCCACATGCCATTTCACAGTTTCAGCTTACACTCAGGCTTCTGGGATCCCTTGGCTCCTTGATTCATTTGTTTGTGGGTATAACTGGTGTCAATTTGTTATTTCAATGGGCAGGGCAGCCTGCCAGCTCCTTCTGTGACAAACTGATTTTAACACTGTAAGATTCTCGTTTCTGCAGGAGGGCATTGAGCACTTTATTGTTTAAACACGTGCAATGACACTAATGATGGATTTACTGTTCCTCTGAACAGTAAATGTGTAGGTGTGTAGGTGTGGGAAAAATAAGCAGGACTTGTTTGGCTGGAAAAATGCAGCATCTCCCTTGTATCTGGGTAGATGAATGTTTTGTTCAGGAATGGTCCATTTCTGATTTGCACCTTTGAGGGCAAGAATGGCCCAAAACACCAATCTGAGGTACTACAAGTACAACAGGCAAGGAAGAGGGGCAGGTAGCTCTGAAAATGAAGGTGTAAGAGAGCAAGGTGAGTGAGAGAGCAAGGTGTATCAGCTCAGGATAACATGAATTTTGAATCATTTATCTTCTCCAGGGCTGAAACACTTCTGGCTCCTCAGCCAGGTGAGGATGCACAGCAGCAGATGATCTGCACAATTCCTCAGTTTCCCTCTACTGTGCAATTGGAACATGGTGAGAATTTGTCTCATTATAATGATAGAGCAGAGATCTATGGCTGTGGCAAACCCTAAGTGTGCCTATTTTCCAGAAAACTCCACATTTATGAACATCAAAGAAAACAAACAAGGAAAACATCAGTTTTCCCATCCCCTACATCCTCCTTGATATTCAAAGAATCACAGAATAGGAGTTGGAAGGAACCTATTCAATATTTCAATAATTTTTTTTTTTTTGCTTTAGCTGATATGTGGTTTTAGAGTAAACCTGCTGTCCCCTGACATTCAGAGAGTTTTAATTTTTAAAAGCTAGATGCCCAGGCCCCTGTCACTGAGCCCTCCACCACTGCTCAATTAGTGGTTTGGCCTCTGCCATAATAAAACTTGGTTCTACGTGGCTGAGGGATCTGCAAGCAGGTGGTGGACCAAGGGGAACTTCCTAAATGGAAGAATTTTAACATGTGCTTAACTCCCAGTGAAGTGGAGCTAAGCACATCCTTAAAGCACTTCTGAGTAAGGACAGATATATGACCATTCTTTAGAGATTTCCTGAATCTTTCCATAAGATGGCTTTCACTGGGCTCAGTAAGATTAGACAGGAAACCAGAAACCCTTTATCTAAGTTCTGGTGGGTTGTATATTTGTTCAAACTTTGCCAGTGTAGGGAGATAGAGCAGCATTTAAACATGAAGAAAATGAATGAAACAAGATACCAATTGAAAACAGAGGCTCGGCCGTGCAGAAAATGGACATTTAATTTTTCCTTCATACGCTTTCTAATTCAAGAAAGCAATAAAGCAATAAACCCACCTGATTTCATTAGGTGGCTGAAATAAGTGTATATCATCACTGGAGATATTAGGTTGCCTGAGTGTCACCACCCAGCTCTTTTCACAGCCCTGCACTGCTAAAAGGGCGAGTGTTTTACCCCGGGTGCGTCGCCCACTCCGTTTCCTTCCAGTGGACACGTGCTCTCCATCTGTGTGTCTGGGACACTTCCCACCACGGCTTCCAGAGGGAACACTTCCCACGGGGGTTCTTCTGAGCTGCCACAAACTGCCCTGTGGTTTATTGGGCTGACCCCATCGAGTTAAATGGGTTCGGCTCCAGGCAGAGCAGGTTCAATAAAAACTGGGTACAGTGCAAGAGGAAATGTGTGCAGAAGGCTCCTGAAATAAGGAGCAGGGGTGAAATGCTTCTGGCAATGTGTTCACAGAGCTGCAAGCAGAAAGGACAGCACAGCTCAGTGAATTGCTGCAGTAAGTGATCAAATGGGCACCTTTAGCCCTCTCTGGCCAACAGAGCACTTGCAAAGACATAAATGTTTATGGCTGTTGAGATTTGGCTGGATGCAGGGTAACTGTGCTTTATGGATATATTGGTACCGTTTAGAAGAGAATTAACTTGCTGCTTTTGACAGTAAAAACACACATGGCAAGAGATTCACCTTTTTGAGGGAGTTTACAGCAGGGTGTGAGTGCTCTGCAGGGTGTCTGTGCTTTGTACACAAAACTTTAAGTTGTTTCCTACAGCATCTCTGTGGGACAAGGTAGAGTTGTGACAGATGACTGAACATAGAGAAGATTTTATAAAAACATAAGGATTTATTTTTGAATTAAGAAGTAGGTCTACATTATACATTTTATTGATGCATTTTCTGTTGTAAAGGTGTGAAATACAATATTTCTGTGGACATGTCATAGCAAAATCCATGCCTAATTATTTAATATTTTCCTTGGAATCATTATACCCAAAGCTTTCTTCCTGCCAGGTATGGAGCCTTGAGCATCAGTCTGTGACATCTGTATGTTTCACTTCTAGGTGCACTTTCGGGAATGGTGTTTTCCTATCTATGAAATTCAATTCAGTGTCAACCTGACACAATCTTTATAATGGTTTGGCTAAAAAGGAAAAAAATGAAAATTGGGGAAAAGAAGGGGGAGAAAGGGAAAGTGTTATTAAATGTTAGTGCAAATAACTTTTGTTTCTGTATTTCAAGGAGTCTGCAGCACTGAATGATACTTGATGTCTTCTCTGACTTGAGATGTCTTCTCTAACTTGGTGAAGTTACTCTGGGATGACAGAGGAGTCCCTCAGCCTCCTCTAGGAAACTGATATTTTATGCACTCTGTTAGTAGCAAAAACCAACCAAACAAAAATGCCTCAATCCTAGGAAAGTGGTAAAGAAACTATAAAAATCTAATAAACACAGGCAGGCAACTGAGCAGTGTGAGCCTGACTTAAGTTTTATAGGATGTACTGGGAAACCTTTCTTGACAATGATCCTTCTCAGGAGCCAGAAATTGACTGGCAGCAACCACATGCCCAAGAATATTTTACTGTTAAAGTGTTATCTTCCCTGGAGATGAGGGATGGGTCAGGTAGACTGTCTCTGGAAAAGTCCTCAGAAGTCCTGTCCCATGCAGGGTGAGTGGCCCATGCCTGGGTGACAGAGATATTGAGGATGGCAGCATCCTGTGCCTTTGGATGAAGGGGTTGTCAGAACTCTCTGTTGAGAACTCTCTGTCAGAACTCTCAAGAGCTGCTTTCAGGAGGCCACGAGTGCCACACAATGATGAGGTGGCTGAATTTAATAATTTACTGGCAGAGATGCTTAGGTTCTAAGGGTTAGATTTATTTTTGTTAATTAGTTCTTCCTGCAGGCTCACAAGGAGAAGATTCTCTCTTTTATGGAGACACCAGTAAAAAGTTCTGCACATAAATGGTCAACATGACCAGTGTTAGCACGCAGTGGTTGGGAGGTGCAGTGCTGTAATTATATTAGGGATGATCTGTGCCTGGATTATTGTTATTTTTTGCTGTATGAATAGGCCATGAACATGATACTTATATTTACTTGGTGATCTCATGAAAGAATTATTGTTCCTTCATTCTGGCAGCACTGCCAGGGTACTCAGTCCTGTACATAGATGAAGCAACATGCAGTCCTGGTTGGTGAAAGTAACTTGAATTTTAAACACAGCCCACACTTTAAACTTCCAAGTTTACTTCCACAAAAAAGCTGAACATTTGCTGTCGACAAACTTTCATGCTCACAGAGTTCAACTGTGGAATATTCGCAGAAAGTGTCTGTGGTTGAGTCCAAATTAATTCTTTAACCTAAATGAATGTAAAATGCCATTTTTCTGCCCTCCCCTGCCCTGCATATTCATGTGCTGTGCTTTGAGCAACACACTTCCTCATCCACCTAATTTCCACTGAGTTTCAGGTATGTGGTCATGTTGAACAACTACTTACATGTGTTTTTCTTGAACAAGGGAGCAGATCCTTGGCCCCAGAGCCAGGGAGGGTGCAGTCTGGGTGGAATTCCCAAAGTTTTGCTGCCTTCAAATTCAGTGGAAAGTCAGGACTCTCTATGTTGCCAATGGAAGGAGATAAACTCCCCAGAGACCTCTGAGGGCAGAGCACTTTTGTCTTTTGCTGTGTCTACAAAGGGAGCTGAAGGAACCAGCTGGGAATTGATACCTGAGTTTAAAGGAAACTGGGTTAGAGGGAGGAACCCTAAAATATGCTTTCTGAGCACTCAGAGCAGAACAGACTGTAAGCATTATTTCAGTTCCATCTTAGTTTGTGTTGCAACTCTATTTTTTCGGTACTTAGTGAGTAAATGTGAAAGCTGTAATGGTTGTATCTTATACTGTCATTCCTGGAAGAGAATACTGTGTGCTGCAGCTTCCAGAAAGGGTTTATTTTAATAATAATTTCTTATTTGTGAATCTTTTCATAGAAAGGTACTATTTTATTTACCTGAGTTAAGTTCTGGATTCTGCCCAGGTTTTTCTCTTCAACTTCACTAACAGTGGGTTTCTGTCTGGTCCTACAATCCATCTGTGTTCTGCTCAGAGAAATACCTTCCCAGAGCAAGCCCTGTGTTTGTGGAAGACCTTGCCTCTGGAATAGGGGTCCCTGATTTCTCAGGGTCGGTGATTAAGATGGCATCTACCTCAAACCCACCTGTGGAAACAAACAGCTGCAGCTGTGGGTTTGCCATTGAAATGGGACACCAAGCTCTCCAAATGAGGGGAGGTGACTGGATATTCATGATAACACTTGGGTAAAGTGGTTTCTTCTGCATAGGGACTTCAAAACACTTTCCAAGTACTCATTTACTGAACAAGCCCACAGGACATACACAGGGAGGAATATCCCCAGCATATAGGAAAATCAGAGGTTTTATTTAGATGCTTAAACTAAGATCCCTCTCATATAGGCAGAGATGTCTAAAGTTAGATACCTGATTTTGATTTAATCTACCATAATTTCAATCCCTTTTATAGGATTAAATTAATTACCACCTGAAGCTACCCATGTGTCCCAAATTAAGTACCTTTTGCTCAGGCCTCAACCTTTATTTTTCACATGTCCTTACTATTTTCTGACTGGAGATGCAGTCTTTTTTAAAGCCTAATATTTGTTACAGTCTGGGAGTGTTAAGTCAATCCCACACCATGTCCCAGAAATTGAAACTCATGGCTGGCTTTCTTATTTCTGCAGTGATGTCCCCCTAGTTTTGTCTTTATACATGTGATTTCACTGTCCCCACAGTGCTCATTGCAATGGTATATGTGGCCTCAGTAGCCCTCTACCCTTGAGAGAGTATAGGATCTCAGGAATTTTAGGTTTCCTTTTTCTCTCTGTCTATAAAACCTGGAGAGAGATGGACAGGAACAATTTGTGGGATTGCAACATGTATTGTTAGAGGAGTACCTCGTTTTCTGGTTTTCCCCTGTCTGCTGTGGTTCTGTGATTTTCAGTCCCTGTGTAACACAACACAGTAGTAAAGTTCAGATAATGATCTTTCTTATGAAAACCAATTTTGTATTTTTGTCTTTTTGCATTTATCTAAGGTGTGGTATATAAAAGAGTAGATAGACCTCATGGAGAAGAGCTACTGTCATCCACTTGGGCTTACTGAAGGTTTTAATAATGTATTTTGCTTTTGCCTCATTGGACACCATTAGCACATTCAAATTACAAATAAAAGTCAAATTCTTCCATATGTCAAGGGCTTGATGAAATATTTAATGTGAGAAAAAGATTCTTCTTGATGACAACCTTGGGCTGTCACACTCACCTTCCAATTTTACATCAGTATTGTATGGTCTGAATTAGACAATGCAGGATGAAATCAGTGAATACATGCATTTTGATTCAGATTAGCTAGAAAAGTCCAAGACTTAATGGGAACCACAGCAAAACCCCTTTTATTAACCCCTTTTATTAGAAATTGCCTTTTATTAACTACTGATAATAAAAGTGGCTTCACTATCTTGGTGTGATAGCAAGCTAGGGAAGATCAGTCTAGGCTGGGAATGCTTTTCCCATGCAGCAAACTTAAGTCAAGGATCTAGAGGATGCCCTGCTTGACAGAGATTAATTTGATTTTCTTTGGCTGGCAAATATAAAAATATAAACCTTGTACTCCTTGGAGGAAGGGCAGAATGCAGGGCTGCAAGCAAGTGCCAGGAATAGCCCTGTTCAAACCCAATGCAAACTGGTGGAAGGTAAATAACTCACCAGTTCTTGTGTCTGAGGAAAAATGATACAGGGCCAGCATTGATTAGAAGCAGGTACTGACTGTGGAAAATGGCTGAGTGTCAAACTGAAGGCCTGAGTGGGAATACTTTGTTATTCACTCTGAGGTGTCCTGCTCTTCAGGGTCCAGTCGAAACACACAGAGGCCAAAAGATGTCCTCAATGTTGGAACAGCTGCATCTTAACTCTTATTCTTAGGTTTACTTGAATAAATATCACCAGGGCCAAGACCTATCATAAAAGGCTTTAGAAAGCTGACAAAGTAACAAAGACACCTCACAAAATAGGCCTCAGGCTGAAAGCCGGGCTAATATTCTCTAATCCCAAAGGACTTTTCAAACAAACATATCCCCACAGAGGTCTGTTTACTCAACAACTAGCATTTAAAATAGGTATATTACCAAGATCCAGCATTCTGTGCCTATGTTTATATTCTGAAAATCAATATCACAAGATGAGGAAAGGGTCTTTGGCTCTTATTATCTTCATGCTTTACAATTCCTTCTTTCCCCATTCCCTCCTGAGATGTCTGTGAATAGCTAGGAACAAATAATGTCTTAATTGCCCACAAAAAGTATACTTAACTGCTAATATAAATACATACTCAGGACAAGAACTTCAGGCTACAGAATGACTTATTATTTAGGAACTGTAATTATTAACTAAGTGAGTACATGAAGTTACGATTTTCTTGGTTTCTCAAACTCACCGTTTTATCAGGTTATTGATAGGACTAAAAAGAAAATTTCTTTGGTTTTAGTTTATTTCTGTTTGCCTCTTTCCCCTGATTCTAAATACCCTTGTTAAAGGGAAAAGAAATATGATGAAAGAAAAATTAATGTATACTCTATTTCACGATATCAGCTGCCTAGTGCATCTTTCAAAGTACATCTACAGATGAGTGTAAGAGAGAAATAACTAACTCAACAGGGTCTTCCAGCCATTGCTCAGGGGTTCATTTCATGAAGTTTTAGACATTTGAAACTTTTTGTTTGAGTCTATCCTTGTCTACCTCTTTGTCTTTCAGCATGTCTCCCGGCAGGACACAATATCTCAGTGAGCAAAGGTGTACAAGCCAGGGAGGTGTCCTGGTGATGTGCCCTGGGAGGTGCTCCAGAGGGCTTTGGCTCCTGCTCACTCCTAACATCCACTTTGCTTAACTTCATGAAGCATCCTGTGGTCATGGGGAGCTGAAGACAAACTCATGTTTACTTTTTGTGTCTGACACTGAGCACGAACATGCAGTGTTCATGCATGAACAAGGCAGGTCCATGCATACTCAGACTCTCTTAACACAGTCCTGTGGATATCAGCACTGCCCTGTCCATGAGGCAACACCAGTGATGTTGGAGCCCCACCAGCCCATGGGCTAGCAACCCCTTCTGCACTTCTTCACAGCTGCCTCTCCCTCGGAGAGGATGCAGATTCCAGCTGCTTGGCAATCAGGTGGTCTGCTTGGGGGTGTCAGAACATGGCTTTTCTCCAATGTAAGAAGTGTATTTATAGGGGATTTATCTGGTTTTATTTGCCTTACCCCAGGGATGTGTTTGAGCAACAAAGCTCATTGTAACCCTGCTATCCACATTATCGGCTCTTCTTGGCAGCACAGTTCAAAGGCATCCACAGAGCTGGAAAGCTTCACTACCCCTGCACTGGGCTGTATGGAAAGTGAAGCATGGAGATAACAGCATTCAGTTCAACAAACACCATCCCCAGTGCTACACCAGTTATCTTGTGCAATCCTGCAGAAACCAACAGCAGTGCACAAGTAAAACTCTTATGAAAGGCTGCTGGAAAGTCCCCACTCAAATGATTGGAGTGTGTAATGCACAAAGCATGAACACCTCAGAGTAGTCCTATCCCAACTGATAACCCCACAGAGGAGCAGCTCTCTTTCATGCTAGAGGAAGACCTGGTGTTTGCACACGTTCAGTCTTGCCTGGGTTAGGGGCTGAAATAAGCAGAGAGAACATTTTCAATGTGTTGTGTGCTGTCAAAGTGACTGGAGCAGTGCCCGTGGCCAAGCCCTGTTTGTGTGACCTGAGTGCAGGGGGAGAGGAGCATGCCAGAGTTAACTGAGTTAATTCAGAGAGGTTCTGATGCATGAGCTGAAGGGACAGACTGCCTAATTGTTGAATCCAGAGTCAAAAGGCATCGTGGTGACAAATGGCTGCCACCACTGAGCCCTAGAATCATAGAAATATTAAGGTTGGATAAGACCCTAAAGATCACAGAGTTTGACCGTAAACATAACACTGCCAGTCCACCACTTCAAGACTGAACTTGAGCACAGGGTTTCAGAGGCAGCAGACACATGGTGAGGATCTGCAGACCAAGAGAGCAGCAGCTTTTCACTTATGACATCATTCCCCATGGATTGCGATAGCTCACGGGGCCACGCTGATCGAGATGTGCACATGCTGACAGCTTCATTGCATGCAAAACTGTGCTGTTCTGGGCTTTCACTTCCAGACGTGGAAGCACTGTGTGAGCAGGAGCAATGGGAGGTTAACACCCAGAGCAGCCTCATGTGGGGAACTAACAACCATATGAGCCATCTCTTCCTTCTCCAGAGGGATTCATGATTCCATGTAACTCAAGGCTATGTACACATCTTCATGTCTCCCACTATAGTACTGAGGACTGTGGCTGCAAGTCTCATGGGGAATGAAAAAACTGCAAAAATATTGCCCCTTCATGTTATTCCAAATGGTGTTCCAAAGATGATGTTCCAAAATCTAAGAAGAGGATAAGTTCTGTTGTGACTTGTGGTTTTGAAGATTCTGCAGTGAGGTTTTGATCTCCCCTACATGGATTAGAAAAGTTATCTGTAAATAAATAGTTCTTTGAAGACAGAGTCCTCTCAATTCAATCTTTACAGCCAATGTATACTGAGGGTGGGCCTGACTTCTCCTCTGGCTGGACTAGGATTTCTCTTAAAATTAAACGTTGATGGGATAGTTTCTTGCCGATACAGATTGTCCAGTGCAAGCATTTAGCAAATAAAATAATGTGAAGGACCTGGCAGAAGTGCAGGAGAGAGAAACCCCTGAGCCAGATCACCTGCCATCACCTCCACTCATTGTATCTGCAGCAGTGGATACATTAATGCTCATAGTTTTTCTTAAAATTTCCTTTATATTGGTAAAAGTTACAAAAAGGCAAAATAGCAAGTGAACGTGTTGTCAATGCTTAAATCTTCCTTGATATTACAGAATTTATAGAGCAGAAGTCTCACACAGATTTGTTTATAACTTTCTAATGTAAAGATCATTTCGAATATCACAGACTAAAAGAAGAAAGATTTGGGAAGGAAAAAAATCACTAAATTTTGTTGTTTCCTTCAGTGGTAAGGAAAGGGAGAGGAATAATGCATAAAAATGAATTCTTTCATTTAAAATAGTAATGTTCCCTAAAATGATACACAAAAAAATGTTTAATTGAAAATTAATTATTTTATTTTTCTAATTTAAGATTGAAACTTTGTGTTACAAGTCTTGTTAAAATAAATATTTGGGTTTTAGTAAGAGACATTTTCCAAAGAAAACATATCCACAATCCATATTTCATGCAAGTAAAGGACACAAGGGTGTTATCATTTTCTTTGAAGCATCCCACCACTGGATGTAGCTATCTTTAAAGTTTACTTGCAGCCATGGAAACAACATATGTTTCCTCTTTTGGCACTGTAATGACTTTATCAAGACTCTGAAACTAGGGAAATTCAGTGTTTTAACAGAGGAATTCAGCTGCTCTTGTGAGTCTTTTGTGTTACCTCTGTAACAGGTCTAACACTCTTCTGCTTCAGAGAGGTGAAAGCATTGACATCTTTCCAATAATCCCTGAAATGCAGTGAGTTCACAGAGGAATGGAGACACAGGTATCCCCCATGTTGCAGGAGAGGTGATGGAGATGGAGATGGATGGCAGTGAGGGCCAGGGAGTAGTGGAAGGTCACATATTTTCTTTGACTTGCTTGTACAGGTGGAAAGAAACTGAAAAAAAAAAATCCCCACTGAAGTTTTGAAGTGCTCAGAACCAAAAAAAAAAAAAAAGCCTCATCTCATAGGAGGATCCTGCTTTGGTAAGTGTCAGAAATACCTGAGCATTTGCAAAGTGGCTGAGAGACTGAGCTGGCCAAAGCCTGTAAAAGTGGTAGAGAAGTTTCTAATAGGAGAGGGATGACTGGAAGAAAACTTCTCAGCCTTTGCTAAAGGAAAGAAGGGGAGGATTTCATGTTTTCCTTCTGGGTTCTGCATCCCAAAGCAACATTCCACATTTTGGATGTAAGTCTAGACTAGCAGGATTTAAACTGGTCATTGTTAATCTACCTCTGAGGTGATTCATCTCAATGGATCACTGTGTTTTGAACTTCATGACAGGAAAGGCTGGACAACTTCTTGTTGCAGAGTTAACATCAACAGAGAAAATGTCAGTATTACAATTAAGATCCACATTCCTTAACTGAGGATTTCAATTGCCATTTTTGTGATACCAGCTTCCATGCAGAGGCTACTACCAAGATGACTTTGCCTTGGGCTTTCACCACAGTCAGATCACCAGCAATTTTGTCAGTGTGAGCAATCCAGATAATACAGCATTGTGATCTGTCACAGCAGGTACTGGAAAAGTCAGATGTGGAAAGAGAAATCCTCAATCTTTGTGCCATTGTGCCACACCAAGCTCCTGCCTTTGGTGCACACAGCTGCCCCCCAGCCCGCTCCGAGGAAATGGCTTGTCTGTGTGGCAGCTTCCCAGCCGCATCCTGGCAGGTTATTCCATCCTCTCAGGGCCTCCATCCGAGGGCAGTGCAAAGACACTGGTGCTGATGCAGTGGCAGGCAGCTGAAGCAAAGCTACAAAGCCCATTTCATCCATCAGGGGTTGTGCCAGCAGCTCCTGGTGAGCAGCACTCCTCCTATCACTGCGAGCAGGGAGCGATACCCCCCTGCCGCGCCTCATCCTGCTTTTTCAGGCAGAGCTGAACAGTCAGCAATGTGACATGTCCAAGGCCACCCAGAATGAGCACAGAGCTTGGAAAAGGATCCCTGTCTCCTCACTCCCAAGCTCAAAGGGGAGCTGGTTTTGGCTTTATTATTTTTTAAGAACAAGACCTTCCTTCCTGTAGGTTGCCGAGCTCCCTGGCACCGGCCATTGCAAACAGCCCCGGCTTCGGCTCCGTACAAGAATGGACTGGGCACAATTTCCAAGAGATCCAAAAGCTGTCTGCTGGGACTCAGGGAGAGAGGCTTCCAATCCAAACAATGCAGGGAAAGCCTTATGCAAAATCACTTCTCCATCCCCTTCCTTCCCACTCTCTCTCTTTGCACCGTGTTGACAGAGGATGTTTCTCCTGGCTGTGGCCTGGGATTCTGCAGCCCCTGGGGAAGAAGTGCTGTTCATAGGGAGGGTCAGCATTTCATAAATTGGCTTAATTGCACATGGGTATGAAACCCAGCCTTCTCTTAAATGTTCCATAAAGGAAGCTTGCCCAACCCATTAAAATAGATAGAGAGAGAAACAGGGAAATAATTAAATAAATATTTTTTTCTTGGGCAATTCCAAGTTGGTTTGTTTCAAGGAAATTGCTTTTGTTTTTCTTTTAGATATTGAGTGCTTCTACAGAGTCTGGCTGTGGGTGATGGGGTTGGAGGGCAACACCCACCTGCTCCAGCACTACTCCACCAGCTGCGTGGTGGGGAACTCACAACCAGCTTGATAACAAAGTGTGTGGCACAAGAAAAGAACATTTAAATCCAAAGTTACATACAAAAGAAAAGCCAAAGAAAATTTTCAATATGTCAAAATAGCATATTTTGACACTGTCAGAAGTTTTCTTTGCTTTCTCACATGATTGAGGAAAAGTTTTCAGTTGAGGTGACATTTTAATCTCTTAGAAGAAAGGCCTCCCTCAAGGCTTTTTCAAATAGTCCCAGAGGACATGATTCATTTCCTAATGAAATCCATTTTCTAATGGATTAAATGCTATTCTCTTGATTTTTAAAGCAAAGAAGGAGGACTAGGGAAAAAGAACAACTTCAGGTGCACACAGGCCTGAATCCTGGTAACAGCTTTGCCACTTGGTCTGTTGTACTTACAAATGTCCCTTGGCACAGCCCCTTTTACTTGTTAAAAACAACAGAAACACCTTTTGCAAGAAGCTGTTTATGGTGCTGACAGGAAGCAAGCACCATGTTAACCAAAAATACATGTGTGCTGCATGGGAGCAGTGCCCTTCAGCCCTTTGCTGTGTCTGCAGTTGTGCTTGGCAGAGCGTGGTCAAAGGTTTTGCTCTGCTTTTCTACCACATTTATTTTTTTCTAAATCAGAGAGCATGAATGACTAGGCATACCAGGGTCTTGGAGTGCACAAAAGATATTTAACTTTTTGCAAGAGCTGTGCACCCAATCTCAAAAATCAGGCCCTCCTCCAGGGTTTGAAATTTGGCATCGAAAGAGCAGATCACCATAAATCATTAGTCACTTGTGGAAATGTCAGCCAATTCTGCACAAAATGAGAAAACCTTCCGCTGAAAGTTAAAAGAACAATCCATAAGTGGGTTTAGCAGCTACTGTGAGTCCCTGCTGTACTAAGTTATTTAACCTGAGACTAAGTTTCTTCCCAGGCTCCTGGCCCAACATGGCATGTTTTCTCTGCTGGAGATTCAGTTCTTGTACATCATGTAGTAAATATAAAAAAGGAGGTTTACAGCCCAGTGAATAGAGAAATCTCTTTCCAGGTCAATGCAAGAAATTATAGAGCATTGGAAAGCCCTAGTTTTATCTCCTGCCAAAGGAGGGATTAAGCTACAATGATTCCCAGGCCCAGGGTCTTTTTTTTCCCTTTGCCTCTGCCTTCTTTGAGCGCAAATTGACAGAGACGAGTTTTCACTCCAAACAGCTGTCTGTTATTTGAATGGAGTCAGTTCCTAATCCCACACATGACTGCCATCAGAGGCTGCTGTAGTGGAAATGTTTCTAGTATCAAAACAAAGCCTCTGGCACAAAGATCTGTTTGAGAGGGCTCTGTGCGTAACCTCTGCTTTCAAATACTATCTTTTCTCTGAAGGCACTTCTCTGCTGGCTCCCAGACCAGTCATTACCCATTTAGTGGGTGGACTGTGGGGCAGTTCACGCAGGGGGGAGTGCAGGAAAGGGCTGGAGCCCTGCCAGCCCCACAGGGAGCCACGGAACCCACCGGGCAGCAGGCACTGCACCCACCAGCACAGCTGGGGCAGCTGCCCGGGCAGAGCTCTGGTGGGGACACGCTGTCACCAGGGGCTGGGCTGCAGGCAGGGCCAGCACTGGCCACACACCTGTGGGAGCAACTCCTCCACTCAGTGAGAGAGCAAAAAACAAAGACTCTTCGTGCTCTCTGGGTAGACTTTAGTTAAGCCTTTGACACTGTTTCCCACATCATTCTCCTGCAGACAGCTGGCTGCTCACGGCTTGGACAGGTGCACTGTTCACTGGGCAAAACACTGGCTGGATGGCTGAGCTCAGAGAGTGGTGGGGAATGGACTTACATCAAGCTGGGGCCATCACCAGTGGTGTCCCCCAGGGCCCAGTGTTGGGGCCTATCCTGTTTGAGATCTTTATTGATGCTCTGGACAAGGGGATTGAGTACATACTCAGTTTGCAGATGACACCAGAGGGATATGGACAGGCTGGATCAGTGGGCCCAAGGGTCTGAGGTTCAACANAATTATAGAGCATTGGAAAGCCCTAGTTTTATCTCCTGCCAAAGGAGGGATTAAGCTACAATGATTCCCAGGCCCAGGGTCTTTTTTTTCCCTTTGCCTCTGCCTTCTTTGAGTGCAAATTGACAGAGACGAGTTTTCACTCCAAACAGCTGTCTGTTATTTGAATGGAGTCAGTTCCTAATCCCACACATGACTGCCATCAGAGGCTGCTGTAGTGGAAATGTTTCTAGTATCAAAACAAAGCCTCTGGCACAAAGATCTGTTTGAGAGGGCTCTGTGCGTAACCTCTGCTTTCAAATACTATCTTTTCTCTGAAGGCACTTCTCTGCTGGCTCCCAGACCAGTCATTACCCATTTAGTGGGTGGACTGTGGGGCAGTTCAGGCAGGGGGGAGTGCAGGAAAGGGCTGGAGCCCTGCCAGCCCCACAGGGAGCCACGGAACCCACCGGGCAGCAGGCACTGCACCCACCAGCACAGCTGGGGCAGCTGCCCGGGCAGAGCTCTGGTGGGGACACGCTGTCACCAGGGGCTGGGCTGCAGGCAGGGCCAGCACTGGCCACACACCTGTGGGAGCAACTCCTCCACTCAGTGAGAGAGCAAAAAACAAAGACTCTTCGTGCTCTCTGGGTAGACTTTAGTTAAGCCTTTGACACTGTTTCCCACATCATTCTCCTGCAGACAGCTGGCTGCTCACGGCTTGGACAGGTGCACTGTTCACTGGGCAAAACACTGGCTGGATGGCTGAGCTCAGAGAGTGGTGGGGAATGGACTTACATCAAGCTGGGGCCATCACCAGTGGTGTCCCCCAGGGCCCAGTGTTGGGGCCTATCCTGTTTGAGATCTTTATTGATGCTCTGGACAAGGGGATNGAGCTGGGGATGTTTAGCCTGGGGGAAAAGAGGCTCAGGGGCGACCTTGTCACTCTACAATTCCCTAAGAGGAGGTTGTAGTCAGGTGGGAGTCGGCCTCTTCTCACAAGTAACAGGTGACAGAACAAGAGGAAATGGCCTCAAGTTGTGCCAGGTTTAGTTTGGATTTTAGGAAAAATTTCTTCATGGAATGGTCTGGCAAACATTGGGATAGGCTTTGCAGGGCAGAGGTGGAGTCACCAAAGCTGGAGGTACTTGAAAGATGTAGATGTTGCACTTGGGGACGTGGTCTAGTAGTGAACTTGGCAGTACTGGGTTAATGTTTGGAGTCAATGATCATCAAGACCTTTTCCAACTGTAATGATTCTATGACACTATGAATTAAGAAAAGATGCGCTCTATATTGCATAATTATAAAGGAGAAAAATCAATATAAGATGCTCAAATGAAAATCAGTTGTTGGAATCCTTCTATTTATTTTTTCTTTTAATGTGTGTTTTCCCTCCTTCAATTTTCATTTGGAAATTGGAGCTTCAAGTGAAGTGGGCTGAAATAATGAATGGGATTGTTCTGAGAATTGTAATTCCCAAAGATCAGTTGCTGGAAATGCTCATACCAACCATTAATACTAAAATGTCTAGGAGTTTAGGTAAAATAAACACTCTCGGTATTTCTCTAGTTACTTGCCAATCCATACTTGTTTTTCAAAAATTCAAAAGATTGAATTGAAAATGCTGATCTACACAGCACTTGATTCCAAAATATTCTTGCCTTTGCTTGCCTCAAGTTAGGCAGGAGTATCCCAAATGATGCCACTTGCTTTGAGATGTCATGGAACAGCTAAGTTCTCTTTACTGCTCGTGATGACAATTTCCCTCCTGAATTTTGGCAAAGGACTTCCTGTTTGCCTGGTGTCCTGTTTGTTAGACCATGACAACAACATGTCTGTTGTTAAAAGTTCTGCCCACTGATTCCATCAGGACCTGCTTCTCAGCATGTGCTCACACAGCAGGGAGGACACTGCACCTTGTCGTGGTCATACTGATAAAAAAACACCTGTCATTGTAGTTAAAAGGACACAGAAGGAGTCTGACCTTTCTTTGGTGCTGCAAAAGACCAGCATGCCAAGTTTTTTAATAGATGCTGAAAGCAGGACTGAATTAGTCAAATTTAAGTATTCAAAACTGTACATTTTTGGTTGGGAGAGAGGATGGAAATTGCATCTCAGCATCACAGAGCAGGGTTCAGGGAACTAAAGTGATTTGCTAAGTGCTGCACTGAAATTTCAGATCAGGAATAGGGACATGCCTGGACTCCAAATACGAGGCTGTCATTTCTGCTAGAGAGCACAGAAAGAGGAGATGCATCTCCCAGTGCCAAACCAATTCTGCTGGGCTGCAGTGCCTTCACCTCCCTCAGAACACTCTCCACATCAAAGTACAGCAGCATGACTCCCACCCCTCCCACAGCCAGGTTTGCTTTGGTTCAGAGTGGGTCAGGGAAATACTCACTGTAGCCTCAGCCAAACTCTTTGAAAGACCAAGATCTTACCCTGCCCTTGCCAGGGTTGTTGGAATTAGATGATCTTCAAGGTCCTTGCAACCCAAACCATGTTAGGATTCTGCAGAATCAAGCATGGTGAAGACAGGCACTGCAAGGGGAAAGAGACCAGTGAGGAGAAATGTTAGAGGAGTTGGGGAAACACACACAATGGGAAGGGCTGGAGCCTGATGGGCCTTGACAGTGCTAGAACAGCCCCTACAAAGGCGTGTCGAGGGCTTTGGATAATGAAAAGCTCGGGGCTGAAGCATGTCTCTCTAATTAATTACTGCATTTGGCAGAGTAATCCCTCTCAAATTGACTTAATGCTCAGTTCAAGAAGCTGTGGAAACTCTGGCAGGGTCGTCTCGCCCCACCAGTGGCTCCCATTGGGACCCCCCGAGGTGCCTGGCTGGCTGTCCCTGCCTGCTGGGGCACACAGCAGCTGGGGCCAGTGGTACTTCCATGGTGGAAGGGAGGCTCTGCCAAGGCAGAAACCATGGGGAGACAGCCTGGAGAGGGTGGCAAGTAGACACTGACTTGTTGCTGTGGAGCACCCTTGGTTTAAAAGGGATATTGTCTGCCCTCCTTCATCAGCTCTCAAACACACTGAAATTCTGTTTGTTATAACACATTCCTGGTGGGGAAACACTTACTAGAAGCAGTTTCAATCCAAGCTGAAAAGCTGCTGTCAGGAGCCCTAGGACAGCTAATGAGAGCAATTTGGAGGAACCCCTTGGCAGGCTCCTGCAGGACACTGCAGCTGGATCAGAACCACAGACATCTCCTGGGAGCTGCTGGGGACAGGGAAGGGCAGCAGTGTGAGGACAGATCGGGCTCCAGAGTCTGTCCTTGGGCCAAGCCATCAGTTGCACCATTGCAGTAATCTGTGGTGCAAATCCAAGGAGAAAAGCCTCTCAGGGTGGTGGGACACAAAGGTGCAGAAGGAGGCATGAGGAGGGCTGTCTTCTGCACAGCCAGCACAGCCTTTTCTGTGGCTTTGTGCAAAGGTAGAGAGGCAACAAGACCAGAAATGTGTTTGCATGTTTGTTCTTGTAGGCAAATAGAAATTCCCCTTTCTGTTGCTGAAATAACAGACCATCTGGAGACATGATCCATCCTGCTTTCAAAACCAGTGAGGTGACTTCAGTCCAAAACCATCAAGTCCTTTGTATGGGAGAAAGGGAATTTTGCTCGGATCTCTGTCCTGCATGACCTGAAGCATCTGTCCTGACACACCAGGAGCAATGCCTAATGGTAGCACATGGGCAAGGACCAGTGGGATCTCTGGAAAACAGGGACATCTCAGGCAAACCTCTCCACCACATCCAGGATTTTTAAAAACTATTCTTCAGCTGTTCTTTAGTTTAGGAGATTCTCCATCTCCCTGTGTAAAGTACAAATAAAACCCTTCTGCATTTGACAGATTCTGTCTGAAGGGAGGCATTGATGTCAATTGATCAATTCAATTGCCTGGGCAGGTCACACCATCTGGAAAGGATTATTTACACCTTCATTTTCTCACAGTTTTGGACAAGGTGATAGTAATGGGAGAACATCCTTGGAAGTCAATGGAAACTTCAGACTTTACTCACTATCACAGCTGTAGAAGTGGGACATTATCTCTAACAAATGCTTTTCTAACTGACAGGAAGTTTTTCTTTCCAAGTAAGCAGCAATGTTCACTATGATGGCTTACTTGGGACATAAGTTTTGGCAGTTTTAATTTTTAACATTTTTCAGAATTTTATAGAGACATTTTATTTAGCATGGCAAAAAAGTTTGAAGAAATAATTTAAATGAAAAATCATTTTTGGACCATTCTCCAGCTCCTCTCCCAGAGAAGACCTACCTTAATCCACTGTGTTTCCAGGTCAGAAACTGACTGGCTTTTTGTATCAGTTAAAAGAACAGAAAATAGTCAAAGCCTCTTTGTAGAGTGGGTAGGAATAGAAAAACTGATCTATAGTGTTTGAAATCTAAATTTCACTGTTGTAAGACAGGGAAGAAACTTGTCCTATTCATCCTGGGGTAGACTGAAATATTGGCTTATATTTTTATTTCCTTCCCAAGCAGCTTTACTGGTCTGTAAACCTTTACAGATCATGTTCAAAATTGCTGTAACTGATATGCAGTTTGTGAGGCATCCCACAGGCTGAATCTACACTGCCATTATTTTGGGGCTATTTGCCTTTGCTGGGCCTTGCCAGGAACAGATAAGTGGAGATGGAGGGGATAGCATGAAATGCTTTAAACAAATGCTTGCATTAATGCACATCCCACAAGCCACGAATGCTCCAGGGGACCTTGGCCAAGGGCTGTTTAAAAGGTTTTATTTTTCTGAGAAACAACTCCTTCTCACCATCATCCTGGCCCCTCACAGCCCAACAGAGGGTTTAGGGTCACCTGGAAGGTGCTGTGCTCTTGAGGGCATCGGACAAGAGGAAAACAGGGAGTGGAGATTTCTGGCTGGGTGGTGGAGCACCCCTGTCCTCTCTGGGTGTGTTGTGTGTGCCCACAATGGGGGAAAAAGGTGTGGGGCTTCCAGCAGGGAAGTGCAGGAGAACAAGTTGCTGTGAGTAGGAACCTTCAGATAAAGATGTCCCAGCTCTGTTTTCCTCCGTGACCAACCCACTTCTCCTCTGGGAGCCTCTCCCTTGCTTCTCCTGCTTCAAAACAAAAGGTCTGTTCAGGGAATGCCAAAGTGCAACTGGATAAAAACTAAAAAAAGCCATCATCTTTCCCTTTGCTCCTCTCAGGGTGTCTGAAAGGGCATGCTCAGCATGCAAAAAAAACCTGCTGACTTCACACTCTGCTGGAGAAGGCGATTTGAAACCAACAAAAATAATTGTCGCTGTCTTTAGCCAGAGTCAATAAAAGCACTAAGGGCCTGGCAGTGTCAAACCTAAGAGAAAATAAATTGCTGGTTCATGAGCACTCCCTACAATGTATCCTGAAAAGAAGTTTTCCTTTCTTTCTCCTCAGAAAAAAAAAGGAGGGAGAGAAGTGAGATGGGGGAGGGCCTGGCAACATATATTTCATGTCTAATGATATTGTTTTAGTGGTGAGCAATAAAATGTGGGGTCTTGAATGATGGCATAGGAAAGAATGAATAAAAGCCCTGCTCACACTGATTGCCTGTTGGATCACATAGTAAATCTGAGGCAAAGGGTCTTATTCCTAGGGACAGGCAAAAAAGTTGCAAAAGCAAAGGAGTAACACGATCTGTGTTTTCCAAAATATCTGTAGTTTTGGATGCCCAGCCTGAGACACAGTCAGGTCTGACTTCAGAAAGGGGAAAAGCTCAACAAGGTCTCCAAATTGCTAACTTGTTTTAGCCCTGAAAAATGAAGGTGCCTACTGCTGCACACCTACAGGGGATCAGACCTGGGGGATCAGGCTCTCTCTGCATAATCATGCCTGGTTTTACTCCCTAGCTCCACCAATCTCCCTAATAACATTGGCCCCCACCTTCAGAAATGTTGCCTCACCTAAAACCACCAGCCACTTTTAAAAACCAAAGCCAAAACCAGAGTTCTAATAGTTTCCAGAGATCGTGAAAGTATGAGGAAAAGCCATGTTCAAGTGAGTTTTTTATTGAATATTATAACAAAATTAAACAGACTATGGTAGAATGTAGAGAATAAAATGTCAGGCAGAAAATACAGTGCTATTTGTGTTTCCTTTTCTGTGTTGTTTATCCTTACACTGGTAACCTCCTAATTTAGCCCTGCTTGTCTTAGCACTGTTTGGTGCACAAAATGAGGGACTTCATTTTCAATTCAAAGCTGTGCCCTGGATGTTGTTAGACATCCATGCAGACCTTAAACATCTGTGGTGTTTATGGACCCACAACTGCTCAGTGTACAAAAACATCTTCTCTGTGAAGGAGGACACACTGCCCCAATGATATTTACCCATGACATCTTTTAATTGTTTTAAGCAAAAAAAATTTCATTCAGTGAGTTCAGAGTGATCTGATGAGCATGAAGGCAGCAGTTAACACAGAGAGATGAGGAGGAAAATTGGTAGCATGCAGAAGTGGGGATAGGGTTGAAATAAAGTGATCAGCCAGTGACCACTTTTTTGGAAACATCCAAATGGATGGAAAGAGCTGGCTGGCAAGTGAGGAGGAGAGTTGGGGTTATGTGCCTCTCTGGCTCATCTACCACCAAGGAGGGAGGAATGTCCCCAGCAAGCAAATAGAAGTAGAAATTACTTTTCTCTCCCAGGGTAAGATGCATGTTTTACTTGAACATTGTCACCCTTGAG
Organism: Notiomystis cincta; assembly: GCA_013398075.1. Lineage (NCBI taxonomy): Eukaryota > Metazoa > Chordata > Aves > Passeriformes > Notiomystidae > Notiomystis > Notiomystis cincta. Next base: position 191,901 of record VZRX01015463.1, on the reverse strand, counting down.
GCTGGGCATGTCCTGAAGATTGAAGCAAAAAGCAGGTTGTTTTTCTCCTCTTCACATCTGCCATCCCTTGGCTACAAACCCAGCTGGATTTCACAATGGCAAAATGAGTTTTCATAGAGAAAGGCAGAGTGCTGAACACACAGCTGCCCATCACTGGAAAATACTCGCTGCTGCATGCAAAACCTCGCATCGCATTTTTAATTAGATGTGACAGCTCTTGGTTCAAGCATGTGAGGAATTCCAGGCTGGATGAAAAGGGACCGGGCAGAGATCAATAGGGATGAAGAGGCAGCGATAAGGAGAAGGACCTGCTTAATCTTGTTTTTATCTCTGTTTATTTATCCTCTGTCAGTGGTGCTCTCCTGATCAAACACACAGGCATGTAGAACCCAGCGCACTTACTCCTTGGGACACGACAACAACAGCGCTGGCGCTCACAGCCCGTCCCCTCCATCCTTGGCAGACGGGGCGTCTGCTGGCTGACACGCAGCCCTCGTGTTGCTCCCAGCACTCCTCTGCTCGCCAAGGCGCTCAGCTCAGCCTGGCTCCCTGCCCTGCCCTTCCAGCGATAGCGAGTGCGGCTGCTCTCCCACACCTTCCCGCCTGACAGCCTGTGTAGTGCCCGGCCTGCAGCTCAGCCCGGCGGATCCGGCAGGCCTCAGAGGACAGAGGTGCCTGGGGCCCGTCTCCTGTTTTTACTCTGCAACTCATTTAATGATTTTAAGGTGTATAAATCGTAGTTTTCATTGCCCTTCAAAAAAGTCTCTCTGCAGCTGAGAGGGTGAGAATCTGGGGGTCCTGGTGGAGCTCAACAGAGGAGCATTGCATTGCAAGTCAAGACTTACTCATTAGACCTTGCTGTCAGGGTTAAGTGGGGATTTCATCTCTGATTTACACTCTTTCTGATGGCTCTGCTCTATTTCAGCTCCAAATTTGGACCCAAAATATATTTCTCTGCTCTTGGGGTTTCACCAGCCTGTTTATACAAAGCAGGGTTGCTGGGCAGCCTCTTCAGTGGGCAGACATGCAGGAAAACATGGCTGGGATTTTCATGAGAAACGGGGCCCAATATTCTTGTCTGTACCTGTGCCCTTTTCACTGTCTGAGCACATGAGCAAACCAAGCCCCAGGGAAATTGCTTGATTTAGAGCAGCTGAGGGTAGAGCTGGATTTTTGGAGAGCACACATGCTGTGACTCCAGAGGAGAAAGAAGTCTCTAAAGAACAGAATATATGGCAGCCCATACTTAGCCATATATCCTCAGAGCTATCCCCAACCCTCCAGGTTTGTTGAATAAACCTAATTCAAGCAAGGCTATCTTAAATATCATTGTATCTATTTCCAGGAAGATTTATCTGCCGAATCATCAAAACATGCCTTGCCTTCCATTCAAGGGTTTTCCTCCTCCACCATTGCACAAGGTAAAATATTTCTAGCATTGTCCTAATTCCCATCAATCCCTACCTGCAAATCAGCTCTTCTTGGTAAAGCACTGGGAAAGATTAATCATCACAAACACTGGCATATCCTAGGTTTAGCTTCCAGTCCAGGGCAGCGTAAAGGGAAGATTTTGATGACATATTTAAGCACTTGCACTGGCAGTGACATTACCAAAAAGTGAATACAGCACTTTCACAAACCCAGATTAATCTCTTTCCAAATCTAGATACTTCATTGAAATACCCAAGCTAAATGTACCCAGTTTAGGCTGCTGCTGTAGTGTGCAGAGGTTGCCCAGACCAAGCCAGTCTGCCTCACTCTCTTGGTGGTGCCTCATTCTTTCTGCTATCTAAGGAGAAGACCTTGAGTGATTGTGTCCCTTGCTTAAATAACTGCATTGGCAACAGATAAATCAGGCTAAGGCATTTTTACAAATTACTTTTAACTTCTTTGGCACCTTTGAGATAAGCAAAGGCTTCACAGGTGTTCCATACCAAGAGAGAAATGCTGTTTACTTTACAGTGCTCCAGGGACAGTCAGAATTTTGGTCATCTGTCCAAAATGAGTTAAAAAATCTCCTGTCAGGATCACAAGCCAACAAACAGCAGCATGTTTAAAATATATAGAACTCCTAGGGCTGCTTTCATAGATGAGGCTTGCAGCTCAAGATGAACTTCCTGAGGTCTGGATGCACTAGGAAGGAGCTGGAGGATTTATATTTGGACTATTCCTTTCAATCTACCTTGCCTACCCCTCTAAAAATTCAGATTACATCACTTTTACTATTATTTAAGCCTTGTCAGATGAGAAATACAGGAATCAGATCTGACATTTAACCCCAGCACACAGGTTGAAAGCTGGCTGTGCTCTCCCACAGTCTGAGCATGTTGTCATTCAGAGTCCCCTGCTAGAAAAACAGAAGCAAGTGGTGAAATATGGATCTGAATTCAGGTTCAGATCCAGAACTCTTGGTGTATTCAAATCCAAGGGATGCAGAAACTAGGAGAAAAAAAAACAGATAGAGAGAAGGAAAATGAGGGAGAGTAAAGTGAAGAAGAAAAAGGGGAAAAGTCTTTACTACATCTGGAATAAGGCAAGGCAAAGCACTTTATGAAATGTTATTGATACATTAGTTTTTGGTTGAACTTTCTTTTGGCTTTATCTTCTAACACCTTTGCCTGTGTTATCCTTTGTTCAATCTAGCAATCTCTCAGTCTGCTAAGGAAATACAGCTTCCCAAAGGTCTTTAAGGTACAGCAAGAAATGCCTGCCAGCTCTTTTTGCTCTCCCCACAGGCTGCAGCCTGGGTTCCTGTTGGCATTTTCTCCTCTTGGGTCTTCATCCATGGCTGATAGCTGTGAGTGTGCCAAGTGAGAGAAAAGTGTATTTTTGCTTGCCCTCACAGAGTGGCACTTCTTGTCCCAGACTCTCTGTGGCCACTTCTATTTTCTGATCTGGCATCTCTTCTCATCCTTTGGCCAGTTTGGAGCAGGCCACAGCTTTTCATTACCAGTGAGTGGTGGTACAAGGTGTCCAGCACAGAGCAGAGCTGTGCTGACAGAACAGCCAGGGCTGTGCACGATCTGCTCGCCAGTGGAACTGGAGCCAGACAGGGACTAAGAGGTCTTTGAAGAAATATGTTTGTATTACTGATGACCTTTTAGAAGAAATGCCTCTCCTGTCCCATTTCTTCAACCAAATTTAGCCTGCCTTGATGAGTGTGCAGCTGGGGTGATTGCTTTGCATCCAGTGGCAAGAGAAGCCTGATACTGCACAGCTGAATATGATATTTGGAGAACTAATTTCCTTCTTTTCCTGAGAGGTCATATTCTTTCCAATGCTTGCCTGTGCAAATAGAGGAAGGGATTTTTTTACTTTTTTAAAAAAACTGCTCTATTCACCTGATGCCCTAAATGAACTCAAAATTTTATCATCTGGTTTCTCAAAATCAGACCTACTGCTTTCCTCTCAAGAGTGATTTCAGCTGCAGCAAGCAAGATGCCTCCAAGCACAGCTTCCATTCTAGAAAGGGCCTGTCCATGTTCACACTTGTGTGAATGATCCACAGGTGGTCCATTTGGGAAAGGAGAGGAGCTTGTGTGTAGACCTGGTGTTTTCATTTTGACACCCACCAGGAGAAGCATCCTCAAACAAATTTGTTTATATTAATATGCTGGTATTTCTCCTAGATAAAGCAGAGCTGAAAGGAGGAGCTTTCATTCCTAGTCTTATGTGTGCTCTGAGTACTGACCCAATTGCAAAGCACCTTAAATAAAGTTGGTTTGGGGTTTAGGAGACCTTCCCACCACATATATCTGGGACTGTTCCTCCAAGACAGGTCCCCCCAGGGCTTGCCAGTGTGTTATCTGGTGCTTCTTGCCCAGGGATAGTGACCCTATGGCAGAAATCTTTCATGAGGAGGGAAAATAATACCTCAGTGAGTTTGGTTCACCTGCTGTCATGTGAGCATTTTTAAAAAATGCTCCAGAGGTATTCAAGAACCACATATCAAGGCAAAGATGGGTAAGTGCTAATTAGGTGTAGCTATTTCTAATGCAGATGTCTAAGGCAAAGTGAGATTATTCCTGCCTCCTGAGCCCATCATTGTTACTCTGATTAGCTACCTGATAATAATTACCGGATTGTAATTCTGATTAATTACCTGATAATATCCAGATTTAAAATTTTCAAGGTAGAGGTGGTAGATGTGTTCTGTATCTATTTAACATCAGCTCCTGCCTGGGATCAAATGTGGGAGGATGTTAGACACAGATTACAAGGCATAAAGACTAAATAAAAGTATTGTTCAGGCTTGTTGATTTTAGTTTTTTTAAATTTTATTTTATTCCTTTCTTTATTTTGAGGTAGTTCTAAAATCAGCAAAGTACCTTTGCCTTCTCTTGTCCTTTCTCTGAAACTCATGGAAGTATTTGAAAATACTGAAATTGAGTGGCCAGGCTACCCCAAAATGTAAACTGGCAGTGATGCCCTAGTGAGCATCTTGAGAAAGTGAACTGAAAAAGAATGAGCTTAAGAACTTTACAGTAGAGATAAGGAGGGATCTTCATGTTATTCAATAAATCTCAGACTCCTGGTGATCCAGATGGTCCCTTTGCTCTTTTACTGATGTGTGACCATTATCAGAGATGTGTAGCCCATCAGTAAATCAACCTGAATACTTTGTTATAATAGTCCTCATTACAGAACATTGATAGATTAACTGTGCTCCATTTCAGTTTATGAGCAAAGCTCTTTGCTCTCCCTGGCAGTGTGATTAATGTGAGGTTCACATACTTAACATTAGAGACCAGTATTTATGGCCTTAAAAACATCAAGAAAAAAGCGAAATGTTTGCTGTGACAGCATATATAGTACAAGTGTCAAATCTTATCAAGGATACTCTCATCCATTATAGCTTCAAGAGGTGCTATCATTTACCAAGCTGACCTGGCAGCCCCTGGAGCCTCATTGTAACATTCTCTGGATGGTAATCCAGTTAAGAGCAGAATGCAGCCTAAGTGAGACATAGCTTAACACTTTCATATGATCAATAAAAACATGACTGGGAAAGAAATCATCAGCAAGCCAGACAAAGTCATCCTTCTCAAGGGGGAAGGATGGAGTAAAACTTAGCCAAGTAAAGAGATTTTCTACCTCTCTTGTGGTAGCAACAAATTGTGAGCAGTGGTGCTGCTAGAGATGTGTAGGTGCTGCAAATTTGAGGGTGAGGTTGAGGCATGGTCCAGGCCAAGCCACCTCAACAACCTTTGCCATGACTAGAGTTGTTTTCAGGGTTGCTATTCTTTAATCAAGGAGGCTGAAACTTAGCAGTGGCTTACCAAAGAGTGTTTGCAATGCAGCTTGAAAGCTTCAGGGAGCACCATCCCCATTTATGCTGCACTAATTTCTCTTATAGGACTCTGAACACAAAATCTTAAGTGAGGGAAACAGAAATTTGTACGTCCTGTTTCAAAGTCAAACTTCTCAGAAAGTCCTGGAATGCTCTTCACCTCCCACACATCAGGGATGTGCCTGTAATAGTCAGGATCTGCTTGAGGAGCTGCACTCTCAGTGGTTGCCATCACAACATGCTTCACAGATGAGCTCAGAGGCAGCTTGACCAGGTTGATTTATTATTTGTCCTGTAGCAGGACAGGTGTTACTGAATGACTAATACTGGCCCTATTCAAGACACCAGTTAAGCACTCAAAGGCACTTAAACATGCACATAATCACAGATATGCCTCAGTATCTGACTTCAAGGAGACACCAATGTGCAGTCAGAGCCAAGCACATGCTTAAGTACCTTCATAAATCAGGGCCATTATGTGACCAAACTACTTGTGGTATTTGTGGAAATACTGACAGATTGCAAGAGTTCCATTGACATAAGGCTGAGTGATTGTTTGTCCAGAAATGTGAAGGACTGTCACCCAGCTTTGTCTCTTTGTCTGAACTGGTTCAAGAGACACGTCCCTTGTGTGCTGAAGGTGAGAAACTGCACAGTGCCCCTGTGTGCCTTGGTTTCAGTGCACATTTCAGTGGGTTTAAGGCATGCAGTGACAGACAGGTTCAGGAATTGTCATTTCTGGACATGTTTTGCCATGTCTAAACCCAAAGAAACTATGTGCAGAATCAGGTTGTGAACTAACAAAGAACAAACAGTAGATAGGACTAAGTTTGGAAGGAAATTAAAATGCCTTTGAAAATGTAACCAGCTTTATCCACAGGCCTGCACACCAAATGAACAGTCTGTTTCTCAAAGGGGAGACTTTAACTGGCATCATACTCCACTACTCAACTTCCATCCAACAGCAGATCCCATGCCAGAGCCTGCAGGCAGTATTGTTTCACATCAGCCCCATAATTTGAGGGTTAAAATGCTATCTACCACTAGCTGGGAAAAGAGTTTGGATTCTTTCTGGTTTGGAAAAGTTTCTTTTTGATGATAAAGAGCTCTCAAATTCAGCTGTGAGTTGTATTTAAATCACTGCCTCTAAGTGCCTGGAGTCAGTGGCAGCTTTCCTGAGCTGTGTGGAGATGGGAGCTTACAAAATGTCTCCATCTGATGTAAGGGGGAGGGCTTGCTGAGGAGTACACATTTACCCAGAGATTTATTGGGGACAGGGCAGGCTTGTGCCAGACTTGAAAGAGAACATGCTTCTGTGAGATAAATTCATTTTCATGTTTATTTATCTAGAGTAGAAAAACGGTCCTGCCTAGTAGAGCATATGCTGTGTGTAATGAAAGACAAACGTCAGCTTTTGAAGGAAAACACCCATTCATCAAAGGACGCGGAAGAACAAACAACTTGTTCATTAAAACACAATTGAAAGGTGGCTTCTCCTCTCCACTCCACCTGCTTTCCCAAGTTGGGGGCTGCATGGGAAACTGCTGCTCCCTTCTTACTCTTTCTACTCTTTGTCTTGGAGCAGATGAAAGGCTTTTCTTCACTCGCTTTTCCTTCACAGTTTTGAAGAAGGCCACATCTGCATTCAGCTCCAGCCTGTTGTGACTGATCCTGGCTGAAGGACTGACTCTGTACCTGGGCCAAATTCTGGTCAGCACTCTCTGCTCTCTGTGAGTCCTTGTGGTGGGTGCTGGAAGCTGGTAATATGATACATCCCAAGGATCCCTCTGAATAGGAGGAAGCAATCAAAACCTTCTACATTTTCCCAGGGTGGGAAAGCAATTTCCTCCTCCAGCTGTAAGATTGAAAGGTCTCAGGGAAAGTAATTATGCCCTTTGATGAGTCTATCAGGAAGCTGAGACTGGCTTGTTGGTGTGAATAAATATTTTTGTCTTTGACCTAAGTGTCTGTATAAACCAATAAAAGGAAATCATCTTAGTGTGTCTAGTGTCTATATTCCTGCATGTGGTGTTGATTCCTTTTATGAAACATCATCAGTATATATGGACATCAAGGATAATAAGGAAAAGAATGAGAACAATAGCCAACCCATGTGGTAGGTATCCCAGATAAATCTGCCAGTGTTTGAGCCCTGGATGGTTTAAATCGTTTGCCACTGCTCTGTTCATTTTCTGTGCTTTTTTTTTTTGGCCAGTTCTCAGTTAAGCTTTTGATTGTGTCTGTCATAATATCATTCATCTGCATCTCTGGCAGCCATAATTAATTAATGAATTAATTTATGTAAAATCATGATAGAGAAATACAAGCTGTCCCTCCAGACCGACTTTTATTATTGCACATGAAAGCTCGAGAACAGAGAATTAATGAATCACTGGTTGATTTTTGCACACTTTTAATGTGAAGTCACAGTTCAGTTGAGTCTTTTAAAAACAAGTCAGTTGAGTCCAAAAGATCCTGTTTGCTGTTCCCACTTGTCAGCAATGACTTGCTGCTTAAAAAAAACAACCAGGAGACTTTGAGGCTCCTCTTTAAGAGTAGATTAGATATAAAAAGAAATGAGTGGAAGAAAGAAATTCTGTTTTGCACTTGGAACCTGCAATCTGGACCTGAGAAGAAACAATACAGCTCCAATCTGGGGACACCTTGTAAAACCAAAGTCTAGAAAAATGTGCATAGGTAAAATTACTCATGATCGCAAAACATCGGTGTTGACATTTCTTTGGATGTAACTGGAAACTGAACAACGATGATCCACTTTAGCTGGGGATTTTCTTAACCTATAAAGTTCAAGTAGCTGTTTCTTCTGCCCAGACCACTGATCTGGCTCTGCTGACTGGAGGCTAAATGGGCGCCTTGTGCGAGTGACCTTATTGACAACACCTGGCACATAAGCTTTATTTTCAAAAAGTGAGCAAGCAGACACCCGGGTTTAACTTGTGACCTATTAATATATCTAGATGGGTCACAGCAGGGGCCACAGGCATCTCAAATGGTGCATTGGTTTGTTTGAACAGCATACTGCTCTGTGCCCATGCACAGTCCAAGCCTGAGACCTGTGGGCCAGGAGGGAGCAGCAGTGTAAGATGAACTGCCTGGGAGAGAGCTGGGGCAGGAAGAGGCAGACTCCCCTTTTTTTTGCCTGTGTGTTTTTTCTTTTATTTTCTTTTTGTTCAATTCTTTTTTTCTGGTTCTCAGTCTGGGGAAGAATAACCTGGATGAACTCTCCAGCTGTTCAGCTGTACTGGTCATTGTGTTTATGGGGTCACAGGCTCATCCCATCACACCTGTGTGGAAAGGAGTAGCAGTACCTTCCATACCTCTCCCTCCACTTCTCTTCAGCTCATCCTGAATGGTGATCATCCAGGGTGCTGTTAAGGAGAGGGGAGAAATAACAATTCTTTTCTAGTTTATAGTGAGTTAGACAGAAAAAGAAATGAGTGGAAGAAAGAAATTCTGCACTGTGTTTAAGCAAGAAAAATCACTTCCATTCACCTGTTCCTTCCATATCCCATGGCAGTTACAGAGGATTCATACTGGAGGGTATTCCAGTCTGCTTTCATGCTGCTCACAAGTGTGCTGCCTTATATATCTGAGGTCTTATAATGCCAATTAATGTAGTGACCGAGTGGGAGACATCTAGCCTGGCTCTAACAGTGAAAAAGGGCTTGATCTCTGGTCTAACAAAGTGCCTATAATCAATGGAAGGAAAGACATTTTGCAGTTTACAGTAATGCCCATCTGTCTCAGAAGGGGATGATGGTACTCATCTCCCTTTGCTGAGTAGAAAATACCAGAAATCAATAACATCCAAAGAGCAGAGGTTGTTCTGTGTTGCCTTTTACTGGCAAGCACACCAGACTGAGCTATGCTGGTAGATAATGTCCTCTGTCACAGCAGCTGCCAGGGGTAGCTCCCCAGCCCCATTTGCAGAGCAGTTCACATGAATGACCTGTGGACAACCTCTAGGAAAATTAACTGAGGTGACTGATTCAGCCTTTGCAAATATTGGGCTCAGCTAACACAGCTGAGCTTGTTGAGGTGTCATGGACCAGATTTGCATGCTCTGATTTGCTGGAACACTCTAGGGCATGGCAATGGTGCAGAGACAGAGGAATGATCACCTGGGCATTGGAACCTCTTCCAGAGGTACAGCTGTAGCCAGAAAGGTGTGTATGCAGCAGCAAAACAGGCTAAAAGACTTCCAGCTTTTTCTCCAGTTGATCAGAAACTAAAAGCCATTGCAAGATCCCAGAGCTAAAGCTTGTCTGCTTTAGCAACTCTGCTCTGTTTTTCGTGTGCCAAGCAAAATGGAAATGGCAATCCTAGAGATAACCAAGCAGTCAAATTATTGTGGCTTAGGGATTTATGCATATAGAATCATATCTAGTTTTTAAAGAAAGCCAGGAAGTTCCACTCCTTGGAAAAAAGATTAGGGATATGTCAGGCAGAGCAGACAGAGTGCTGGAAACAGCCACTTAAAGGCAAATAAATGAATGAGAAATGTCCCAGGTAGAAGATAACACACTAAAAAAATAATTTAATTGCAAAGGAAGGGATATCAGAGGTCACTGTGTTTCTGCTAGTTCTCAGGAGCCCTGCCCATGGTGCAAAGCAGGCAGTGCTGACACAGCTGAAGGGTCCTGGCACTGCAATGGGGCTGGGTCCAGCTCTAGCACAAACCCAGGGGATTTATCCTATGGGAAATGGATGGTGAAGCAAGGCTAGAGACGAGGCCATTGCAAGGCCCATTCTGCTCCTTAGCCTTTGCTTCACCTCCTTGTTTTGTATGACAACATCCACAAACACAAAGAGAAAGACATCCTCTCTGCAATAACCCTTTGGCCACTGATAACCAATTTTCCTTGTGTTTCCCATCATGGCAATCTAGAGCAAACTTTCCTGGAGTTTGCTTTGTGAGCCCAAAGATAGGTTTGACTCAGTATTTTATATAAAATTTAATATACACAACTGGCCTGAGTTCATAACAAAAAATGTATGGAATGAAACTAGAACGATTTCAAAAACGTGAAAAATATACATTCAATTAGAGGTGGATCAAGATGATTTATTTGTGCAGCAGAGTTGAGAGTATGTGTTGGAGAATATTGCAGTACAGTTCTTAGTCTTACTGCTAGAGGTGAATCTGAGTCACTGTGCCTGGAACTCAGAGTGAACTTTCCCAGAATTTAGGAGGAAGCCTTTAGATCTCACCAGGGAGCTTTAACTTCAGTTTGTAAAGCTGCTTTTGTTGGTGGGGGGGCTTTTTTAAAAAAATAAGCCTACTATCTGGAAACACCATAGACTTGTCCATGCATCTCCTGCACCAGAATCCAGCTGGTGCAGTAATGCTTCTCCTCCCTCTTTGTCCTGTTGTGCCAGAGAAGAGTGGGAGAAGATGGAAGTGGCTGTTTTTTGTCCAGAGTAGAGGAGATTCATATCTCTGTCACCTCTCTCTCTGCACAGCCACTGACCACTAGCACCCAGGACCTGCCAGGCCTTCTCACCACCTTGACCTTTGCTGGTGGCAGTGACCCTTCAAGATGTGGGGCAAGAGGGACTTTCTCTCTTCTGCAGGGACAGCCCAGATATTCACACCCTCTCACCAGACTCCTCCAGCTAAGCCAAACACATCTCTGTCTGCAGATACAGATTTGGCTGTTTGGGGCATTCTCCAACCAATCCTGTCTTCCCTGCAGCCATTTCACCATCTCCCATTTTTCCAGGTTGGACTGTGCAACCTATTAATTTCAAAGCCACCTCCAAATGGTCTAAAGCAAGTTTCTCTTCTCGTTTCCAGCTTCCATGTATTTCATCCATCAGATAGCTATGAGAAATTCCACATCAGTTAACATTTGTTTTGGCTTAATATGTGTTTGTTCAAATGTTAAAATATCAAACTGTGCTTCATTTTAACCTATTTTGTCATTTGTCCATAACTCCCTCTGCCATGTTTTATAGCAGGCATTTTAGGACTCTAGGAAAAAAGCAAATTGATGCTGTGCAGGTTGTGACCTTTAGCGTGATGGGGGTGTGAGCATGAGGACCTGGACCAAGTTTCTGAAATAAAGTTTATGTTATGTGTGTAGTGCTTCAGTAGAGAATGTGTGAAATCACATGGGAACATTCATAGTTTTTTCTCAGTCAATGTGGTGCCAAGATCAAACTGGTGTTTGAAGACAATCTTGAATGTTGAGTCAGGGGGTTGGACTCAGTGATCTTTACAGGACCTTCCAGCTCAGGATATTCTGATTCTATGGTTCTATGCCTCAGAGAGACTCATTGACCAAGGTAGATTTTTATATCCCAGCAAGATTTTGCCATTTAATAGAATATTCTCCACATCAGGATGAACAAGAGATCGCTCAGAGCAGCTACAAGCAGCATTTTATCTGCAGAATGAGCCTTAGCCTGGCATAGGAGCACTGCCACGGGATGCAGGATCCCAGCACACAAACTCTGCCCCTCTCCCAGTGCCCAAAAGGTGTATAAACTCTTCTCATGTGTCTGTTGTCCTCCACCTAAACACCTGGTTTCTGGTAGCCTACAGTGGAGAACCTAATCCTGCTTGTCACATAAGTGACCCAGTGTTCACTGGGCAAGAGCAAAACTGCTTCCCACACCCAGAAAGAGAGCAGTCAACTGAGATGGGAGGTCAGGATAAAGGCCCTGGTCTAAATTTGGCAAAGTGGGCTTGACTGCAGGTTACCACACTTCACATGGATGCTTAACTGCCAGGCTGCTGTGTGAGGGGTAAGTCTCATGTGTCTCATGATGTTCCAGGGTAGGTAAGTCTCATCATTTCCCAAAATTCCTCAAAATTCCATCTTTGTAGGTACTTTTAGAATTCACATGAAAAGCTACAACAATCTGATGTCTTCATATAGAAAGAGATCTGTAACTGTTGAGTAAGCAATGCTAAAAACCTTTAAAGATAAGTCAATGCTTATTGTCAGTGATCACATTTCTAATATTTAATTTTTCTGCCTGCAATTTTTTTTTCTTTAAACCATGCTTTTGCAAGATGTGAACTATTGTTTCTGTATTATGGTCTGATGTGTTTTCTTCCTTTTTTAAATGTAGAGTGGCATTTCAAAAAAAAGCAGCCAAGCCATGCCCAGCATTTTGGTGGAAAGCAGCTCATGGCCAGGACTGTATTAGGGTTGCTATGATATTTGAGGGCTGAGGCAGCATCTTGCACTGTCTCCAACTCAGTAGTTCCTTTTCCCCCCTTTTTTTTTTAACATTTCTGTTCCATTTTGCTTCTTTGTGCTTCTTGAAAGCCCAGCTGATGGACTGTGGCAACTGCCACAGTAATTTGTAANCTTGAGTATGGTTGCTGTGATATTTTAGGGCTGAGGCAGCATCTTGCGCTGTCTCCAACTCAGTAGTTCCTTTTCCCCCCTTTTTTTTTAACATTTCTGTTCCATTTTGCTTCTTTGTGCTTCTTGAAAGCCCAGCTGATGGACTGTGGCAACTGCCACAGTAATTTGTAATTTGGAGGCAGCCCCTGGGAAACTGTGACTTGTGTCATGGATGCTGGAAATGTCCTTCAGGCTGCCAGGCTCAGCAATGCTCCTGTTCTGTGGCAAGGGAACCTTCCTCACAAAACCAAAGGAGGCTGACCCAGCTGTGAAAAACAGCTGTTTCTCTCGGATGCTGGTAAACATGGTCCACAAAAGGACTGCTGAATGTGGTCTGAGCATTTTCCACTGCTTTCTCAATAACTGCAGTATGTGAAGTTGCACTCTCAGCTACCTAAGCAGAGGTGAAAAATGCCTACCCTGTAAATAATCAATTTAACTAAACCCAACCATGCTACACACAGCAAAGACCATTCCTTGGAGGATTCTACACGCTGCCATAACTTCAGGCTAAACAAGTCTGAACCAAGAAGTGTTTTGTCCCAAGACTGTATATTTTATGGGAAGTTGATGCTTATTTTCCATGGGAAGCTAATTTTTCCAAAGGACAGTTTCAGCCTGGCAGCTCAGCACAGTGCTGCTGTGACAAGCTGCTCTTTTAGCAATGCTGACAGATTTTTTGGAGAAATATTTATTTTTTCAGCTAAGTCATGAGGCCGGTGACAGGTACATCGTGGAATGAAACAGAATGCATGGAAGCACACAAGAAAACATGGAAGTTGGAGCACAGCCTTTTTCACACATGTTGAAGCCACATTTGTGCAGCTCAGTAGAAAGACATTAATTATGGTGTAGTCCAAGTTTGCTGACAAAAATAAAGATCCTGGATGGAAAAGTTTGTGTCAGGTAGACTCAGAGGTTATTTTTTGGGGGAGATTTTTTTTGTCAGTAAGATGTAAATGATTTTGTTTGATCCAGACCTGCATTTTTTAGACTAAAAATATATGTACCAAAGGAAAAATACCTTCTACCTCCAATCATGACCTTTGGTAGACAGAAAAGTTTGATGCTAGTGAAAAAAAGCTCCTATTAAGCTTTTAACCAGGCTTACACATCTGAAGGGGAAAATCTCAAAATTAAGAATTAAGTTGAAAACCATTCAAAAGGCTGAAAGGCACAGTCACACAAATTAAATGTCTTCTGGAACTAGTGCCTTTCAAAGTGTCTTATTCTAGCAACCATGAAAAGAGACATCTGAGCTTGAACAGTTGCTCGAAATACTGTCTAATAAAATGGATTTCTCAGATGAATCAGGCCATAAGTATCTCATAATGCACTGTCTGGTATTTTGATTTCTTCTCCTTTAGTTTCTCCATGTACCATGATGCTTCAGCCAGTGCCAGCTGCAGTGAAACTGGGGAACAATGACTAGAAATAACCTTGTGATTGCACATCCTAGAGGACTTTTTTGAAGATACCTTCCAAGTAAATGGGTATCAGTCACTGAGAGATGCCCAGAATTAAGAGATAAAGGGCACAAGGTGTACCCAGTCACAAAGATCAGCCTCAGAATACCAGCTCATCCCAAATCCCTTCCTACATGCTGCAAGTGACCCCAGTATTAGCCTCCTCCAAAATTCTTTCTCATGGATGGAAACAGGCAGATGCTTTCTACTTCTTGGTTTTGTTGCTGAATATAGCAAATTTATCCACAAAATTCTCTGTGGGCAAAATACACTAATTGCATCCAATGTTATAGTTCCCTCATGCACTGTAGAGTATTTCAGCCCTGGTAAAATTTAGGCATAACCACAAATCCTCATGGAACAAAATTCAAGAAATCATGGATCTCATGAATGATCATGACTCTAGAAAGTGATCTGGATTTTGAATCATTGACTTGTAAGAAGACCATCTATTTAATGGGAAAAAAGGAGAGAAAACTTTCAAAAACTTAATTTAGATGAATATTTATAAAAACTGCCTTTTAGCTCTCTAATCCTAAATTTCTGTAAATTTATAGCAGCATTGCAAAAACAATCACATACCAAAATATGGCACCAGCTGAATTTAAGACTGTAAATTGTGAGGGCTGAAAATTGTAACACATAAAATGTTGTTTATAGATGCTGAATTGGTTCAGGCTCCACTGTATCAACTTCACATTGCTGTTACTTGGAAAATCATTCAGGCACATTGGGAAAGCAATGAAGTCAGTGGTTAAACATGATGCGGGTTTTACACAACTGATCAGGCCATTCCATTGTTCTGCCCATGAGGTACCTGCAAGTGACTGAGTTCATGTACAGGTGAACACATTCCTCAGCACTCAGGAGGTCTGGTGCAACCAGCACAATCAGATTTTTATATCTGTTGGTACAGCTATAAAAGTGGTGGCAGGAAGGGTCCTGTGCCTTTCCATTTGTGCCATCCCTCCCCTCTGACCCATGATTGTGCCCATACTGGTAGTTTAAATAAAACATAATCATTGACCCCATAAGTCACCAAATTGGTCCTCTGTGAAGTTTCACCCTCTGCCAATGACAACTTTCCCAGGTGATGCCCCAGAATGACTGGGAGGTAGAGCACTCCAGAAGCTGTTCCCAGCTGGCAGCTGGTCCCAGGGTCATTTCTTTTACTGGTACAGGCACAGCTTCAGCACTCAGATTTCCAAATGGTGTAGAAATGTCATGCTGGGGCCTGCAGGATCCTGGAACTGTAAACTGAGACCTTTTCTGCAGAATGACTTCCACTCGGTCTCCAAGCCCATCAGATTGTACCAGGAACGCGGCGGGTTGTCCCAACAGAACAAAACATTACTGTTGCAGTGACCCCTTGAAGGCCCTGTAGTGCAAAACACTTTGCAAACATATTACTAAAAGAATGTTCCCTCTAAAATATGTATAATATAAGCAGGACAAGAACCAGCATGGGTATAGGTGCACAGGAAGCAAGGAGATTATCTTGGAAGGCACCTCAGGAAAGGCACTGCTCAAGCACTGCCGCATTTTTTTGTGGCACAATAGGGTTTTTTTCCAAAATGTGGAGAGACATTTTCACATCTAAGTAAGGGTGGCATGATGCTTGTAGATCAATCTTCACCCATTTTTTCAAATAAAGCAAAGCATGCTGAGATGCATAAAGGAGGAACTGTTAATGCAACCTCTTCTCTCCCCTAAACAGCAAATGTCAGGACTCGCCTCCTGGGACTCCACATTCTTGGTCTCTTCCTACATTTTGTAGCAAATGCTTTACATTTACACATTTTTTCCTTCTCTGGCAGCCCTGCCCATTCCCTGCTGTGTTCTTTTCCTCTTTTGCCTCATCACCACCAGTGGTGGAGGCCAAACACTCTTCATTATGCGCAACCTCATGATGTCCAGATTTAGTTCTTGATGACGTTTTTGCAGCTCTGTTACCTCAGATGGGCTTAGACAAGACCAGCAAAACATAACTGCCTCTGAGGATGTAATCATGACTCAGTGTTTGAGAAGACAGTAGAACTCAGAGCCACAGCTCTTGGAAACATGTAATGAGATCACTTTTTTAAGGATAACCTTAACTCTCTCTTTTGCAGAGTAAGACAAACCCTTCAGTTTCAATTGTTCTTTAATTTCTTCCAAGCCAACTTTATAATTGTTGCTGCCCAACTCTGAGTTTTAGATAGTTAAATTAAAATTTAAGAACCCTTAAAGTTGTAAATTATATTGGTGTATCCGTCCCAGAAATAATTTCAAAAATCCTTCTGACTTAACTCCAGTATAGCTAGTCACCTTCAACTTGTTTTATGCTCTGTGGAGAAAAATAGGAGTTTCAACATCTTGGGCCATTAAATTAATCTGATTCTTTCTAGCAAAATGAATCTTGTCCTAGAAAAGTCTTTTTCTTTCCCTGAGGGGAGCCAAGGGCGACTCATCATGTAGTCTACACCTAAAGTTAGGTGAAATTCAGTTTATTCAAGAAGTAGCATGACTGTTTGGTTATTGAATTTCATGTTTACTCCTTTAAAGATCATCCCATCTGTGCTGACTAGAGATGTGACTATCCTAGTCACCCTTGTGAGCACAGATGAGTTGTTTGATATCTTGTGTACCCTCTCCCTTTCTGCAGTTGTGCTCTTCACCCCAACATATTCCTTTCCTTTCTCCCATTCCCTTCTGCTTTCTCTGCTAAAAAACAAGAGTTTGTGATATTGCTTATCCTGGTTAAGCCAGGAATAACCTCACACACAGCTTTCCAAAAGATTTATACTGGTTTTCTCCACTTCTCATTTGAATCCTCAATGAATTCAGCCAACTACCTCTCAGGAGCTAGGAGAGTGGGAGAGCTCTAGGCAATCAGGAGCTGTGGAAGCAGGTAAAACATCCTGGGTTTGACATGGTTAATGCTCTTTATAGAAGCTGTTAGCTCCTCCTACATGCACATAGTTCCCCTCTCCTTCAGGGCCAGCGTGGATCAAACACTGTAGCTCAACCTATTGTTGAACCTTGAGGGAAAAGAGAAGCAATGAAAGTCACTGCAGGGAGAGTGGAAGGTCTGAAGATCTGCCTTCAAGATGTCTCTCGAAACCTTCTTACACTCTTCCTAAACAGCCATCAATGAGTTCATTGATGGCACCTGAGGAAAATTCAAGAAAACCAGATGAACCACAACAAATCAGGGCCATCAATGCATGAGCCAGATGAGGGAGAATTGCTCTCCCTCCAAGCATGGTGGATTTCTGGCTTCTGTGGTGTCTGACCTCACCCTGGACGCTTGCACTGTGGTGGACTGTCATAGTATTCACAGTTCCTTACTTCAGCCATGGATGGGCACTGCTGTGCTGACCCAAATCACTGTGAAAGTCAACCTTTTTCCACTGAAATATAATATAGGAACACAACCATGTCCTGCTGAAACACTCCTTGATTTAAAGGTCACCTATTCTTTACTTTACAAAAAGTTGTTGGCCTGAAAAACTTGATAAATAACTTCAAATCACATTTGCTCTTTCATAATAAAAGTGCACATGGTCAGGAGATGAAAAAAGAACTGGAAGATTTTCACCCTTAGATATGTTATGTTGTGTGCTGAACTGTATACATAAAAGTGCATTTTTGTTGTTAACTTCATTCCAAGTAGCCATCCTACTTTTATTCCCAAATAATTTTTCTAAGTGACATATTTAATGTGTAATAACACATATTGACTTTCTTATGAATCCAAGCCAGGATGCAGGATGCCTTCATCTGGTTTCCTCCCCAAACTGCCTTAAAGCCCAATAAATCTGTGACTATTTCCTCTCTGAATCCTCAGAGGATATAAAATTACTTCACAATTCCTCAAGCCCGGAGCCTTCAGCGTGGCTGATGGAGAGCCAAGATCAAAATGGAATTGCTGTAATTGGAAAGTGAAACAAAAATAGTCCCCTGGAAAGGAGGAAAGCACAATGACAAAAGCAAGTCCCATTTGGAACTGCAGCATGATGGCTATCAGGCATGGTGATGAAGTGTGTGTTTGCCTCAACAAACTGTTCAAACAGTAGCGACTGTCATATGGCTCCCGTCACAACCCATCATTAACAAAAGCCCTGTAACAGCTCTTGATGTGCTCATGGCCCAATGCAGTTCAGTTTTCTCGTTGTACAGTCAGCAGTTCCTTACTTTTCCTGAAAAGGGGTAAAGTATGTTTCAGCTTTAATGTTATGTAGTCACTCACTCTCCCCACATCGCTGTTTTGCTGTGTGATCCATGTTGTATTAAACTCCCTCCTGCATAACTTTTATTGAGCATTACATTACTGCTGGCTTTGAAGGACAATTTCCTATGCCCTTTGAAGGACAATTCCAGGTTTATTTTAAGGGAAGCAAGGAACTGCTCTAGCCACTGCCCACCTTTGCAAGAATCTGTGACTGCAGTACACAGTGGCAGTTTCAGTTTCCAACACTAAAAGAACAGGGTTTTGTTGCACTGCTGTATGCTCCAAGCTTTACAGAAGCTAAACCATTAAAATATGTGTTTCTCTCACAGCATGGCCACTTGGCTCTAAGCATTACTTAAAGGACATGGGTAAACACAGGAAAAGATGTCCCAGCAGGAGGGAAGTGATTATGGGGACAGTATGTTCTGACAGCAATTCAGGTTACAGAGGAGGTACTGGCAGATAATGAGTTGTTTTATTTAAATAGTCAGCAGGTTTCAGTCCAGAGAACAATGGAGTCTGCTCCCACACTGTTGCTGTACACATGCAGGGAGCTTCACTTGGTCAAGCCAACAGAGACAAGAAAAAGGCAGATAACATCTCTGAGAGAGACACCAGGCTGAGGGATTGGCCCTGGTTCTCCTTTTGCCCACAGCACAGAAAGTCACTTAAGGTGAGTGGCAATACTTCATGGCAAAGCTGGAAAGCAGAAAGACAAGTTTGGGCTTTTCCAGCCTCAGGGGATTTCTTATTTTTCATTTAAACACCTGTGAGGTTCACAGGCCAAGATCCATAACCATGCTGGGCTGGGAAGGAGACATGGCACAGGAACTGGAAAGGGCAGTGAAGGATCCAAATCTTAATGGGGATCCAGGCCTTGGCTGTGCAGGGGTAGTGTCGTGGGATGATCTTGTATTCCCCATCGCCTGCTGGAAGGTTNTTTGTTGAATAAACGGGGGTTTTTTCACTCTCGTGTGAGAAATTCTTTCTCCCGGACCCGTGAGGGGTGGGTGCTGCCGGGACCTGCTTGCTTGGCTGGCAGGAGAGAGGAGAGAGACTCCCTTCCGGGTTGTTTCCTCCTCGATTTGTGTCTAAACCGGCACAGGTATGAAAAAGGGTTCAGCAGCAAATGGACAAGAAGAAGCATTCCTAGGGAAGAATGGGACTATTCTAAATAGACTGTTTCCTTTCTTTCCATCTCCATCTCCATCTCCATCTCCATCTCCATCTCCATCTCCATCTCCATCTCCATCTCCATCTCCATCTCCATCTCCATCTCCATCTCCATCTCCATCTCCATCTCCATCTCCATCTCCATCTCCATCCTCACATCTCTCTGCATGCCCTCTGGGCAGCCCACAGTCTCTGCCCACACTCTTCTCTGCCTTCTTGAAGCAGCTCCCAGCATCAGTGGCTCTGCCTGAGCCATAGGCAGCTGTGTCCTGCACACCTGAGCTTGGACTCTGACTCCTGGCACACCTTTGGCATCAGCACATCCCACACACTAAAGTTCCATGGACTTTAGGCCTCCTCTGTGAGGAATGAGGATTTGGAAGAGGATCACTTCATTCATTGGCTACTCTTTTAAGAAAAGCAGGTACACTGGTGGACACAGAGCTGCTTTTCCAGGTCTTCAGGAAACTTAGCAGCACACTTCAAAACTAAGCAGGGACTGGGAGCAGTTTCTGTCTCCTTCCATCCAGTTTAGCTTAATTATAGGAAAGGATTTGAGAGAAAAATGTGTCATTAGCCAGTGAGGCAGAAAGTTCATAAGCCCTTGTGAGACAGACAAAATTACCTGTGAATCCAAGAAAATTATCTGGAGAAGGATTGTAGGGAAAAGTGAAGTAAGTCAAAGAGTCTCCACCTCCATGAACTCTGTGATTTTCAGTATCCAGTGGAGTACTTAATGTAGTTCTCATAAATGAGCTCTCCCAACCCTACCTCTCTTCTAGGAAGATGTTTTAATTACTGGGAGAGTGTGGCAAGTCATTTCCCATCATTTGGCTGACCTCTGACAGAGAGAACACTCCTTGGGAAAAGCAATAAACCATTCTCCATGTCTCCCTGGGGACAAGAAGAGGAGGGCTGACCCTGCAGGTAGAAAGATTCCAGGTAGGTGTTAGGAGAAAGGCCAGTGGCTGAGTTTGGGCAAGTCATGCAGTGCCTATCACAGGAGATTTTCAAAAAGAGATTAAAGACTTCTCTATAAGAAGTTGGCCAGGTCTAACTGATCTTGCCTTGGGGCAGGGAAAGATGAAATGCCTTCTGAACTCTCTTCCAGCCTTGTTTTCCGTTTTCCCACCTACAAAATACTTTCAAACAACTGTGATGCTTTTCTTTCTTGTGTTCCTCAGAAAGCAGTTGGGAAGCAGTCTGTCCACTCAGCAGAAAATTGCCATTCAAACCCTTGAACACATGAGCTGGCTGCCATCCATTTTGCCTGAGACTCCCAAAGAGGAGATGGGTAACTCACAGTCCAATGAGATTGCCAGTCAGCAGGGGTGTTCTTGGATGTGGGGAGCATGCTGCCCTCCTTGGGGAGTGAGAAACGTTTGTGTCTTCCACAGATACCACCAAAAAAGGCAACCGGGGGGAGCACTTATCATGTCTGTGACTGGGTGATGTTTCTGATGTTCTCAAAGAAGCAAATCCAAGATGAAAGATTCCATATTGTGTTACCAACCACTCAACCCAAGTGCGCCAACACTGGCAGACACCCTTTGGAAACACAGAGAATTCAATTATTTTGGCTAAATTACCACATCCATGGCA
Organism: Notiomystis cincta; assembly: GCA_013398075.1. Taxonomy (NCBI): domain Eukaryota; kingdom Metazoa; phylum Chordata; class Aves; order Passeriformes; family Notiomystidae; genus Notiomystis; species Notiomystis cincta. Next base: position 170,775 of record VZRX01015463.1, on the reverse strand, counting down.
AATTACAGGCTGTCTATTGGAAAATATCTCCTCTCAATCCTGCCATTTTTTGTTCTTCAGTTATGTTTATGTTCCCAGCATTTTTCCCTCCTGGCAAAGGCCCAGTGTTTTTTGGGAAGGACTAAAGATAGTCTTGTTCTCCACAGAATGCTATTTAGTGGTTGGACAAGGTTGCAATTAGACAGTATGGTCTTCGATTCCACTGCAGACCTGTGATATCAAGCTTTCAGCGTGGCCTACAATATTGGATCCAGATCTGAGCCTTGCCAGACCAAAGCACTGCAGGAAATCTGCCTGCTGTTGGAGGCAAGTGATAAGGGCTGTGTGGTTGCAGGCTATCAGAAGCTGCTTCTTATCTGGAGTCTCTTCAAGGGACTTGGAGAGGGATGGAGGAATTCGCTGATGGAGGAATTCACTGACTAATGGACAGGGGAATCCATTTCTGCCCATAAACACACAAGAAAACCAGGATGAGAAAAGTGAAGTGAAGTGAAGTGAAGTGAAGTGAAGTGAAGTGAAGTGAAGTGAAGTGAAGTGAAGTGAAGTGAAGTGAAGTGAAGTGAAGTGAAGTGAAGTGAAGTGAAGTGAAGTGAAGTGAAGTGAAGTGAAGTGATCATACTTTGTTGAAAGCAGGGAAGCTCTGCCTGGAGGTACCAGCTTGGCCACCGAAAGCTGTTCATGTGTGTTAGCCCAGCACTCAGCAACCCTCCTCAGGCAAAAACCAGGGGGTTCAAAACTCTCCAACCTTCCCAAACAGTGTAGAGAGAGCAGAGATGAAGCCAAAAATTTTAAGCAGAAATTTGAGTACTGCTCTTTTTCTCGTTACTCTTTCGCATTTGAGATTTGATTTTTGCGTTTCATTCCTCAGCATCTTCAATCTCCATGGGCAGAGGAGAGGTCACTTAAAACCCATGCTCACCATGATACACATCCCACAGCAAACATTTCACAGCCTGGAGAGGTGAGCAGAGAGCTCACATTCATGTTCAGAAATCACTGACCTCCTTGGGCAGAACAGGAGCATCTCAGAGTAGGTGCTGCCCCACTGACTCTTGTCTCTGGTGTCTGAGCTGGAACCCATCTTGTGCCTTGTGGGGAGGGGCAAACACTTCTCCCAGAACTCTGCTGTCTAACCATTTCCCAGCTTTTGATGTGTTTGAGGTGAGACACTGAGGCACAAAGTCTCAGGTTGGGTTCTGAAAAGATTAGGAATCAAGACACTTTGTCTCCATTTTAAAAATCCTGTCCCATGACATTACCCAAGAAGGTCATGATAGAACAGGGAGCTTTGCTCCCAAAGCCCTCTCTAAAGGCACAGCACTACTCCTGACTTTTAAAGGCTTTTTCATCATTTTAGTTTAGGGAAATTACCGTCCTAGACTTAGAAACATCTACAAAATCATATAAATACTTCTGCACCCAATGACACCACCAATCAAATTAAATGGAGTTTTCTAATACTATAGTTAAAGTTTCCTTAGCACACATATCACCATGATATGTGTCTCTCACTGCATATGGGAAGGTCTGGACAGGGAAAAAGAGAATACAGTGAAAACCAGACAAATTAAACAAGAGCCACAGAATTATTTTGGTAGTATTTAAATTATTTAAACTCAATTACATTACATAATGAGACACTGCACCATTTATTTCTTTTTTTTCCACAAGTAACCAGGCTTTCTAAATGTTAACTTCAATTCCCTATAAATAATCATAGCTATCTTTAACAGTACATGTAAAACAAGTAAGAAAAAAAAAAGAAGACTGAACAAAGTTATTAACAAAGGTAAACTTTTTAATCCATAATCTCTGCAGGCTGTATTTTTTCTTGATGGCCACAGGCTTGTCTGAAAGCATACAGAAGGGATGAATGAACCCCATAGAAAAGTTTTGGTTCAATCAGTTCAGCTTTCAAAGCCAGATGAAGCCTGAAAAAGTTTCATTTACTTCAGGGAATTTGTGAAGAGAGAGATTCTCACCGAAGACAGCGATTTTACATTAACCTTTAGGTCAGACCAATGTTGCATTATTAGCATTATTTAATTAACAAAATTCATGCTTTGAAACTTTAAATATTTGCAAATTCACCCCCTATAATGACTTTCATTCATTATTATTTATCTAGGGCTGAAGTCAGCCTGCAGCAGCTCTTATTTCCCGCCGCAGGAACAGCTGGGGGAGACAATCCAGTCACTTTCTTTAGGTGCTTAAACGGGAGCAGAACTCCTGCAGAAATGTGGCTTCAATTACAGCCCTGCGTGCTGTGCAAATGTGACCCTCGCCTTCGGTGTCAGTGAGACGTTCCCCAAACCAGCCTGGTGGTAAAGCAGAGTCCTGCACAGGGCCCGGGGTGGCATCACACCTCTCCACCAGCCAGAGGGGGTCAGCAGGGCTCAGCAGGCACAGCAACCAGCCAAGAGCCCCAGCTGGCCATCAGCACCACGCCAATTCAACACCAAAAATGCTTTGTCATGGAAAACTCAGGGTTGTGTCGGGACAAAACAGACATTCACATTCACAATCAAAATGTTTTACTTAACTTTTTAAGAAATGCTGATTTATTTTTTTCCAGATTCCTCTGCTATTTTGGGGGGGTTCTGTTTGGTATTATATTTTGTATTTTATATTTTTAATTTTTTTTAATGTTATAATTTTATATTGTAATTTTGGAAAAAACCACTCAAACGATGTCATTTAACTTAAAAGGATTTTTGTTTTCCATTTGCAAGGGACTCCTTCACCTCTGTCCTCTGTCCTTTGGATGGCCTGAAGGAAAACATTTTACCTCTTTCCAGCTCTGTTCTGTTGATGGTTAAAAGGGAAAGTGGTGCTGATGTGCTTCACAAGTGCTTGCAGATTAAAATGCTCACACTCCTGACAGATGGAGAGAGTCTGTGGGTTTGTACACAGGAGCTAATAAAGCTTTCAGTACCTCACCCTGCCACCCTGTACCTGCAACACTTGGGAAAGTATCCACTGATGGTTTTTTGAAGCAGTGTTTGTCATATCAATCCATCTGCCTGCCAAGTCTTCATGGCCATGGGGAAGCAATTGAAACGTGCATGAGTGGTTCCTGTGAGGACAGCAGCAGCAGGAAATCAGTCTGGGTAATGACATCTCATAAATAGCGTTCTAAACTCAAAAATCACTGTTTGCTGTCTCTTCCCTCTGTCTCTTCCTTCTATACCAGGGCCCCATTGCAAATCTGGAGAGGAGTTTCATCCTCCTTTCTGATATGAGTGTGGCCAGGTTTTTGGGAGAACCAGAGAAGGGCAGCAGAAGGCTTGGCACATCACTGTGCCACAACACAGGGACAAAAGCAGTGCCAGGAAGGGGGTGGTGAGTTTTGCATAAACTCAGTGTGAGAACTGACCATTAAATGAGGTGGCAAATGAACCAGATAGATTTTCTCTGGAAAAGCCACACTTCTCCTGTGGCTTTTAATGAAAGACTTCTAGAGTTGGCACCCCAGAGATGGGGCTGCACTTCCCCCTGCCAGTGCCAGAGCTTTCAGGGAGGCCTCATGGATGTGCACCTACAGACACCAGCCCTGCCTCAGGGTGTCAGTGTGGGCACAGACCGTGCTGTCCCTTTGTCAGTCAGGCTGTCCCTGCATCCATCCTTGCCATCCTGCGACTGGAATCCCCCTCTGCTTCCTTCCTCTGCTGGCAGTGCTGGCATTTCAGTGGAAAGTACAAGAAACCCTCTAGTGGACACTTAGAGGGAGCAGTTTGGGCTCCAAAGTGTGAATATTTTATTGCTTTTTGGATTTCATGCCATTTTGATCTTGAAAAGACTGTTCTTCTCTAGGGAGACACCTAAATCCTTATCGTGTGGGTTTTTTTTTGCTTTCAGGCACAACTCAAGCCAGTGCCCTGAGCTGGGCACAGATACTTGTCTCACCAGGGTTGGAAGCTGTGCCACGGGTAGTGAAGGCCAAGAATCATAGAAACATAGAATCATTAGGGCTGGAAAAGGATTCTACCATCATCAAGCCCAAACATTAACTCAGCACCAGTGTGTTCACCACTGAACCATGTCCCCAAGTCCCCCATCCACATACACACCTTTTGAACACTTCCACAGATGGCAATCCCACCACCTCCCTGGGGAGCCTGTTCCACCCTTTCAGTGAAAAAACTTTTTCTAGTATCCAATCTTAACCTCTCCTGGTGCAATTTGAGGTAATTTCCTCTTTTGTTATTGCTGGTCACTTGGGCCAAGGGGCCAACCCCCACCCCACCACTCAGGTAGTTGTAGAGAGTGAGAAGGTCCCCATGAGCCTCCTTTTCTCTGGGTGAACACCTCCAGATCCCTCAGCCATTCCTCATAAAGCCAATGCTCCAGACCCTTCTCCAGCTCCATTCCCTTCTCTGGACATGCTCCAGGACTTCCATGTCCTTCTTGTCATGCAGGGCACAAAACTGGACACGGAATTTGAGCTGCAGCCAGGGGCCAATATCCAGGTGGCAACGTGGAGACCTGGGCCCCTCTCTACTGGCTGCAGACTAAACTGTGGATTTTTAGAGCTGCTCAGGCATGTAACTACATAAGTACCTAAGATTTCCCCTCTGCATCCCTTCAAATCCAAATACCTTGGAGGCTTTCCTGAAAATCTTTAAGTAGTTTAAGGGCCTTTATAGCTTGTTCAGTGCAAGGTAGGAGCCTTGTCAGGGTCCCAGGCTGAAGCATTATCTCTCAGGCCAATGGTAAGAGCTGCATAGCATAGGGATTTCATAATATGAAGTTTCTAGTGTTGCAAAGTCCAGCTTTTCCTGGTCATCTGAATTCCTGCAGATTTTATTTTTGGCTGAGCAGGATATGATTTACTGTGAGATACATTTATCTGAGTTGCTGCTTCCTCAGCCCAAAGCCCTCCTAGAAAAGCCATGGCTATCAGAGTGCCTTCACCCTGAGAGCAAATGCAAAGTCTGCAAGGCTCTGTGACTCTCCTTTCTCCAGCAGGGAGCTGGTAATGAACAACACCACAGGTCAGCCCTCTTATCCTGCAGAGGGGGTGCTCCAAAGGGACACTGCTTGGGACACTGCAGGGGCCTGCACAAAGATGCCAGGTCAGTTTTAGCTTGGTCTCTCAGAGAGTTGCACACCATCCTCATGCGCAAGTCACCACATCCTCCATTCCAGCAGCAAATGAAGAGCTGGAAGTTCCTTTGGTTGTACTTGTCCAGGATACACAATGGACAGTCTTTAAATCAAAAAAACAACTGGAGGTATCCAGATAGGATTGTCACTGGTAGAGCCTTGGCAGGGCCCTGAGGTGCTGTAACAGGGTGCTGGGGGTGCTGCTGGAGGAAGGAGAGGTTGAAGCAGAAGATAATGTATGTTCCAAGTGCAGCTTTAAGATTTGCCAGTTTTTGGTAACCTCAATCCCCTTCTCTGTTCTGTGCCCATTTCAGAGCTGGCCCTGGGTGCCAGACTAGCTCAGCAAAGGGCTCTTGGCCTTAGGCTCCCCAGGGAGATGGAGCTGTGCCTCCTGGTGTGCAGGACCTCATCCTCCTTGTGCCCATTGCAACCAGAGTCCCAAAGCACAGCTGAGAGCACATCCTTTGGATGGGCACTGTTCCCCTTGCTGCCCATCCTTTGTCCATCACCTTCAGGAGTTGAGACGCCCATGTTCCTTTGACTTAGAGAGTGTAACTGTTGCTTTTTCCCTCTCTGGGGGCAGCCCCTGCCTCCCCCAGGCCATGTGGGGGGACAAGGGTCTATTTCAACCCTTTTGAATACAACTGCTCCAGTGTGAGCAAAGTGTTTAAACTGCATTGCAGTCATCAGTCAGACACAGTGAGGCACCATACCTCTGTGCTCTATGGCTGGGGCTCCTCTAGAGGAAGCAAAAGGTGTTTTTTCCTCTTTGAGTTTGTTCCTGAATTTTATCCTATTCCTATTTTAAGCAAATACATACACTAGTCCAAGTAGGTACAGCAGTCTGCAGCACCAGAGCAGACTTAACAGGGGCCTCTCAGTTGTGCAAAGGCATTAAGGTGGCGAGTGAGCTGCCATGGCTCAGTGAGAACCTTAGAAAGGATACTTGTCAAGTAAAAAATAATGTTAACAAATTAGAGCAATTAAATTTAGGATGTGGTATGTCAGAAACCAAAGAAAAATGCAGCTGCTGGCATCGCATTGGGGTGCATTTGTCACATAATGTCAAGGGGAATCCCTATAGATAGAGGGATCTTTCACTGTGCTCAGAAAATGAAACTTTCATGGTCCTCACAGGTTATAAATGGGACCGTTGTCGACTTTCTTCATGCAAAGGTTGCCTGCTCCCCACCGAAATCTCAACAGTCCCAGAAAAAAATTCACTCAAGTAGATTTTTTCCCCATTGAGACCCACTTTTCAGGCACAGCCATGTTCTCTCCCAGCCCGTGCTGCAGTCAAAGTGCCTTTTGTACAGCCCTCCAAAATAGTTTATTCTTCTCTAGCAAACAACATCATTTAGCACTAGCTGGAGGAGCTGAGCAGTCTCAAGTTAGGGAAACCAGATGTATTTGAATCATCTGTCAAAATCAGAGCCCAGCACTTGATCTATGGCAAGGTAATGAAAAGAGTCACTCATTCATTAATCGTGTGGAGCCGTAGGAGCGCTGCAAATCACGGGGCGGGATATTGTATGAATGTGTCAATGTCACTGATATCCAGGGGCCCGTTACTGAAACATGCACTGATGAAAGGCTTCATGTGTGCGCCCAGAAACAAGCCAATAAAGTCCTGCTCCTTGCAGGAAAACAAAAACAAGATCTGAAAAGGCAGCACAGAGTTAGAACAACAGTCTCCTGTTACCCTTTTTGCTATCACTGGAGCAAGACACTGGACTTGAGAGACCTTTTTTTTATTATTTTTCTAAACATTTTTTACAGACTTAACAGCCTACCTCCAAGGTCATGCCATCAAGAGGCCGAAGTGATGACTCAGATGCCATCAGTGAGTTTAACACCCTGTCTTGTGCTGTTATTTATAGCTGGTTTTATAGCTGTGTTTTTGAGGCCCCAGCTGAGGCAGAGCCTCAGCGCATGAAGTCTTATACAAACACACAGGGAGGACAGCCCTGGCCAAGGGCTCACAGTCTGTAAAAGGGGGCTGCAAAGTGCCTCTGGGATATGGCCAGTGGCATGCAGAACATTTCCAGAAGACCCACAGAATCATCTCTGCAGCCTGCAGGAGACACTTCCTTGTGCAGCCAAGAAATCGCCACCACAATGACAAGTGGGGGTGCCAGTGAGAGGGAACATACAGGGGAAACACTTGGAGGCACTGGCCAGAAGTCTGCACTCAGAGACAGATTAGACACAGTCTTGTGTTTGTGTGATGGATCATCTTGATTGAGGGCATTTTCTGCTCCATCTGGTGAGCTGAGGTTTGCTTTCTCTGGTCTGAATGCTGTGACCAGTGGTGACAAAGGTGATGAAGGACACGCTCAAGGTCACACTGAATTAGAGATTCAGACTGGAATAAAACCCAGACCTCCTGAGCCCCATCTAGATGGCCACTAATAAACAACACCCTCATGATATTCTTACAGGGTTTGAATGGTGTCCTGATGAAAAGATTAGAAAGTGTACAGAATCATTATCTACAGCTAGCACCCATCAGAAAAGTCAGATTCTCTGGATTTAGCTGTCAAAATTTGACACCAGCCTACACCATCTGAGGATTTGGCCCTCTATTCTTGGGAAGCTATTTACAGTGGAAGATTGTGCATACACTTAGGCAGCTTGCTCTTTTTTTATTTTAAGATCAAGATTCGTTCCAGATTGGTAATTAAGTTTAGCTCTTTCAGTGACAGGAACTGCTCTGACAGCTGCAAATCATGATAATATGCATTTGTGTACATTTGTGCCTACATGCTTGTGCATTTTTGCTGTTGTCGCTAAGAGTACGGTCAGTGACTTATGTACATTAGGCTGTTATCTTGAAATTGTGTCTGCAAACAGACAGTGCTTGCATAGCTAAGAGGGCTGTGCTCTGCTAAAGACATCTTCAACTTCCTCACAGAAAACACTCTCTCCAGAGAGGAACATCTCCACCTAGGATGTCGGTCAGATCAGGCCTCACGTTAGCTCAGGGCTACAAACCCAAAATTAAGTGGTTGTTTCTCCTGACATGCAGCCTTCATGCTGCAGTGCATGCCCACACTGCTCTGGGGGAGCTAGTTCAAGTAAACTGGGGCTGTTCTCCTGGGAATGGAGGCTGGGGAAGGCATGAAAGAATTATTAGGAGAGGAGAAATGTAGTCCAAATCTTGCCTGGAGTGGTGGCAGATTGCTAAGTGAAAGCAAAAGAAAGGCCCTAGGCAATGCATCCTGCTGGGACAGCTTGTCCCAGCTGGCACACCAGCTAACTGGGATGGTGTTCTCAGTGGGGGCAAGGAAAAGGTTGGGAGCAGCTCCTGAGCTGGGGCTTGTGTTAGCCCCGAGGTGAGGACAGGCCTGAAAGAGCCCACCCACCTTCTCAAACCCGCTGCAAGGCTCACACTTGTGTTTGGATGCTGAGTACAAGTAGAAATGCCATCAAAATGCTGCTTTAGTTCTGGAAATTCAGCATAATTCAAAGATGGTTTTATGATGCTGCCCCCCCCAATTCCATTGATGAAAATCAAAGCTTCCCAAAACCCGAACAGACGAGGGACAGCGTGCCAGGTTTAGTCCTCCTAGGTGGTGGCACTGCTTGCTGAGTCTAACATGTGGGCATGCAGCAGAGATTCTCCACAGCTTCCCATCTGGCTCCAGGACTGATGGCCACATCCTTGAACCCCACACAACCCAGTCTGCTCGTCTCTGATAGATCAGCATGATAAAATCCAGCTTTGGTGGGATTTATTTTCATCCCTCTAATGAAAGTGTTATGATTCAGTTTGCAGCATGGTTTAGAGAGCAGGAAATTCAAAACCAGCTCAATGTGTTGTCAGCTTGAACGCAGTGATTTGCTGTCAGCCCACCCAACTGGGGTGCAGGCTGGCAAGAGATGGAAAAGGCACTTTGGGGGCTTCAGAAACATTTTCCTCACTATAGCAGTGATTCCTCCTCATAGAGCACAGTCACCTACAGTACCTCTCCCCAGCTGTGGCTAAAAGCCTGTCAAGCAATTCAGCATTCCCAAAAACTTGACCAAAATACCACTGCAGGCTCGAGAAGTGCAAGTAAAATGCAGCATAATTGCTTGAATAGGAAAACTGCAGCATTTACAATATGTATCAAATAGACTGGCATTTCTAAAAACTTTTGTCATCTTAAGTGTTGATCAGGCCTCTCTCTATTCAGGCTCTACATGTTGCTCCTAAAGGGTTGGCCTCAGCAAGTCATGGAGCTGGGGACATGGAGTTGAGTCACAGAGCTGAGCTGTGGTGGGTGGAGGAGGATTGTAGGAGCTGAGCCTCCAAAGACACTTCAGCAGGCATGAGACATGGCCATGGTTGCTGGTGCTGGACTGCTGGGGAGCTGAGCCCAGACTACTTGAGGAACAAGGGCTTCTAACCTGGGAATTATTTTCTGAATGTGTCCTGCTAGACCTGATGGAGCACAGCTAGAGAAGAGAGAGAGAAGAGCTAGAGAAGAGAGCTGGAGAAGAAAGACCCAAACTCCCTTGGTCACAGGCAAGTGGGAAAGCACAGCACAAATCTTGCTCTGCACCTGCCAGATGAATGATTTGGATCTGAATCCAAAACTGTGGGAAGCACCAGGCTGTTATATGTAAAGTGAGGGGTGAGGTCACCTGGTGGGGAACACACCCTCCTGCTTCTGCTGGGGTGAAAAAGGATATATTCAGGCTCCCTCTCAAAAGCATCTGCTGCAGATTTCAGCCCACATCAGGTATCTCCCTCCAGCCCAGAATTAAGCACTTTGTCTCCCTGAGTAGCACAGAGGTGGCATCACACCACGACCACCAGCACAGCTTTTGGCTGGCCCAGGCAGCTCCCTGCCCAGCAGAATTTCACCTTGGCCCTTGTTTCAAGGAACTCTGAATGTCTTATGGTTTTTCCTGGGTCAAACACATCCCTTGGTTGATCATGGGCAGGGGGAAAGGTGGCATGAGTGTACCTTACCCTCCTATGCCTTTGCCCACATCTCCCAGCCAGTTGTTACCACTGTTAAATAAGAAATAACTTTTGAAATCTTGTTTTTTCCCTGTCAGAGCATCAGCTAAATTTGGATGGAGTTTAGGAAGCTAACAGGAGCGCTGGTTTTAATTTTAGGGGAGAAAAAACAACTGTCCTAAGCTTGAATTTGTTTTCCAACTTCCAAGACAGCAACCACATCCTCCCTGTTTTACTGCTTCTCCTTATCTGACAGACGGGGTCATGCCACAGGGATAAAACAATATATATTCAGCTCAGAGGCCTCACATGTTTATGGGGAGCAGCTCCATCCCTGGCCATCTCAATGTGATTTTGAAAACAACTTTTTACTTTAGCATTTCTTTGATGGCTGGTATTGGGTTTGGGTCCCTCACTTCTTCAGAGAAAAGTGACCTTTAAGTCTCCAATTTTGAAAGCTGTTCCAAACCATGGAGTCTGGAGTGCCAAAACCTTTTCACATTCAAATATCTTTCAAGCAGAACAGGGAGAGGAAGACCAGAGCTAGTGCACTCAAATGACCTCATTTGCCACATCAGAGCACAGAGCATTTATTCTATAAAGAGCATCAGTATGTGTGCAGTATCCAGGATGTCTTGTTAGCCAGTTTTTTTCAATATTACTAGTAGTAATAAGCCAGCTTTTATATGGTATGGTTTGGCTGGGAACAAATGTATAAATTCTGCAATATGCAAAATTTTGAGGTTCTGATCAGCAAAGCCACATTAGCACAAATGTAACTTTGAGTACACAAATACAGAGAGCATCAAAACTTTCCACAAAAGATGTTTTCCAGTGAAAAATTAGCTGTCAGGAATTTTGGGGTGAGAGGTCAGGGTTTTTTTCTTTTTCAGAATTAGTTTATTTGTGAAAGTTCTGCTTTTTGAGGAAAATGCCAAGTATTCCTTCATAATTCAAATACTTACTTTGAAAATAAAAAGCTTAGATTCAGCTTGCTTTCCACAACAAATGGTGGAAGTTTCAGTTGCCTTTATATTCCCATTTTCTTTTATGGGCTTGGCCAAGTATTATCTCCCAGAACACAACTGGTTTTTCACATCATGAGAGAAGGCTGTGGTGTATCATAGGAAAGAGGATCTGAGCAAGTGTGGTCAATTGAGGCAAATGTAAGTATAAGGCACTTAAATGGCAATTCCTGCAGGGCAGCACATTAGCATTTCTAACTTAAAAAGAAAAGAAAAAGAAAAAAGATAAAAACCTCCCAGCTTTCAACAGCAGAAAACTTGCCCTTTATTGAGAAAAGCTTAAACTTTTCTGTGGAAAACACTAATGAAAACAGCACTGCTTTCAGTTTTATTAAAACACCCAAGGGAAAAAAAAAGAAAGCATTTCTGAAAAATTTCTGAAGAAGCAACTTCTGAAGAAAGTCAAATTGGGTCAAAGAAAAGGGGTTCTTTCTGGGTAAGTCAAAATAATAAATTTTCAAATTATGTGTCAAGCAGTGGCTTTGTCTCACAAAGTCCTGCCTAGCAGAAGCACCTCACAAGAAATAAGCACTTTTCTACTCTTTGAACTGTGCAAGTTCATTGCCAAGGGCGTCAGTCCAATGGACAAAGGTTTGACTGTGTGGGAGAGCAGCAGTTCCTCATAAAATAATGTGTCATGTGCTCTGGGGCCATCAGTGCTCGTGGCTCTGAGACTTCAGAAACAGATATGGATGGAGATGGTTTTCCTGTAGAGATGCATTTGTGGGTCTGCACTGAACCAGGCACTGGCAGCAGCTCACATTGCCCCATTGCCCCTGAGGAAGGGACAGAGCAATGGCAAACATTTCCCTGCAGGGACAGATGAAAGCCTGGCCACCCCTCACTCCTAGTGCAGGGTTATCCTGTGCATTTGAGAATTTGTGATGGTTTGTCTCTGTTTCCACCAACTCTGAGACTCAGGACGTAGCAAATGGGTACAACAGAAAATTGTGGCACCAAGGCCTGGGCTTGTACAGTCAGCAAGGTGGGTGCAGATTGTTCTAGGGGAAGAAGTACTGCTGGAAAAACCTTTCCTTTAATGTAGGAACATCTTATTCCCGGGATGTTCTTCCAGGTGCTCAGCATTGCCCAAATTGCCCGGGCAGGTGGGCAGCCAGTGTGTCTGATGTGAAGTCAAAAGGACATGACTCAGCACTGCCCATGTGGACAATGCAGTGTTTTGCTTTTTAGTTTTTCATGTTTCATGTAGGAGGGGAAAAGCCCTTTCCCAGTATTATCACAATTTGGAGCCTGCAGCCCTGCAAACAGATGCACTGTACAGCTTCCAGCTCTTCTGCAGGGAGCAGGCTTACAGCAGGAGACAGAATTTTCTAGGACTGCTATTCATCCCCTAAAAGTCTGGGACATTTAGCCATCCCAAACTCCCACTCCACTGGGGCACAGGATGCAATGCTGCCCTTTACTGGTTGCATCTTCCTTTGCTGCAAATTCTCTCTGAGCACGTGGTGTGTTAATCTCTGCACCTCTTTCTGCTGCTCTGTTGTGCTGGCACAAAACACTTGATTTAATCACACAGTGGAACACAGATGTGAGTAACAGTGATGGGAACAGCAGACATAACCCTTCAGAGCACTGGCTGCCTCATTCCCCCCTTGGAGATATGTGAAAAAAAAAAGAAAACCAAAAAAACCTAAAACCAGAGTGCCAGGGCCAAAACTACCCCACACCTCATTCCCATGGTGTACAATGTACCTAACAAGCAGATCTTTTAGAGCACAACCATTAAAATAAAAAGCCCTCATCAGCTTTGCTGGCACAGAACACAGTTTTTTTCCAGGTACTGCTGATAGCTGGCTGACATTCTAGCTCTCTCTGCTTCTGAGAGAGGAAACACTGGATTCTTTTTTCTTTTAATTGGAACTGCTGAAAGTTTATTTTGTTGTTGTAATCACTTTCTGCTAGGTGCTGAGCAAAAGGATGCAGGGCCAAGCAGAGGGGCTCCTGGAGAGAAGTGAGGATGCCAAATACCTTCCTCCTCTTCTTCTTTGGTTCAGACTGAGCTGGAGGGGGGTAGAGGCTGGGGGAATCATTAAATTCATTGGGAATCAGCAGCGCCCAGGGTCACAGTGTCCCCATGTCCCCTTCTGCATGCATTTCACAGGAACCACAGGGCTCATGGACCATGTTCCTGTCCTCTCCTTTCCAAATGAAAGATGGGAGAGACACCAACCCTAGGGATGGAGTTGGTGACCTCTCTCCCTCCCTGTTACCCACTCTCTGTTCACAGGTTCCTTGCTGCAGGAGTGGCACATTTCCAGGGGAGCCATGGGAAGCACAGGAGGAGAGGGAATGCTGGGGACATGAATGGGTGGAAAAGGCATCCTCCTCCTGCAGGCTGACACCATCCTGACCTTCTACAGCAGGACAATCCTCTCCCACACACCTTTGCTGCAGGCTAGAGTACTTAGAGGTAAGTGTTTTCAGGTTCACTGTTTGACTGCCAGCATCTGCAAAACAGGAGCAAGTGTAAAAAGTCAGGTTCCTCTGCAGTACATCTAATCCAGGTGACAGGCTGGATTATCCCCTAAAGCTTTTGGAGAAACACTTTATTTCCTTCTTTGACTATACAGGGAGACCTACAGGGGAGAGCTACAAACCTGAGATGCTCTCAGGGAAAAAGCCTCTCATTCTCTCTCAGGGAATGCACTTCCAGAAGAAAAAGTGGTATTTTACTCAATTCTTTTGTCAATCTTCTGTCTCAGCTTCATCTGGGACCATCCTAAGGGATGTGAGAGGCACAGGGATATTATCAAGTGATAAGGAAACCTGACACATTAACAGGGGCAAGGGGAATAAAAAAATAGAACAAATTATTAGCATTTGGGCATATAAACAAAATCTGTAAGAAAAATAGTTTCTTTCCAAGGAGAGAAGATTCACTTTGGCTTCTGAAATTAATTTTAATGCAACATGTGTTCACTTCTTTATTTAGCACTACAAGAGTTAGCAGTCTTGGGTTAAAGGTCTCCAGTGTTATCCAGGGTTTTGATTTGCACAAATTTCTTTATCAATGTTTTCCTCAGAATCAGCATGATGTAGTAAACAGTGCTAAATGTAATCTTTTTAAAAATTTATTTTAAAAGGAGGCATCTCTTAGGACAAAATTATTTACAGAGCAAGGAGATGAAAGGGAGCTTTAGGGATTGCTTTTTTCTATCAAGGACAAGACAAAGAGAAAGTCTGAATAGGATTGAAACAAACAATTAAGACTGCAAAGAAACCCTTCATCTCTGTACTCTGGAAGGTCCCAATTCAGCAAAGCACTGCAGTATGTGCTGGATTTTTAGGAACAATTTCAGTGTTTCAAGCCTGGCATAAACCTCAGTGTCCTGACGAATGGATTTTCCATGGAGGTTGAATGGTCTTTGCAAAGATCCTTTAGTTCAAATTTTCATAGTGTTCGTTTCTGTGGTCCAAAAGAATAGCACACAAACATGCACACACAAAAACACAAGGAGTCACCAGGTTAAATTCTCAGACCTGTTTTAAATGGGAGATCACTTCACCACCTTCTGGTGGTGCCTTCCTCTCTCCATCCGCTCCGAGGGGAGCTCAGGTTGGGTTTCTTTCTCTTTTTTAAGTAGCAAACAATGAAAACAAAAAAGACCACCATGACCTGTTGGAAATCTTGCAATATCTCCTGTTCCCCCAGCTCCTAGGTGGGAGTTCCCATTAGGGCTGGATTAAGCTAAATCAGATTATGCACCACAGACAATGGTGTCTGCAAGCTACGGACAAAAGGTGTCAGGGCAAATCTCTCCTCAAACCCACTAATATTGTCCTGCAACAGGGCTGTGAAACGAGCCCCCTAAATCAATGCTCCTTTTGTGGGCAGGCTGTGGTGTAACAGATCAGATGCAGGCTGGGAGTATTTTGTGTTAATTGAAAAAACATTTGCCAATACACCTACATCTGTCCCGAGGGAAAACGAAAGGCAAGTGCCCAAGTGCCAGCTCTATCACCCAGCATCTTTCCCTGATTATTTTCCTGTACTCCTTTATTTCATTTATTCTACCTTCTGTTGGCAGCCACAGAGAAAATCTGCAGTGCAAACACACATTTTTTGTAAAAGTATTGAATTTGGCCAACTCTAAACAAGACTAACCCCAGCCTTTCAAGTCTCATCAGACTGGCACTGCCGGTGCCAGGTTTAGAGTGGATACTAGGAAAAATTTCTTCACTTAAAGAGTGGTCAGGCATGGAACAGCTGCCCAGAGAAATGATGGAAATACCTTTCCTGGAAGTGTTCAAAAAATGTGTAGATGTGGCACTGGGGACATGATTCAGGGGTGGACTTGGCAGTGCTGGGCTTATGGTTGGACTCAATGATCTTGAAAGTCTTTTCTAACCTTGACAATTCTATGAATTGATGATTGTAATTCCTGGATGTGCATTTGCAAACCAGGAGGAGCAATGCAGGAGAAGCATTTCAAGCCTCTTTCTGTGAAGGGCTCTGTGGGGTTTGGTGACATGGCACCAGTTTGAAACACCTCTAATTGGAGATACACTCCCTGTGCTTGTGTGTAAGAGTGTGTGTGTGTGCACTGTGTGCATGAAGTCTTCTTTCTGAAGCTCCTTAGATAATTGCAGAAAATATGAAACTTTGCAGGCCCGTTGAATCAAAGCTTCTAATTTTTTTCCCTTTTTAAAGCACAGTTTTTGGTTTTGTGATTTATAGTTTCACATTAAGATAGCCATGAACTGTTTGGGCTGTTTTTTCTGACTAAAGCCAGTTACATACAGTTCTCCACTTTAAATCTTCCTCCCCTAACAAATGGTGCTCCTGAGCAGGCATGGGCTACTACATTAGGCCGTTGGAAACTGTGGACTTTAGCAGTGCCTTGGATAGAAAATCCCACTTGATTTAAGTGCTTATTGTTGCCTAGTCATAACTGTTAGCATAAGAGAAGTTATTTCACACTAACTCTCTCTTTAAAGAAGATGCCCTTATTAAGGCTTGAAAGAGCCAGCACAGTCTTTTCTGTCCCCTCTCAGATTTTACACAACTGAATCCTGACCTACATTACGTCACCCAACCTTGAATTTGATGTAGAGCAGGGTGAAAGCTGGCTTATGGCCTGTCTTACAAACAAGGAAGGCCTGAGAGCATTTCCCCCCTCAGACCTGGGCTGATGTCACTGTACTGTGTGTGTATTACTCATGTCAGGGACTTCTGTGAAGAAACTTGATGCCCAAGAAGACTGCAAGGCAAAATATACCAGCCACTGAATCTGTCCTTTTGCTGGAGAGTGCTAACAAATGGAGAGACCATTACCACTGTCACTACCACCAGGAAATCAATACTTAGTGGAGAATTTCTTCTCCCTCTTGCATTCTTGTATTATTAAAAAAACCAAAAAAACAACACAAAACCAAACCAACAAAATAATCAACACAATCTTGAGCAGAACAGCAACTTTGTATATTCCAGACCAAATGCAAGCCACATACAATATAGTTCTATTAACAGATGCCAGAATTTAGTTGTATCTGGAATAATGATGAGATATGACTTACCCTTCAGTGGCGAAACAGCTATGAACATAAATTCTGAGGTAACTTTGTGAGGTTTTCTTCCCTCTTTCTGAGATGGGAGGAGGTAAATACTCCACAGAGGAGGCCAGGGCATGGTCCTGCAAAGCTCCTGTTTTCCTGGAAATGCCCACACACAAAAGACCAATGGGTGACATGTCTACAGAAGTGGCTGAGAAAGCATTTTTCACAAATTTGGCTGGAAATTCATGGCAAATGCTTTAGGCATCACTGAGAGGACACCATGGCAATGTCCATGCTGAGGAATTATCTGAACCATTGACTTCTCCCTCTGGAAAAAGCTGGAGGTTTGCAGGAACAGCATGGAAAACTCAATGTGGAGAAACTTCCTGTCTCTCCCAGTTAGTCAGAGTAGCACTACTGAAGAATTAGATGAATATTAGATGTTAGGAAGAAGTTCTTTATTCAGAGTGTGGTGAAGCACTAGAACAAATTTCCCAGGGAAGCTAAGGCTGTCCCATCCCTGGAAGAGTTCAAGGCCAGGTTGGATGGAGCCCTGAGCAACCTGGTCTGATGAAAGGTGCCCATAGCAGAGGGAATTTGAACCAGATGATCTTTAAGTTCCCTTCACACCCAGACAATTCCGTGATTCTGTGATTCTAAGAATATGGACTAAAACCAAAATATAACCAAACAAAAATGTTTATGTCCCAATCCAGCAAAGTTACATTTCCAATTTAATTTCTGGGAAGGTTTTCCCAGGAATCACAGCTGTTCCTCCATCCTTGCAGCCTGGGACACTGGGGGCTGTGCCCTACCACCAGCAGCTGTCCCAGGGGCAGAAGCAAAAGGCCTCATCTGAGGAACAAAATGAGGGCTCCTGCCAGCCCAGTGCCTCCTCTCTCTAAGCTGGGGCTGAACCTTTTGAGTTCCTCTAAAGCAGCCTCATCACCTACTGTCCCTGACCCAGGGGGTCCTCTCAGTTTGGATATTCTCACCACAGGACTCCTCTGTGCATTAGTGCAAAATACTGCACTTTGGCAAACAGAACACCATATTTTTCTCATCATTATTCACTCTGAAAAATGTGCTTTGGCAAAGGCATCCCCTTTATTTCTGTGAAACCCAACTGAAGAAACAAAAGATAAATGAGTATGTCTAATACTGCAGCACAGTTTAGAAATAAGGTCCAGTCTACCCCCTGATGCAAGAGTGCACCATTTTTAAACCTTGGCTGGAGATGCTATATTGTCAAATACACACACACACAGAGGTCAGTAGAGTTCAGTCTGAATTCTTTTTTCCCCTCTCCAGCCATTATTTAGATTGCTGCTCAAAAAATTTACTGCTTTATGCTCAAATTATATTTACATTTGAGCATAGAATTTCAGCATGGGCAGGAGAGGAGAGCGTATTTTCTTCGTTGCCAGCTGTCGATGGTTTTTTGAAATGCTGATTTCTCAGAAAATTTCCACAAACTTTCCATTGTGATCAAGGGACACTTATCTCAAACCACTTAGAAATTGACAGGACTGCATAGTAGGTCACTCTGACCACATAAGCATATTTAGCCAGGAAGAATGAGGGGAGGATTGTGACTCTGTCTTTGGTACTCTCAACATGCCAGCCACTGTACAATCTGTCCTTCAGAGTATTTACATTCCTGAAAATAAAGGCAGTTTAAGATGTGTTTTAAGCAATTTGTTGGAATCTAGTAAAAGAAAAATCATTTAACAGATTTGCTGCCGTAATTCTGTTTTATTTTATCTTCCATTTTATTATTTTGCAGAATTGTGAATGTTGATGCTGAGATAGAAACAGGACTTTATTGGCACTGCCAGTGGTTCAAAGATGAAAAGGCCTCGAGAGGCCTTTTGTTATCAAATTCCACTTACCCTCCCTGTTGTAACTTTCATCACAGCTGAAGGGATGGTGCCAAAATCTGACTTCATTTTGGAAAGTGCCAGGAGACACCACTGGCGTTGCAACAGAAGAAAGAGAAGGGGAAGGAGACAAACTTCAATGCTGACTGTGGCCTGGGAGAAGGGGAAATGGCTAAGGGAGAAAGAAAATGGTTTAGTGTTGCTTCCCAAAGCTTCCCTGAAGTTGCTAAGCAGGTGGGGGAAATGAGGCCAGACCCACGCTTTCCAAGAAGTGCTTTTCAGACAGTTTCCCTGCCAAATGGGGAAAACGAAGGTTTCCCACCAAATGACTGCAAAGTCTGCCCTCGTTTTTCCACCAGCTCCTTCCTCTTGTCTAAAGCAAATGAGGAAATCCAGCCCAAGAGCAGCTGAGCAGGTACCACACTGCTGCTTCCCTGAGCATCTCAGAGAGGGACAAATCTGATTTTCCTTTGCCTCAGTTTCTGCCCTCTGTCTCTCCAGTGATTATGTGTTGCTGTCTGAAGAACAAGCTTTTGGAGTCACTCTGCCAGATGTTTGAAAAGTGTGTAAGGAATGGGAACCCCCAAATCTATGTTTGCACGTGTCAATAATGATGTTAATAAGAATATCTTCGTGACCAAAGCCAACATCTTCAGGACTGACAAGAAAGTTTTGTTGCCTCCAGTCTTGGGTACAGACAGGAGACCTTTTAGAGGGTCTGGTTTTCCAAGTTTAGATGCTCACCATTATCTTCAGTTCAGTCTCTTCTTGCTCTTCACTTAGGTTTCGACCAAAATGGAACATCTCAGATTACTAATCGTTTTAGAATATCATGTCTTATTGTGTTTGTTCCTGAGTTTTTCCTGATTGTGCAATGGAAATAAGACTGCTTACTCCACTGTGATTTCTCAAAGCACTTTCAGTGACTCCAGCAAAAGCCATTTGTGTGCTAAAACTTTATTAATATTGTGAAATGATGAATTATCAGCATATGCCAGCAGTTACCACATCAACTTATGTCCTTGGGCCCCTTTTTACTTGACAGGTCTGTCATGTTAAAGGTGAGGTAAATCCAAGAGAGCAAAAGTTATTGAATAACCCATAGATGAAGACTCTTATTTGGTAAAAGGAAAGACATTTTAGACTAATCCACCAACAGAAGATCCTGGCAATTGTGAATAAAAATGTCCACACATGGAGTTACTCAGGGACAGTTATTTCAGGAACAACTACTGCTTCAGGGTTATTCTGAAACAGCTTCTTGTCTTCAACAGGGGGAAGCCTCTGAATAATATAAAACATCACAGCACAGAGCATCCAGAAAATAGCTATCTTTGAGGCACCCAGACAGCACTGAACATTGTGCTCCATTTCATTAAAAGTTAAGCTATTCTTATTTTCTATTGAAAACTTATCAGCAATTTTGCAAGAGTTTTTCTGCCTCCGGTTTGGATTCTGTAAGAATGGAGGTAGAAGAATTGGGCAGCTCTCTTGGTGTCCTCCAGAGAGACGAAGCCTGAGGTACATGAGCATGACATCCCCTGTGGCTCTTGCCTGAAGCTCAGGGATCTCCTGCTCTGCTGAAGAGATTTTTGTGTCTGTATGTTTACTAGCTCTTGAAGAAATCGTCCTCTGGAGCTCTGTCTAACCCTTCTGAATGAGTTTACATTCTGGCGTTACACCTGGTGGTGGTGAGAGCCGCACTTGTGTCACCACTTCAGTTGCTGTCCACTGCTTCTCAGGTGGTGGAGGCTGGGCAAAAACGGCCAGTTCTCTCCTCAAACCACTCAGGGAGACAAGACCTTTCTCACTACATCCACTGGGAACTGGATCATGGTCTAAAGCTGATCCTTCAGGCCCTGCAGGAAAACCTCCACCTTGCATCCTCAAATCTTCAAGCTTCAGGACTCAGCTGGAAGTGGAATCAGTTTTCCTCTGGCCCAGACTTACTTGTAATCACTGGGAATCTTTTCCTGCACTGTAAAGCAAGCTCTTACCTCCTAACAGCACTTTCCCCACTGAGTGCTTGGAATTAGCCCTACAATTTATCAGGGAACATAAATAACAGTAAGACATATTTGGTGTCTAAAATGCGTTTATATTCCATGCTCTCCTCCTGCTCCTTGCTGCAAAATTCAGGTGCTACTTCGTATTTCAGTACTTGACAGACTGGGCTGGTTAAAGGCAGCACCCAGAGAGAGAGAGACAAACATCTTTTGTTTGGTGCTTATCTGCTTTGCTTCTGCCCTCTCTCCACCCTTCTCTCTTGCTTGAGATAAGTTCACAGCTAATCATGAGAGATGTCAGATAAACTTACTGTGAATTGAAATCCTGCAAGGCTGAAAGGAGCACTGTTGTTCCTTTCTCAAGCAGGTATTGTATTTATACAGTCAAGCAGAACAGGAGATGCAAAAAAGATAATTCCCTCAAAACTTGGCTGGTAAACTCTCCAGAGAAAGATAAATGATATTTAATTTTTTTTTTCTCTTGATGTAGAGCCAGCAACATGCCACTGGTGCAAAGCAGTCATTATAATCTTCTTCCCTGCCCTTGCAAATGCTTCGGGTTTCAGTCTGAAGTATTCAGGCATCCCCAGTGCCCCAGCTGGCTACCACAGAGCCTCTGAGAGTGACCTGTGGGATGGGATGGCTATCCTGGCAGACCAGCTGCTCCTGCATGACTTCCCATAAACAAATGGGTGCCCAGCTTTAACTACAATGTAGTAACCCACTTCCACACCACTCTGGGAATGTATTCTCTATAACTTCTCCTAGGGACACAAAACAGTTAAAGGTATGTTGCTAATGTTTTACTCATCACTGCCTCTATAAATAGTCCCCCTCCACTATAATGGATGAGTTCTGATATTATTGCTTGGTGTACAACAATGATCTCTAGTTAATTAGTAATACATGTGTTTTTCTCCCACCAGTTTGTTCAGTTTGCCTGAACAGTGAAGAATTATTTAAAGCAGAGTCAACAAGATGAAAGACAGCTTTGCTTTCATGGGAACCCGTGGGTATTCCAGCTGCAATTTTGTGTTTGTAATGAATAGTGACAGGATGTTATTACACCTAAGTCCTCCCTGTACCAGCCAGTGCACACAGGAACACAGACAAGGGCCGTGACTCAGACCCACAGGGTCAATGAGCAGAACTGCGTGGGAAAAGGAGAAACACCAGGAGAAAGGTAAAAACTCAGCTCAGCTTTGCTGGCATTTGCTCCAGCTTTGCTGCACTACATGGTCCCAGGGCAGTGCCAGCTGCAAGGCTTTGCATGCTGCCTGGCCATTTCCCCGTGGCCCTGTCTGCCTTCCAGCAGCAATGCCAGATCCCTGTAGGCCTTACTGAAGCCAGAGCAGGTTCTTCCTGCCATAAAATGATGCCAAGTCTCTACACAGCTACGGGCAAAGATTCAGGCCTTCACTGATTTTTAACCGTCATTATCTCAGTTCTTCTCCAAGTGTTGGAAAAACCTCCAGGCCATTCTTCTCTAAGGGTAGATGGAGATACTGCCCAGCCAAATACCATCCCCAGCCTGCATTACAAAGCCTCCCTGAGATCAAAGTGAACAGCAGGACTGAAAATATAAATATGGTCATATTAAGCACTGTGAGGAAAGACTGCTGGGATCAAATCTAGTCCTGTAGTGAGGACAAAGCCTGCTCCATTCAGGGGTAGTGAGATTTCACACAGGTTCTCCACTCACTGCTGGCTGCTGCTCCATAGCTCCAACATGGCTGGAGCTGGAGCCACTCTGTGAGCAGAGGCTGGGTGGGATGAGCACAGAATCTTCCTTTGGAGCCCCTCCCTGATGCTCTGAAAGCAGCAATTTCAACTTGGACCAGCCATCCATCCTTATAACCACTGCAGAGGTGCATCCTGGAGTTACCCTGCTATGTCACTTTATTTAGAATGCTGTCCCACAACCAAGTGAGAGGAGGGTGGAAAAGTGATGTCTAATTTTAATCCTTCTGGAAAATACACTCTCAGTACACACACTTACTATTCCCTGCTGATATAGGGTGATGGGGTGAGGCTCTTGGGATAAAATACTTGGATTGAGTTGGAATATGGCCCGTTAGTAATTACTTGAAAATTATCTTTAGCAGTCATTTCCTGTTAGGTGCTCTGCATGGAGGCTCTCAGCACCCTGAAGGGAGCAGATCCACTCTTGTCCCTGGGTGTACCCCCACCAACTGATGCCAGCCTAAATCTGCCCCTAGATTTCAATGCCAACATGTTTCCCGTCAAGCATTACTCATTAAAAGCTCATCCCTTCTCTTTTTGACCACACTTGAGACACAGAGCTAACAGACAGAGAAGAATCCTATTTATAACACATCGTATCATATGGTTAATTTAAAAATGGCATTTGTCAGCGAAAGCAGTAATTTTTTCAAGATGCTCACAGAGGGCTCATGAACAAATAACCCCCAAAATTACAGGCCTATAAACCTCACTTTGACTCAAGTAACTCGACAATGTTCACTGCAGAACTATTTGGGGATGGCTATTTAAACACAGTAAGCAGTTCATTATCATTTGTGTTTTCCTGCTAAGCTTTCACTCTTTTGTTAAACCCACTTCAGCCCCCGATTGAGACATTCACAAACCTGCCAGGTCACTCCTGCTTATCTTTCCCATGACACCCAGTCTCCCAACGAGCCGAGGGCCACGTCAGTGCATTTCCACATAAAGCAATTCTTCTGGCTGAGCGGAGGCATTTCCCCCGCGCCGCCTTTCAGGGATGGCCGGCCGGTTTCAGCGCAGACAGTATGACAGATGCAGGGTGCATTTCCCAAGCAGAAAGGAGGTGGAGGCTGTGGGATGAATGTTAAATGTGCCATACTCCCAACATAAAAACAGACCAAACATGCTTACGAGATTTATACTAACGCTTTACTTTCCCCGCTGGTCAAAGGTTCAGGCGCTTATAATAGTTTCCCAAGGCACGTTGACTGTGACAGATTTTAAAGAAGAGACTCCTGAAGGAGTTCAAGGCATAAATTGAATTACAGTATGCTTGGCCTGTGGTTGCTAGGGAGATCCCAGATCCGAGGAGAAAGTTCCTGGTGATTTTTCACTGTTGTTTGAAGGCTGTGAAATTAAGGCTTTGTGCGGCGCTCACCGAGACAAGGCTGCGGTTGGCGTTCGCCATTGACACCAAGCCGGATTGGCCCGGAGGGGGCAAATTTTTATGAAACAGATATGACAAAGCAGCATTTTGATCAAGTCATCGCTCTCTTTTAAAAGGGCCACTTTCACTTTTATTCACACTGAGTGATGGACGTTCCTATTTAAAACACTTTCAGCTGCAGAGGCCTGAAGCTCAGACCAGGAGCCCAGGCTGCCCTGAGCTCTGGGAAGGTTAGGGAGTGGGATCAGGGCTTCACAGCTAATCCCTTTACCTCTGGCATGGGTGGAAGCAAATTCCCAGCATTGAATACGCCAAACTTTAAGAGAATTCATGTCTGTGGCTGTATTTTGCAGCCAGAGTCTTATTCCAGCTCATTGCATGGGCTTGGGCTTTTGCAGGATTCAGGAGGGGTGAGTTTCAGCTCTTTGGGGTTGCAAAGGCAGAGCAAAACCCTTGGAGAAGACAAAGATTTTTTCCAAGGGAAGCTTATGCAGAGCCACCTGCAGACCCATGAACACTCCCTTCTGCTTGCACTCAGACACATGTGACCACCACCTGTACTTAGAAAAGTTTTCCATGGCCTGTGCTGCCAACAGCGTTATCAATGGCCAGCTTTGGCAGCTCTGGTTGTGCTTCCAGAGCAGGTGCTGAAGACAAGTCAAGGCTAAACAAGTGAGAGGCTGAGATCCCAGGGCCACTCCCAGCAAGCCCAAATATCCTGTGTTCAGCAGGACATCCTGAAGATTTCTCAGCTCTACATGCAAAGCTGAATGTTGTCAAATCATGGATGCCAAGATCCTTTCCTGTGACCCTCTCAAAAGAAGGTGAGAAAGAAAAAAGGATAAAAGTCAAATAGGAGACTTACACAGCTGAGCCTGCTGCCCCTGCTCTCTTGGGAGGGATGCTGTCTGGGAGAAGGAGTGACTGTCCCACAGAAGTCAGACTTGCCCTTTCCCTTCTCTTCCCAGCCAGCTTTCTGTCTCCTCATGGCCCTGCATTGTTCCTGGAGCCACGAGGCTCTTTCCCAGCTGTGGAACACCAAGAGAATTTTCCTTGGAGAGGAGTCTCTTTAGCTGGGAAAGAGTGCCTCCTTAGGGTAAGGTGATGCCTCCCAGAGCCACACCTGGAGCAGCCTGGTAAGGCAGTTCCCAGCACTAGGAACCCATCAGACCAGCTGTAATGTCAGATGGCTTTGGCCAGCTATCACTGGAGCTTAAGCAGCACCAGTCAGCATAGTAGGTAGCAGCTACAAATACTGGGAAGAGAGTTAGGATGAAAATTAAACACCAGGATTAAAGTAAAGGAGGAATACTTTTAATAAATCCTAGCTGGGAACTTTATTTACCCCAATTTCCTCTAAATCACTTTTTCTCTGTCCTCTGACCCCATCCCAGAGGGACTGATGCTGCTCCTTAGCTAACAACCATTTGGCATGTTGCTTGGTATTTGAAGCCCAGCTGGACTTGTCCTCATTTTTTAAAATAGTGGGGGAACTTTGCAAACAAAAAAACCCTCCCAGAATGAACCCCTCCAGTTCTTGTGTTTGCCTGTTGTGCACAAAAATGTCATCTCTGTTTGCTGAGAGGAGCTAAGCGAGTTAAATGTGGATGGGGAGAGTTTACTTTCACTCCATCACTGTTTGCTCCTGAACATTATGCAATTCAGATTACTGTCTTAGCACAAGAGAGTTCAGATGAGATCCTCTGATTGCGCCTTCTCAAAAAAAAAAATTAAAAACCCCAATAACCAAACATAAAACCCCACGAAACAAAAAGTCAGAGAAGGAATCCGGTATGAGAGGGAGAAACCCCTCCTTCCCCCTGAAAAAAAAGAAGTCCACAGAAGTTTGAGAAGTTGAACCCAAGGCAAAAAGAAGGAGGCTTAGTGGGAGTGAGGGCAGCAGACAGACATTTTTCTCAGGTTAAATCACAGTGGTGCACAGGGAAACTGAGTTTGGGTTTCCCTGAGGCCCTGGTTTGCCAGCAGCCACAGCCCTGCCACGTTCCCTGTGGCAACCATTAGTAATGCCAACAGGACTCAACAGACAGGAAGAAGCAGGCATTGTTCTTGAGCAAAATTCCAGACTCTCCTGCAGAGCTCAGCCCTCGGAGCCTGCTGAGGCAAAAGCAGGTGAGCCTCTTCAAATGCTGCTTTTTAAAAAAGCTTCAGCAGGTCTTCCAGAGATCTCCCCATTTCTGCCTTTCAAGATTTCAAGTAGAGAGCTCTTACCAGGATAGATTGATGCTGATAATGTGAATTTCACCAGCAAATCCATAATCACCATCTGATTTTTCATCTTTCCATGGCTGTATAGTTGCCTCTGGCTGCAATGTCTCTGTCAGCACCAAACCCTGTCAAGCTGTTTTACACTGCCTCTGACTTTGCTCCTGAGCCAAAACTCCTCAGTGTTTGCTGCAAGTTATCTGCTGCAGATCTCAAAAGTAAAGGTGCCTTAAGACCTATGAGTGGTTAAAACTTTTCTGTGGAAGCATGCATAAAAATGTTTTTCTGGGCAAATATGTGTCTACATATATTTGTGCTTGTCTATCTATGTGTGTATGTTTAAAGCTTTTAATAATTGAAAATGTTTTGCTTCTTTTTGTTTCTAATCAATACCCCAGAAAGAAATGCAGTGAAACTTTCTGAGGAAAGTCCTTCCCCAGTCTAACATC
This sequence comes from Notiomystis cincta, assembly GCA_013398075.1. NCBI lineage: Eukaryota > Metazoa > Chordata > Aves > Passeriformes > Notiomystidae > Notiomystis > Notiomystis cincta. The sequence goes on along the minus strand of VZRX01015463.1, from coordinate 144,485 downwards.
TCTACTGATGAGCAGTTCCCAGCCCCAGCAGATTCCTCACCTCCCAGTGGAGGAAGCCAACTCAGGTAGAGGACAAAGGAGTTGCAATGTATGGCCAACAACCACCTTGGCACCTCATCACTGTCAGGGCAAGACCTGTCCTGGGAGTGTCACACACTGGTCCAGACCTCCACTGGTTGCTGCACCTGCTCCTCCTTCCAGCCCCTTGGAAGTGAAATGCTGCCCACCTTGCTGCTCCAAACCTCCAGCAACCTCTGCTTTTGGCCCAGGTGGAGAGGGATCCTGTTACCTGCCTCTGGGAACAGCTTGTGGCTGAGCTTCTCAGTGTGCAACACTTTTATCTCTCATCCATTAATTTCTAATCTATCCCTTTCCACCCTCTGCTCCCTCTCCCCCCAGTATGACTCTGGAGAGACAAACAGCTGCAAATAAAGAAGGGATTTGCTCTTGTCTCTTAAAAGATAACTTCACATTCAGTTTCTCTTTTGGTTGCTAGTCAGTAAATGAGACAGGTGCCACCTATTTATGTTTTCTGATCCAAAGCATGCTGGGGAAAATGGAATCGCTTCCATTCATTCTGCACACACTGGACAAGTGGCAACACCTACAACTTCATCTCTTTACACACTCCTTAATTCACATAATTTCTTTTTCCAAATCACTGAGCTAGTCTATGCAAAACAAAAAAAAAAAGTAAATAATATAAAATGCACCAGAGTTTCTATATTTTCCCTCTGGGCATCTTTATCTAGAATTTAAAAGCCATTATTAAGTAATGCTTTCATTTTATTTTATGTTTTAAAGTAATGAAGTCTAATAAAATTGATTTCCAAAGCCATTCAGTTTTAAATGTAATAAATCAAGCTGTAGAGATACTGTGTGTGCATGTCTGTGTATGCCAAAAGCAACTCAAATTTATACATTGATGTTTTACACTATTATAAAACGTGGTTTTATATTTTTTTTTAATGCCAGCTTGATTAATTGGTCCCCTAACTGAACATTCAGGCTGCTACCATGACAAAATGTTTTGTGGCTTGACTGGGCGATGGATTATTGTAAAGAGCTGAGTAATTAATTCTGTTGGGAGTCTTATATCAGGCATTGGGGCTCAAACCAAGCCATGCTGACTTGCTGTTAGAAATGAACCAAATGCCAGGGGGTAAATTCATACCTGGTGTAATCCACTGCTCAGCCCACTGGAGTTACTGCAGGAAGGGGTTTTACTTGTGCCTTATGTTTCCACTTGCACGGTGCAAAGGTTAAGGCTGTCAGGCCAGGCTGTTTGAAAGCTTAACGAGTGAGTATTATCACTGTTTGCAGAGTCATTCTTCAAATGTTTTAAACATAAAACAGTTTATTAAATGTCTGGCAGACTTTCACTGAGAAATGCCAAGATGTGAATTCTCCCCTTCCTCACTGTTATTTTATTATTTAGCACCTCTGCAAGCAAGGGGAGAGCAAGAGAGGGAAATCCTCAAAATAAATAAAACCTGATACACAAAACACAGCAACTCAGAACTCCAGGAGGGATCCAGACCCCATGCTGGAGGTTTGCACTGGGAAGGGCTGTGTGGACCAGGAGTCAGTCGGTGCCACCAGCGTGTGAAAGAGTCACACAGGTTCCACATAAGGCATCCTCCCTCTGGGCTCCTTCAGATAACCACTGTGAGCTCTCCAGTGGCCCATTCTCTTTCCCATTACATTTCTTGGCATTTCCCTGATGTATTTCAAGCTTAAGGACAGCTCTGGCCTGTGTGATGCATTGCCTGACCCACACCTTGAGCTGAGGGCACCAAAGAAACCAGCCTTGTCCCCACTGTGTGGTGGGGCTGCTGCATTCTGGACCTGGCATTGCCAAAAGGCCTCCACAATGATTTCTAATACTCTGAGATGCCAGCAACCTCAACTAGGTACTGGCCCCCCATTGGAAAAAGAAAACAAATACTGTTTCCCAGCAACAAGAAATTATTTAGACTTTTAAGAGCTTGTGGAAGAGAAAGGAGATGACTCTGTATCTCTAAATCATTCCCAGGAGGAGGGGAGTCCAAAAGGAAGAACACCATAATAGAGAACAGTGGAAAGAGATGAAAGACACCCTGGAGAAGACTGAAATCTATTTCACAGATGTTGTTTTATTGTGTTGGAGAAGCATTTATCCTAAAAAGAAAGACAGAATAGCACCGAGAGATTAAAAGTTTATGGCTGGGCCAGAAACTACGCCTAAGTTAAGGCATTGCTCCCAGTGTTGGGAACAAGAAGGGGAGGGAAAGGAAATGGGATGGATATTTTGGATACCTCATGCATGCTATGGAGTGGGACAGCCTGCTCCCAGCCTCCTGTATGCAGGAGAGGGGTGTTAGTGGGTGATTCCTAGAGGGAATGAGACAGCAGTGATGCTGGGGGCCAGCAGGCAGCCATGGGCAGAGCAGAGCAGGCAGCAGGCACAGTGCCCTCAGCCAGGGCCCAACACAGTAAAAACAGGAGACAGAGGCTGCCTTTCTGTATCTGCAGCCCCACCAATGTGTCCTTGTCCTTCCTCTGGTGTCTGTAGCTCTCAGCACCAAAGTCTTGACACAGAGAGGCAAACAGCTCTTCCCCTCAAGGAGAAGATGCTTCTCCCTAGATGAGGAGTGGCCTCAGATTTTGGCTGCTTACAGGGTTTTTTTTCAATTTTAATGTCTTTGGTTTCATGAGGACATAATATTCCATGCTGAAGCTCAGCTCAGCAAAGCACAGCTGACACCTGACCTGCAAACTGCCACTCAGTGCTTATCAAGGACTGGCATTCTACTAGTGCAAACATTTGCTACAATGCTTCAAGGATTTGGTCAGAACTTTAGCATTCAGACAATATTCTAACAACCATCCTTCCTTTTTAAATGAGAAGTATGTGGTAAAAGGGTTTTTCCATATATTGGTCCTCCAATGCCTTTGTCAGGACCATTCAGCAATCAGGGCTAAGTGAGAGCCACAGGGATTAAAAGATTTGCTTTTTCTTAAAAAACAAACAAACAAACAAATAAACAAACAAACAAATAAAAAAGACAAAAAAAAAAAAAAAAAAAGAAAAAAAAAAAAAAAAACAGCAAAAGAACCCCTTTCAAAATTAGAAAAAAAGCTGCCAGACACAGGAAAGAAGCATTAATGAACAACATACATTTCCAGATTTGTGATGCAGCTTCCACTTCTGTGTGGAATACTGTGTGGCAGCTAGAGCCACACTTTGGAGTGAGCTCTCTTTAAAGGCAGCTAACTATCTAAATTAAGACAACCCACCCCCCCCAAGCCCACAAAACTTTGCATAACAGCTTGGTGCAGGAGATAAATAACAAAGTACAAGTGAAACACTGGATGCTACAAGGAGAAGAGGTCATTGCCATGCTCATTGAGAACACAGAGTTGGAGCCTTTATAGTAACTTTGTTGGATCCATCTGAGACAGATAAAAGGAAGCAATGATTCCTCATTCTCAAAGAGATGAGAAAAGGAAAAGATGTTAAGGGAGAGATGCTTCATTTTTTCTCAGAAACATGAATCATTAGGGAAATATCATCTTCCTCTGGTAGAATAAATTATTGTGCAGCAAACATATGCTACTTCTTGTTGTACTGGAAAAATAGAAAGTATCTACTGCTTTTTGTGGTTATCAAGTTAAAGTGGATGAGGAAAATGAATCAGCTTCATAGGCACTCTTCCAGTTATGTCCTGAAAGCACAGATATCCATATGATGTTCGCAAAATGAAAGAGAAATTTAATTTAGAGGGATTATTTAATAATTCTGCCAATGGCCAAGCAGGAAGAAAGAATGAAGAAGGTAGGATATTTGATTACTTGTCTAGCCTGCACCATGCCAGCTAGAATATTTTCCCACATCCAGTCCCTGGGGTCAAAATCTATTGACTTACATTGATGTAAGTGCAGAGTAAGGCTGAGTGGTACATGGATTTTCTCCAGGTTTGTGGATGTCCCATCCCTGGAAATGTTCAAGGTTGGATGGGGCTCTGAGCAACCTAATCTAGGGGCTGGCATCCTGCCCAGGGGAGGGAGTCTGGAACTAGATGGTCTTTAGGGTCCCTTCCAACCCAAACCATCCTGTGATTCCAAGGCATCTCCAGGGCTGGTAAAGACCACAGAGCACTCTGAATCACCATCAGGAATGCTGGGAGTCCAGAAAAACCTGGGATTTGCCACTTAAGGACAGCACAGAGCAACTTCTTTTCCTTTCAGTGGATCCCACGGATGCACCTTACCTTGAACAGATACATTTTTCATTAAAATTTTCCTCAAATTGCAGAAAACACAATAATAGTGGTCTCTCCGTTCATTTCCTTTCTCCACGGGTTAAAACTTTGAGGGGGAGAAGATACCCAGGGAGATTTATTTCAAAGATTAGGGTAGGAGTTCACTTTAACTGAAAAACCCAAACCCCAAAAATGTTGCAAATGCTACCAGACTGCTTGGGAAAACCTGGATTTTCTTGGCTATCAGACTTGTTATCTAAGCAGCATCCAGCCATGTTTAGTAACAGCTCAGACAGACCAAGGCACATGAAAGTTGATTGGTGTAGCTCACATTTTGCCTTCAAAATATGCAAATATCTGATATGCAAATATCAAATAAGCATTCATATGTGCACATACAAATTACTGTGAGTAACAAGCACAGGTGTTTGACTTACAGATTCGCAGGTTGATATGATGGTCCCATGTAAATGAACATAATTCAAAGTCTATTCCCCATCCCAAATAGGAGGGTTTACATTTGGAGTCACTCTGGTGAAACCAGGGGCTTTTCTCTCATTCACACCCCCCCAAGCCACGATCAGAATCTGCCCCACCCATAGCACAGAGGAGTGAAAAATGAGATGCAAATCTCAGCTCATTTCACTGCTGTGTGGATGCAAATGCCACACTTCATATTAGGTGGAGTAAAAGTGCTCAGACATCACCCTGCCCTATCAGAGCTCCCAGCAAACACTGGATTTACCAGCTGCACATTAAGCCCCATGATTTATGATGCTTTCTCTGCTCAGGTTTGCTGCTTTCCCCCAGGGACCGTATCTGTGTCCGTAGGCACTTTCTAAGATTTCTGTGCACTGCCTAAACAAAATGCCCTTTCATGAGGCCAAATCCATCACATCAGGAAAGCAACTGTATTTCTTTCATAACGGTTTCAGCTCCCTCAGCTCTCTGAGGCTCAGTAGCAGCTTCTGGAAAATACTTAGCCCTGTGTATACCAGAGTGATAAATTAATACAGAAATGTTCTTTTAATTTAGAACTGCCCATGTTTCTGTCACTGGCCCTAGGGCACCGTGACAGGAGCACAAGGCCCCTCTGTTTGTGTCACCATCCTTAATGCAAAGTAGGTAAACTCTGACGCAGGCTCTTTTCCAGCAGTGTAGCAGCTTTTTCCTTTTATTCACTCCTGAAGTGGCATTTTGATGCACTCAATATGTGTTCAGTGCAGGTCCAGGAGAAAAAAAAATTCAAGGAAATACCAACTCCCACAGGTTCTTCTGTTTTCATGCAATAGCACGCTCTAAATGGACCTGAGAGTTGATCAGCATCTGTAGAACTGCAGCTCACTTGAGTTTCCTTGGACAGAATTATGTAGCTGGCAGAGAAAGGAACCTCTATCATATTTTCACCTACCACTATATGTAAAGTGGGATTTTATTGGCATGTGTGCTGCAGCTCAGACTTTGTTTCAACAAGGCAACTGGGAAATCAGCATTTTAAGTTGATAGCCATTACCATTGCTTTGAAATTGTATCTGTGTTGTGTGGGATGGGCATGCCATATCCAAAGATGGAAGAAAGAAAAAATATATATGTGCAGCAGAAAAAAAGATAAGGATAAAGATGGGGGGTTTTTTTCTGTCTCTAAGCACTGACACACCTTTTTTAAAGGGAGAAATACAAATAAATTTCTTCTAAAAAATAATCATCTACCTGGGCACTAGCCCAGTTTTCCAATCCCTCATATTTATAGCCTGATTTACAAGCTATTTGAGTCTTTTTCATTACAAATTCCCCAGCTTCTGGGGGCCAAAACCTTGACTAATAAAAATAACAATGATGATAAAATGTTAATGATGCACTCATTTTATTAGTAGATTGCATCCCTATTCTGCACCACTTGTTCATTTTGGGCAACATCCAGAATTGCACCCAGGGACCTAAAATGAAGCTAAAGAAGAGTTTAAGCTCCTATTTTGAGAGGAGCAATCCAAACTCAATACTCTGAAAGGCTTTAGTTACTTTAATGGCCTTTATTTTTCTGATGAAAATATTCTTAAACTGTTTTTTAAGGGAAAGGAGGGTCTAGAGATTGTGTTCTTCTATCTTCACTGCTGTAACTAATAGTCATAACAAAAAGATGAGCAGAGGAGAAAAGACCAAATATCTTTCCACAGAAAATAGAGATCCTGCCACCTGCACTGAAATATTTGATCTTGGTGCCTGCCTAAATAAAAAATTCAGACTCTGAACCTTATTTCAGGTAGGGACAAAATGGTAGCTTCAATGGAACTACTTCTGGATTAAAAAAAGACTTTTTTTTTTCCTTTCCATCAGCTCAGATATTCCCCTACCTACTCCCAATAAACCTCTAGGCAGCAGAAATGCAGGGCTCACTCAGTATCCCACGTTTTATCACTTTCAGGTGTTACAGCTCTAAATATCCCAAATACCTACATTTCCTCTCTAGAAAAGCCTGCAGTAACAGAGACCTGTGAAGGTGAGGTGCAGCTCTGCTGCAGAAATCCCAGCCAGGTACAAGCCAGCTTGCACCAGGTTGAAGTGTAACAAATAAATAAGCTTTTCCTTCTCTGACAGACAGAAAGCTTTTGTTCTACTCCAGCAAGGACAAGGAATTCCCACCATTGTTTTGTGCTTCCCCCTTCTTTCGTCTTTCTTCTTTTTAAGTCCATTTTTCAAAAAGTAATTTTGAAATCTTCTGGGAAATGTTGGGGGTAGTGGTGCTAATCTATCATCCTCCTCTGATAACATTTAATTAAAACCCATAGCTATTAGTCATCTGCTGCTCCACCACCAGGGCTGACCTGACAATATCCTAACACACTGGTGAAAGAAAAATTGAGAAGATTCTTTTTCATTTTGTTTTATTGTACCAGCAGGGGAGCACAACATATAATTTAAGGGAGGGCAAAGGCAGCTCCTTCTGCCAGTTTCTCAGGAGGTTAGCCCAGCATTTTTTTTAAATGAGGTTTTTTTCTGCTGTTGTTGATTAAATGTTGCTGGTTAAAAAAATCCAGACCAGGAACAGCTACCATGGAAGAAAGCTCATGTGTGACCAAAGCTGTCATCCTCCCAACAGAACCTCTAGAGCCAACATTTTCAGTCTCTTCAAGAGTTAGACGTTTTCCTCAGCGGAATGGGAAACCAAGAATTATCAGGTTTAATTGTAATAGAGAATATTTCTGAGACCAAATTGTTCAGTTGGCTGTGGACTGATGACATCTGGGCTCAGCTTGGCCCATCTGCTCTCAAACCTGTCTCTTGATGTACTTGAAGATGCCTTTGCTAAACCAGACTCCAATGTCTAATGATGGCAACAGCTGAATCCTTGCAGAGAGGCTCAGTGGTCCCCTCCCCTCCTGATGAGGTGCTGGGACTTGGAGTTCCTGTCACCCATCCTGGTACCTGGGTCCAGTTTGGGACTGCTATAAAAAGAACTCACAGTTTTACTTTACTCACACAATTGCCAGGCCAGCTCAGCATTCAGCTTTCAAGAAGAAGCAAAACTAGCAAAGTGTGGCCACAACCACACATCCCCTGGAAGACTATCCCTGCAGTAGCTGGAATGAGAATGAGTGGCTACCTACAATTACTTTTATTATGAGTCAAGCTTGGGTTCAGGCTACAGACTTGTAGCCTATCATTAGGAGCAGATTTCACAGCCTGCTCTGTCTAAAGCATTCAGCCCTTATAGAAACACAATAGAAGGTCCTGACAGAGGCAAAGCCCCTTGTTCTCAACATCTGCATGAAGGTACTGGGCTGAAGAGTGAGGCTTGCCTGGATTTCCCAAATTGCCACAGTAGCTTCATGAGCAGCAGAACCTGGTTTCCTAGTCTAGTCATCATATGACTGGTGCAATTAAAAAAATGTGAGCTCTGAGCAATTCCAGCCTTTCCTTCTCTCTCAGGTGAGGATTCCCTGATGTGTCCTAGAATTGTGTTCCTGCTACCAGATTCTCCTCTGATGAGAAGATGATGAGGCTCTTCTCTATAGAAACACAATTTTTAAGGAAACTTCTAAGACCTTGTTATTTTCAAGACCTTTACAAACATGTCAAGCATTGGCAGAAACAGGGAAGATAATTCAAAAGTTATTATTGATGAAAAGGGATTTAAAGAGGGCCAGTAAAAACACACAAGCTGGATATTAGAGAAGTCATCAAGAGAAGGGGATGGTGGTGACACTACAGGGTTTCCCAGGGAGCCAAGAATGGTCATCTTTTCTTGTATCACTATTTTGACCAAGTCTGAAACCACAGCAATAGACAGTTCAACTTTGTGACAGTCATTCACCCACAACCCAAAAAATGGCCTTCTTCCCTCTGCTGGTGCTGCTGAGAAAGGCAAGATTACAGCAAGAGCACACCATGTAAAGCTGCCTCAGGGATGTCTCTGAACTGGTGTCACACCTTTGGCTCCAGTGTAGACACACCTGGAAAGGCTTTGGGAGCCTGAGGCTCTGTGGGGCTCGTCCAGCACGAGGAGTGCAGGGCAATTCCTGCATCTCAAGCACATCACAACAGGGGCCTTGACTTGGCTTTGTACCCCTTGAGACTCCAAGCTCCTATGAACACATTCCACCTGTGGCCCAAAGATTTTGTTTAAATGCAAAATGCTAAGATTTGAATGTGCAAATTGTTTTCCCATATGGAAAAATACATAATTACACATCTAACATCTGCAATTTGCAATCTTCAGCTGCAAGAGTATCAAACCTTTATGGACATGAAATGAAGGCTTAAAGCTCACAGATATCTTATTATGGACACAATTCTGCCAACATGTTGGTTTTCAAAGATACTTCATTATTATTTAACCAACTCCAAGTCTTAAATGGGAAAAAGGTGAAATGATGTTCTGTGTTTATTTCTCTTCTTCATTTGTTAGAGTGTGTGGTTTGGTTTGGTTAAGAAAGTAGCTATAATGAGATGAGACCACAGACCACTGGTTAAAAAGCTAAGAATAATCATGCTAATGTTTTATTCATGTGGGAATGTTAATTCAGATGCAGCTGTAATTACAGTACCATCATCATCTAGTGGCCTGGAAGCGCAAATGTTCTTCCTGACATGTGGAATAATGGAAACCAGCTCGGTACAAACGCTGCTAACCAATACCCAGACACACTCAACTACACTCATCTCATGGCCCCTGGGGTGCTCTTCCAAAAGGCATCAGTCACTGCCACTCACACAAACTGTTGAAGACAAGGCTGCATTTCTTTTCCATCTCCAGGCTTAAAACAGATCACACAGCATCCCAGGACTGAAAACAAATAAACAGGCAGCTAACCTCAAAGTCCTCACTGACACCACGACAAATGTTGGCGGCAGAAGTTGGATGTTGGGGAGGTTTCTTTGTGCCCACCTTTGCTTGGAGAGTGTGTGGTGCTGACAAGGATGCAGGGCAGCAGGAGCTGTGCTTTCACAACCCATGGAGTGCCCCATGGCCAGCCCTGGCACAAGGAATTCCTCCTGTTGAATGGCAGAGCTGATATTTGGCTGCACTGGTACAACCTCTCCTCCCTGGAGAGCAGCTCTGAGCAGCACAACAGGCAGGAGCTGCTCGGCACCGTTCTTCTCTGCAGCTGCTTTTTCATGAATAGCACGAAAGCAAGGAGCACAAAATCCTCTATTGTTTGCCTCTCTTGGCATTAAACTGAGAAATAAATTAAATTTTACATGATCCTACAATGTTTCTGAGGATGTACTTCTGCTTTCCTGAAGACCTGGCTCAAAGTGTGGCTGAAACCAAGAAGATTCTGTGTAAAGAAGAATGTACCAAGCTCCAAAATCTCTGCAAAACTTCCTTTTCTCACTGCTGCTACAAAATTCCCTGACAATGCTCAGCTTTCTGGCAGGCTTATTTTGTTATGAACCATTTTGAACCAAAACTTTTTCATCTCTATGCATCTACTATCTGTGTCTTCAAAATGCATGCAGATCATAAAATTTCTGGTAGAGATTGTCTTTTTATTTCATGTCCATGATCAGTAAAAAATTATTCCATTCTTCAACAAAACATACTCACAGTGTTTCAGGGCAGGAAGATCCAAGTTTTAAATGTTGTACATCACAAAAGTTGGGAGGCAGGCAGAGAGTTCAGGTTTACACTGGAAAAGCTTTCAAGAGCTGTTTGAGACCCATCTGTAATAAAAGCACTCCAAGCTGTTTGGGAAAAACATATTTTCATTGTGCTAGAGATGTCAACACATCTAAATTATATTCTGTATGGAATGGAAATAATAACCAAAATACTAAAATAATAACAAGAATCCCAGACCAGAATGTCATCTCAGGAGCATAAAAACACACAAACACAAAAAATAAACGTCTTAAATACAACAAAAATTGTTTTCAAATTTCTGAAAGTAAACCCAGCAGCAATGGTAAGCCCCAAACCAATTTCTGTTTAAAATGCCACAATCTAGAAAACCTGAATGTGCTGTTTGAAATAGAGTTCCCAGAAGAAAAACATGTATGCTCACAACACTCCCTAGTGTTTCCTCCTCAGCAATACCAGCCTGGCACTGCCCTGTGGTCCAGTGGAATATTTTGATGAGAGGTGTTCCAGCCAGGCTGATGGAGTGTGCAGGGAAGGGCTCCTCTGGGTATTGGCTGCTTCATTAGTGTTTGCTGCTCACCTGCTGTGCCCAGAGACTTTGTTCTCTGGCTGGACAGGAAAGCCACAGTCATTCAGTTGTCACTGCAAATTTCTGGCCTAACAGTTGCAGTGTTTAATTGTCTTAATTTCTCAGGAGTAGAGGGCCAGTACTTAATACAACCAGTTAAAGGAAATAATTACTATAGCACTTGTCAGTCACAGAGTGTGTCAAACAGGAACTGTGGCTCTCGTCACTCTCCTGAAACCAAAGATGCTGAGAGGAAGGCAGCAGCTCTGGTCTTTACTGCAAAAGAAATAACCACAATGGAGAGCCCCTGAAACAGGTAAAAATAGTTCATGAAACAGGATGATGTTTTGCTGGGGCCTTCTGGGCAAAGAGAAATGTTTTGGCTGGTTTCTTTTATGTGTGTATTCAATAATTTATAATCAGTGGGTAACATTTTTTTTGGTACAACAGGGAACTTCTAATTGTGCTTTAGGCTATTTTTTTAGGTGAAGACCATAGTCTTTCCTTACAGACTTCCAGGACACACTGAGATGTTCAATTCTGCCTTCCTTCAGTGCTGCTGCCTTCATGTCTGTGCTGAAGGGGAGGCACCTCCTTCCCACGGGTGCCTCACATTGACTCTCTTCTGATTTTCTCTACCTTGAGAAAATTCAAATTTCTGTTAGAAGACACCACAGCCCTCAGGAGAATCATGCCCCTGGTTATTTCACAGAATCACAGAATAGTCTGAGTTGGAACAGAACTCAGAAGGATCCCCAATGCCATCCCAAGAGTGTAAAGAGATGAAGAAGGTGAGGGATGGTTTGGAGCAGCTGTTTCTGAGGGTAAATCAGAAGGCGACCCAGGCAAGGGAAAAGTAGCTCTGCCTGGGCAAACAAACTCTTATCCATAGCCTAAATATTACCTACATTTAATGTTTTCTGATTCTTTTGGCAGCTGGGATGCCTGTTCTCATATTTTGAAGGAAGATATGCATGTGAGGTCCTGGACCTGATGGTGAGTGCTACACTGTGATCACACTGTGCTAAAAACTCATAAAATGGCTCATCTCACCTCCCACCATGGGGAATTAACACTGTCAGGGCAGCTTGAGGGCGAAGAACAGCCCACAGAAGGCACCTGAATGTGAAGAATATCTAGTTCTGAGGAAAAGCAGTAGCTTCCATTAGCCAGATGTTGGGGAGAGCCCATCTGGCACACAGCAGGGCTGGCCAGTGGAGGGGGAAGTGATCAGGGCACATCATCACTTGATAAAGAGTTTGATTCTTTAATAAATGCTGAATAATTTCTTTTTTTCATTTACCCTTTGGACTTGCAGACCCTAAAACCCTCTTGAGCTTTCCTCAACAACCTTGACTGATTGAACCAGCCAGCATGGACCTTTCTCCCTCCAGAGGAATGTGGGACACCCACACACAGGCACAATTAGCTGTTGGGCTTCCAGCAAGGCATTCAGATTGGGAAGATTTGGATAACAGTTTGAGACACAAACAGCTCCAGGAGTTCCATTTTTGCTCTTTGGATATACAGTGCACTTATGTTGACCTTGCTGATCTAGCTAAAAGTGAAGGGAATTCTTTTCTTCTCTTTTTTACTGAGTTTTATGTATCATTATGTCAAAAGGGAAAATTATAGCAGAAGAGAGTCCCAAGCAATATCCAAAATCTTGTGATTTCAGCTGTTCTACTGCTGGAATTTACTTCCACGCCTTACATACAAATAATATCAACCCCCTCATGTAATCCCCCACCCCACATGGGAGCTCAGGTTCCAGATGTATTCAGCTTGGCACAGTTCAGCCTGCACCATTCGCTCCTTTCTTGGCCCAAGCAGCTGGGAAGGCCTGGACCTGTCCTTGTCATGAGTCAGAGCATTCACAGGGTTTTCATGTCACATCAAATAGCTCTGTATGACTCCAGTGGCTTTAGTGAGGCAATGTGGATTCAGAGGAACCCACACCAACAGCTAACCCCTACCTTCATGTGCATGTGGAATAGCACAGAATGCTTCCAGTTGGAAAGGACCCACAATGACCCTCTCGTCCCACTGACCAATTCAGGGCTGATCAAAAATTAAATATTTTCATTAAGGGCATTGTCTAAATGCTTCAATTACTGACAGGCCTGGGGCATTGACCACCTCTCTGGAAAGGCAGTGTTTGACCAGCATTTCTTGACCACAGTAAATATTATTGACACAACAAAAATTTATTGACCACGGTAAAGAAATTCTTCCCAATGTTCACTCTGAACCTCCCCTGGTGAAGCTTTGAACCATTCCCATGCATCCTGTTGCTGGATCCCAAGGAGATCAGTACCTTCCTCTCCACTTGCCCTCCCCAGGAAGATTTGGAGACCAAAATATGTATTTGTGTATAACTACACTTAAATAGGCATGTATTTTTTGCAGTACTAGACAGAATTTTTTTCCTAATAGAAACATTTCATGCTTACTATCAAAAAATCTTCTATGGCTCTCTAGCTCCCAGTGGTACCTCCATGCTATTCAGACAGCAGACATCTTTTAGTTCCCTAAACAGTTTAGGGAACTAAAGGACAAGAGTGAAGGCTGAGAGCTCTGAGCACAAGGACGTGCCTGCAGCCCCCTTCCTGAAGACACCCTGTGCAATTCAGTGTCTGCAGTATCTTGTGGTGCTGCCACAGGGAGCTCACCCCACACTGTGCTCCTCCCTCAGCATCCACCACTCCATCTCCCGTGACAAATGATGCTCCCATTTCTCCCACACCAGCAGAGCCAGAGTCAAAGTCCTCTTGGCTATTCCCAGGCCCCTTCTACAGAACTAATGCATTAACAAAAGTATTTCTTGCTTCTTTCATTTTCCCACTTCTCTCCTGTTTTTAATTAAACACTCCCTGCCTGTGAAAGTGGGGCAGGGAGGGTTTCTTTGCCTTTCTGCAAAAAAGCCCACCAAGAAAGTTTCCTTAATCTCTCACCAGTGTAAAATAAGCTTTCATTATGCCAACGAGAAAGCTTCAAAGTTTTAATTAATTTCTCTGCTTACATAAGCATAACAATATTAGTCATGTTGGCCTATAAATTGTAGCGACCAGCTTGGATTTTTAATTAAATTAACGTCATTACTTTCAGAGGGATGAAATATATTCCAGCACATGCATTATCTACTCAATACTTCTCCTCCTTGGCTCCCCCTCAGTTCTTTGTGGCCTACATAGGTGGGCTCAAAGCTGGGCACAGCAGAGGAGCTTACCAGCCAACCACTTATAAATCACCAGCCATGTTTGGAAAAGGTATTATTTCAGAGGGGCAGGAGCTGTTCACATATCCTACAAACAAAATGAAACAAGAAACTGCAGGGATATGGGGGTAGTGGAGGAATTAATATGCCCACATATAAAAGATACTCCTTGCTGTCTGTGATTTCTGAAATATTGTACAAACAGGACTCTGGTTTGCTATTGTAGCAATTTACTGGTGCTTAATGAAATATTTGTTTGTGTGATGACGTCTGTAACAATTCAGAGGCTCATTTAATCATGGAAATGGAGGGCTCAAAGGAACCTCGAGAGATCAGTTACATCCCCTGGCCCTCTCTTGAGCTATATAATAAATAATAGCACCATGAGAAGCAAAACCAAAATGTGTAGAGAGAGAGGGTATGGTTTAGAGTTTGGGCTCCTTCTGTGTTAGAGGTTATCACAGATAAATTGTCCTTGGAAAATAACTCCTCTTACTTGCCACATGCTTTAGCTCAGCTGTAACTCATACCAAATGAATTAAAGCTTGACTAATAATTCTGATGTTCTTCTTAGTGAGGCTTTAAGAGTGTGTACTTAATGACTAAAACGTGTTTATTTAAAAATTACATAGCAGAGCCATGACAGCCTTTTGTAAACTCCAAAACCAGTCTGTTTCAGTGCCTGCAGTTCAAATAAAGAAATTGCCTTCCAAAGCAGACAATAACCTTTAGTCTCTGCAGCACATCCCAGGGAACAAATGACTTTACATTGCATACACACAGCAGCACCACACCATGGACTCCTCTAAGTCAACAACTGCTGAGCTGTTTTGGTCTGAAGTGCCTCATGCAGCTCTTCCAGTAATTCCATACTGGGAGCACAACTTCTTCATGTGTCACTCACTCCTGAGGACAAGGATTTCATATCTGCTGAACCTGGGGCTGGTCCCTGCAGGGACACAGGGTGTGCTGCATCCCGGCTGTGCCACTGCCCCTCCCACTCCCTGCCCCACATCTGAGGTGTGCAAAAGGTGGAGTGTTCCCTGAACCTGGAGGGAAGTGCCAGAAGCCACCCACACAGCAGCTGGGGAGGACACAGACTGTGGACAGAGCCAAGGAGGTCACCAGGGCTCGGGTGACACGGGGCTGTGCCAGTGCAAGACGTAGAAGTGAAGAGAGATGGATCAGGATGTGGATACAGATACTCAGATACTGTTGTATGTGGGGCTTTTGTTGTTATAAAATAATTATGAAGATGGCTCCCAAGTGTTCCCTTTGCCTGTGGATCCCAGGTACCCAGAACCAGCTGAGGTGCAGCATGACTCCCCTGCCAGTGTGTGAGCCCAGCCTGCAGGACTGACTGGGACCACAGGGTGTTTCCCACTGGAGAGGAAAGAAAGGCACTCTCCATCCTACAATCAACAGTATGAAGCACCAGCAGCACTTCTGCTTTCTGTCCAGGCAGAAGCAACTCCCCCAAACCTCTTCTATAACTGATTTCCTGAGCTGGCATCCTTCCCAGCATCTGGAGGGAACTTACCTGCTCAAGTCTGTCAGCAGGAAGCCAAGAAACATTTGCTGACCAAGACAGCAAAGGTAACCACACTCCAGCTCTTCCAGGAGCTAAACAGGACTCAGAAAATCTTGAGGTAGAAACTTTCTTATGGATGAGTATAGAATTTAGAGGGTACTTTAGTATTGATCCAGCTCCCTACACATTTTTAAAGCATGATATGCACTCTTCCCAGCCCAGGTGTTTGAGGCTCCTGGCTTTGGAGATCATTCACTGTGATAAAACAAATAAATAAAATATTTGTTCAGCTGGAGAAAGGCTGACAGCTAGTGTAGTAATGACCTCATCTACCTGAAAGTGTATGAGGAGTCAGCTGGGTCTGCCTCTCTCTGCATATTGAGATGTTAAAAAATGGAGTAACCAGGAACAACGTCCCAGTGGGATAACAGAAAACCAGGAACAACTTCTCAGTGAGACAACAGACACTCAGCTTCTATCCCAAGGGGAAAGGCACAGATTGATGCCCAGGAGTGAGGTAGGCTCAGAGCAGAGCAGACTCTGTGTTAAAAACCCAAGAGTTCTCAAATAGGTTGGGCCTGATGGAGAGAGAGATGAAGACAGACTTTTTGTTGTGGTGGTGGTTTTTGTGTTTGGTTCTTTTTTGTTTGTTTCTGTATTTTTTGTGATGAAGAATTATCTTCTATTAATCTGAGTGAACGCAACATTTGGGTTTGGGTTTTTTTAACCTTTCATCATCTCCCTCAAAACCAAAATCTCTCAAAAAAATCTTTCAAACTTCCAAAAACATGGCCTTAGAGATGAGGCCACAAGCCCCCTAAGCAGAGGACAGGACTTAGGATGTCATTTTCACAGGCTTTTGTCCTGAAATCACCATGTTACAATGGCAAAATATCTCTGCATGCCAACATTGAGCCATAAACTATCTGGCAGTGCCGTGTACAAATCCATGCAGAAGTTTAATGGCAGGGCCATGAGGAAAAGGTAAGTTTGCTGAAAGATCACAGGACCAGCCACAAGGCCAAACAAAATCAGGACTGAGCAAGACGTGGTCTGGAGTGTGCAGAAATAGCTGCTGATTGAGCCTGTGTCTTACATATATATCACCTTTTACTGACACACTGGGACTCCTGAAGCACTGCAGAGGTGAAAAAATGTACTAATCTGTGAGCAGTTCTGGGCTTCCTCCGCACTGCAGAACAGCCCTGTAAGGAGGTGATGGATGCTCATCCTGCTGAAAGAGAGGTGGCTGCAATTAGCAGCTCAGGATTCCAGCTCCCTCGTGTCAAAAATGAAAAATCAGAGTGGAAAAAACAGGCACAGAGCTTAAACTGGTGGATTTGTTGGAGTATTACACCATTTTTGAATGGTGATTTTTGAGGCTGTGAATCCTGACATTGCTCTGGTATAAAAGGATACAATCCAGCAGCAGATATGGTAGAACTAGGACATAGTGTCATAGTTTTCCCATGGAAATAAGAGTACAGGTAAATTATGCTTTTCTTTTGGGGAACAAACCCACTGGCGTGGTAGAGGCAAACCATTAACTGTAGTAAAATAGTGCAAAAAGCCTATTCCAGTTTAACCCCACAGACAGCCCAACTAAAGGCACCTACAAACTACAACAAGCAGTTAAAATTTTCCTAATGAGAGCTACATTTGCAGAGTTGAGGTCAAATTATAAAACTGTGACCTGGACTTTGGCTGAAACTTCAGAGTTCAGGAGTTTTCACAACAAAGGTTTTACTTCATTTTGACATTGCATGTGAATTTTGAAGCAGGAGATATTATTGAGAAAATATTGAGCAAAATAAATGTTTTCCAGATAGACATCAGCTTATTTAAAAAAAAACCAAACCTGCAAGTATTAATTTTCAGTATTATTTTTCATTTTAAAGTATTATAATTAAATTATTAATTAGTATTAATTTTCATATAAACATAAAAAAATGTGCTAAATGTTTTCACAAGAAGTTTTAAAGCAAACATCTTAGAGAAAGCAAGAGCTTTTCATAACATTAATTTAAGTGAAAGTTCAAGTTCCTAGTGTATAAAGAGGAATGTGAATTACTGAACCCAGTAGAGAAGTCTTGGTAGATCAGGAAGGATTTGTTGTCTGAAGGGATGTCTGTGCTGCAGCAAAGGGAGAAACTGAATGAGATTAAGGATAATTTATCTGCAAGGTCTAGGTTTGAGGGAACAGCAATACATTTGTGTCTAACAAGTTGAAAGACAAAATGGGACCATAAATTAAATCAGGTAACATATCTGAATGCAAAAAATCCTTTCACTCTGTAACTATTTTTTGGCTGTGCAAATCAGGCAGTATTTCCTTTGGCTGAGTCAAGAACTGAGATGACTACTGACATAGCAAATAAATAAATCAACAGGGGCCTGACACCGTTTTCAGCTTGACCAATTTAACTCAAGACCAGTTGTTCTGAAATTACTCAAGTTCTTTCAACACAAAAATGGTAAATGAGATTAGACCTGGGGTGCTCAGCACCAGAGAGGAGCCTCTGTCTGCTAAATATAATGATTTAATCCTTTATGTAACCAGGAGGTAAAGAGGGCCCACAGCTCCATTATGTCCCTGGACAGAAAACAAGGCTCAGAGAAGCAGGTCTGTGACTCCTGGGATAAAATGTTGGGCAGCAATGACCTGCACCTTTCAGGTGTAGGCATTGGTAACAGCCAGTGGCTTTGAGGCCATTCAGGAAGGCTGTGGAAAAAAGAGCAGATGTGTGTAGAAAGTTTAGTAACAGGATCTCAGATCAGATTAGCTGCTGACACGGAAAATGATCTCTGTGAGCAGCTTTAGATAAGTGGTGAAGGAGATGAAAAAATTCAGAGAGTGTCTGCCAAAAGCCAAGGGTGCCACACCCCCATGCACTGGGGTAAGAGGGACCAGGGAAGAGAAGGGAGCAGGCTGCATTTCCAACATGCTTGGTTTGCACAGCACTGACTGCAGACACAGCCCCACAAGGGCTGTGGGCTCGTGGAAACTGGAGCAGTGCAGGTTATAAACAGAAACCCTGAGGAGAAGGCTCCTTCCCTCCTCCCAGGTGACACTGTGCAGCCTGATGTAGAGAATTACCTGTCCATTCCTTGTAATGCTTTCACTGATGATGGGAAGCATCCACACTGCAAATGGGAAACAGGCCCTACTTCCAGAAACTAGAACTGTGGGGTTTCTTTCTGAATGCCACAGTAGTTGGTAATATGGAATTATGTAAATTCATGGTAATTAGAATGATATGCTGGTACATACATATTTTCTGAATTTAAGAAATAAAGCATTTGAGGAATCAGGAGGCTGACTTTCCTGAGAGAGCACAGAGAGAGGAATCCAGCCCCACAGATATTTGACTGTGATGATTTCTTTTTTTTTTTTTCAGACTTTGCCTTTTATCTAAGAAATTGCTTCCATGCTTTTCTTGGTTTTCCCTTGTGTCTCTTTCTACAAAAACTCATCACACAGATGTACTACTTTCTTCAAAACACTTTAGAGGAGCAGTGCATTCCCTACATTGTCTTCTTTGAAATGAGCTGTCACCATTTGCTTTGTGGCATAAAAATCTGTCTAGGGTGAGCTCCCATCACCTCTGTCTGTCTGTCTGTCACCCTCCACTGCTGGCCAGGTCCTCAGCCTCCTGAAAGCACTGACTTCCCCACAGTTCAGGTTTCTGACCAGCTGTCTCCCCTCAGATCTGTTTTAAAAGAAAAAACCTGCCACCAGCACTCATAGGTACAAAATTCATCACCACCAGGAGTCTCTGCCTGGGGAGTTATCTGCCCTGTGGGGAGAGGCTTTCCCCATCCTGCAAAGTCTCCACCAGCCACAGAAAGTACCTGTGGATTATGAGGCAGATATGTTAGTAAATCTCAGATTCAGCTGTGCTGCTGCCACGCTGAGGAGGGCTTTGCCAGAGGGCCCTGTCCTGCAGAAAGGGCTCCCCAGCCTGCCCTCCAAAAGGCTGTAATGAAGAGCCCCATATCTGAGGATATGAGCCAAGTATGATAAATACAGTGAGAGGAGCTGTGGGGAGCCTTGGGGATTAACATGAACAATTTCATTCCACTGAAAATACCCGTAATGACAGAGGAGCATTAGGCCGTGCTGAGCTCAAGGAGAAGTGGCTTTGTGGGACAGGGCAATGACAGCAGGAGCTCAGCTCAGGCTGCCTGGGAAAACTGCTCCAGGGGAAAGACCTTTTTTCTAGGATCAAGATTAGATTGCTGTCCTACCACAGCTAGAGTGAGAGAACAGCCACAAAATTTAAGATTTTTTCTGAGTTCCAGGGTTCATGGCTGCCTGATTCTGACCTAACAGTCTCTTTGACAGAAATTGCCTTTTTTTTTTAACCTATCAGACAGTGTTTTGAGCATCTCCACAACAAAGTAGTGAACAGTTTTCAATCATAGTATCTCTGCTTACAAGAAAAATTTTGAGGGGAACTTTATGATTTTACTGTTCCCTTGGTCACTCCAGAGCTCATGCTGAATGCCCCTTTACAGCCTGCTAGTGAACACAAAGGAAATTGCAGTTCAGTTGGGCAATGGTTTTTTTTTTTTTAATAATTAGAAGAGTATTTAATTTATTAGATGTAAAACTGGAACATTCAAAAAATCTAAGGAGTTTTCTAGGCGTGTGATCATTATGAGGGAAAAGCCAATGGTGTAAAATAAAACCACAGTGTACAGGCAGTTTTTGATAATTATTGCTGTCAAATAGGATTCTTGGCACAGTTTTTGCACTCTGTTCAGCACTGCTGTGGTATTAACAGGCACATTATCTGGGCACATGAAGATACCTGTGCATTTAGTGATCCAGGTGGAGCCAAATTGTTACAACTACATGGAACAGCAAAGATAAACAGAGGAGACCACAGAACTCCACTTTAGGTTCAGAAAACCTTCAGACTATTGAAATTTTTGGTGTTCTCTCCTTAAAACTCAGGCCAAAAGATGAAGTCTATTTGTCAATACTTTAGAGGGTTGTAAGAGATCTTTCTTCAGTCAGTTTTGCACATCTTTTAGCCTCACCCAGAGACCTGGTGAGAAAGTTGCCTTTAACACCACAAAAAATAGAAGCTGTCATGCTTCAGAAGAAAAGCTGGCTACCAGCTGTGAATATGAATGTATTTTTCATTTATCATTCATTTTTTTCATTTATCTTTTCTGCTTCAAAGCTGAGCATTAAAGGTGTAATGATACTTCCTCTGAGATAGATTTTGATAAAATTAAAGGGATCACACCTGTATGTAGTTAACTGTCACATAGTCAACAATTCAACTTCCAGTCATGGATGCAGAGCCAAGTCTGCATCACAGGTCAAACAACAAATTGGTCTTCAGTTTCAACACAGGATCTTTGAATCTGAGAATTTTATAATGAGGTCTGTAGTTTAAAAGACATCTGAATTCATATTCAAAGAAAAATAAGGTTTTTATGCCTGTATGCAGCAAGTGTTGTAGGACTCTAAGTTCAAAAAAAGAGATTTGTTTCCCATAGTTGTAGGTTGCCTTGCCAAACTTGTCCTTGATCTGTAAGATGCGGCCTCATACCTCAAAATCACTGTCCTGGGCCTCTCAGCAGTGCAAGGATTGTCATATTGCAAAGTGTCCCTGGTGGCCAAATGTGAAATGAGGCAGCTCTAGCAGGACCAGCACCATCTCAGGAGGGAATTAGTGTGCCAACAAAGATCCAGGGGGCTAAGGCAGAACCCTGCCTGAAGGCTGGGCTTGACTCCCACAGTTCTATAGCAATATCAGAGTATTGTACTGCCTATCACGATTTTCTTCACATTCCCCACAAATTCACATTTCTGTAGGCCTTTTCAGACATCTGATTTCAGTCTTTATGAGGTCCCTGGGCTGCATCATGTAGTTACCAATGCCTTTGTTTTCTCCTAAAAGGCCAGTAAAACAAAACAATAAATATTGAGATAATATGACCTGAGTGCTAAATTCCAGGATGTTTGCTAATTACATTAGTATCTCTTGAGATAGAGTCCACTGAGGAGAGGACAGTGTCTGCTGCTGGCTTGGGTCAAGCTCTAAAAGAAAACTTTTGAAAGCTGCCTGTTAATGACTCACTTCCTTCCATCAAAATGAGGAATTGTAATTGCAGTTGTGCTACCAGTGACATGACTTCTAGGTCAAAAATTTAAAGAAGTTAAAACACAAGAATTTCCAGATGAGAGCTCATCCAGACCACTAGAGGAAAATCAGACATTTCCAAGCTCATGGGGAAAACAATGAACACAACAATATCCTGTTTTTATGTGCATTTGATTAAGGGGAGGCCCTTACAGAACTCACTGGGTTCTGTAAACCTTGGTAGGCCTGGAAAATTCTATAGAATGCCAGAAGCAGTGTCCATATTAAAAACAAGGCTGCAGGAGGTCACAACCTGCAATCAGTGAAGCTGATGCTTCCAAAAATGTTTTCAGTACAAGAAGAAAAGCTGATACATTATCTAGTAAACCACAGATCCTAAACCTTTCCTGAATTTGCAGGCATGTCTCAGCTGTAACTCAAAGCAGAAAGCATTGAGTCAGAGGAGGAAAAGCTGACATTTTACCTGTTAAATAAAGCATGGGAGCAAAGCAGGAGGTGGTGAATGATGCTTCATGTATAGACTAATAGAGGCTACAAGTTAAAATGCAGTCCCTAAATGGAGATCCTACAGGGAGCAACCAGGAAAAACCAAAACCAACAGAACATTTACAGGGATTTGATACATTTATGGCTAACATTACATAAGGCTGCTTCTTTGTCAACTGGAGCTGAACTCTGCTGGAGCACTTCCAGTCCTATAAGCTTTGTTCCCAGGGACCAAATTTACTGAAGGATGCATCCCACTTCTTTCCACTGGAGTTACCCAAAGCCATGTAAGCTCCAGGCTCTGATAAGTGTGTGACACAACTTCTCTCCTCCTGCTGCACCATCTCTCTGAAATGTCCTTTGGCAGAGCCTGTGTCCTGCCACTGGCTCTGAAGGAAAACAAGGGAACCAGACTCTAAATCTGTGCATGTCAGTTTGCAGTTTACAACTACATGCTGTGAAGGTTCCTCCCCACTCCCAGCCTCAGACAGGGCTCAAGTTTCCTGCTGTCATTGTGTTATCATAAATATTCAATGGAAAACGGTGATAGTAAATATCCCTGGAAAACAGATATTTGTTCCCTGGAATAAGGAGCTAAGGGCTTGTGTAAAAGAACCTTTACCCCTCAGAAACAATTTTCTCCTCTTACTTCCAGACAGATCCATTTCAACCATAGCACCACAATTCTTCTACCTTTGCTTGTTCCAGGGTGTCAGAAGATAAAAAACTGTGGTGCTTTGACATAATATTCAAGAGCAAAGTTACAGAGCACTATAGTAGTGAGGAGAATTTCATCACAAGCTGCTTTGGAAGGATGAGATCAAACACAGTGTTTTAGTGCTGGTGTTGTGGTAATGGAATAGCATGGTCATAGAGTGCTTGAAAAGATAACTGGAAACACATATCAACAAGATTACTTTTAATGAATCCTTGTATTGCTTATCAAGTTGCAGTGGGATTATTACCCTGGTGTCATTGCCAGTGCAGTGCCCAGCACCAGAATATCTGCAGTGGTTGGTGCAGTACAAACAAGGGGTGCAAAGGCAGCCAACTCCCCAAACAACTTACAACTAACATGGCAAACACAAGCCCAGATGTGGGTTCTGCCACAGAATGATGGAAACATAAATAATAATTTAGGGAAATTATCTTTGCTGGTTTTTGCTGTTCTCCTGGATGAAGGGAGTCTGTCAAGAAAAGGGAGTTTTTTGAATGTGTGACTACAGAAGAGTTTCTCAGGAAATATCACTAGAAAGTGACAGAGAGCCCAAGACCTCAGCACTGGTGGGACATGTGCTGTGCTGAGGGGACTCTGGGAGGATTCTAGAGATGTAATTCAAGAGACATCTTAATAGATATTTGTCAATGGCACCAAGGAGGATGATGTCCATCCACACACATGTTCATGAACCAACATGAAGTCAGGAACCAGTGCTGAATCCCAAAAAACCTGAGTTATCATAGCAGGTATTCCTGTCCTTGTGGCCAGAAAGACTGAGCATTCTAGGATGCTCATGGAGGCTCTCCAGTGCTGTAAATGCCACATGGGATTCCATTCTGATCCTCTTTGTAGGGTTTGATCTTGGATCAGCTGGCCTAAATCCAAAGCAAAGCCAAGGAGCTAAGCTAATTTTCTCTAGTCAAAGCAGCATCTTGCCAAGTTCAGTTACAGACATAAAGAGTTCAAATTTTAATTCCACAGAGAAGAGAATTAATACCTCTCTGGAGAAAATCTTTTTATATGCTCCAGATCCGTAGGCTTTGGAAGTGACACCACCACCACTTTCCAGTCTCAGGCTTACAGCAGAGCCCAGTGTCATGTCAGAGGATACAAGAGCAAGCTCAGAAAGAGCCCAAATCTATCGTGCAGAGGGAACTGCTGAGAATAAATGTTAAATCATCACACACATCTGGACCCAATCCATAAGCAAACTTTCCCTTGAATTTGAACTTGGATTCAAAGAACAGAGGGTGGGGAGGGAAGCTATAAAGCCTCCTGTGATGTGACAAGTGAGGGCTGTTTCATTAAGGTGATGCTGTGCTTTTAATTAGATAGTCATTTCATTTGGCTCTAAAGTGTTAAGTATAATTAATATGACATTGGTAATCATTACTCCATGATAATCTTGGGAGTTGAGTTGGGTTTTTTTCCATTGTTCAAAGACCACACACTGCTCTGATGGAAGTGGGATGATCCCTTTGCTACCAGTCTGGATAATCTCTAGTTTCTGTGCTCCTGTCTCATCCTATTGTCTATCTTTTCTTCCTTTACTAAGGAAGTGATTTGCTATCAAAGGGTTTTTAAACTTCTGTGTTGCAATATGCCTGATTACCAGAGGAAAGCCAAGAATAGGCACAGGCAACCAAGTGTCTGACTATCTGTCTATCTAGAGATGCAAATGATTACAGGGGCTGAGTGGCATAATTTACACATGTGCATACACACACACATACACACTCTGTGGCAGCAGCAAGATGCAATATTGTCACTGTAGTGGATCACAGCTGTGCCCACCCCTGCATGGTCATACTAGGCTCAAAAGAAGTTTTCACCTATGTTTTTTTATACTACACCTTTCTGAAACATGAGTCTTTTCTTTCTTCTTCACAGAGGAAATAAATACTGTTTTTCCCCACTCTCTCAGAAAGACAGACATGCATGAATTCATAATTTACTCCTTCATCCTTCTGTGCAGATGTCTCCAGATGTGTGACAAGAACTGACATTTTAGTTTTCATCCAGGGCAACATCCTCAGCCACCAAACTATAATGCCATGACTGACCTGGAGATCTTAACACCCAGGTTTTGCTGTGGGATTTCTTGTGCCTCTGTCTTCTCATTGCTTAACTAGGTGTGGCCAAGTATGGAACTGTCAGCAAGCTGTTCCCATAGAGGGGACTCCTGGGTGCACCCTGTTGTGACCTCCACTGAGGTACAAACCTCCTCAGAGAACCATGATTTGGGCTTTCTTCCTGGGATATTTGTTGTCCAGCTCCTTAAGGACACCACTGAGTTTCTCACTGTTCTTCCAGTGCTCCCTGAACACAAACCCTTGTTCAGTAACCTGATGAGTCCTGGGGCTCCTGAGCTTACACAGCACAGAGCAAGGCAATCACAGAAACACAGACCCTCCTAAATGGCTTGTTAAGCACAAACAACTGTG
This sequence comes from Notiomystis cincta, assembly GCA_013398075.1. Lineage (NCBI taxonomy): Eukaryota > Metazoa > Chordata > Aves > Passeriformes > Notiomystidae > Notiomystis > Notiomystis cincta. The sequence continues at coordinate 119,070 of VZRX01015463.1, read as the reverse complement.
CCTGCCAGGCACACAAACACACAGAGCCCAGGCTTGCTCTCCTGCCCAAGTCCCAGCCTTGTCTCTGCTCACCAGGCACCCCCAGGCTGGTGGCCTCTCTGCACAGCCTGCAGGGACACCAAGTGACTGAGCCCCAGCTGCTGGTGAGTGCAGGATTGCAGAGGCTGCTGGGGTAAGTCAGGCATTTCCTATTTTCTGCAGAGATTTGCTAAATCTAAATATTTTAAAACAAATACAAGAACTGAGGCCTCTTCTCCTCGTGGCACAACAGGATGCTCTTCCACTGTTTATCTTGGTTGAGCACAGGAAGTTGTGTTGTAGGGAAGCATTGGTGCAGACACAACTTGTTAGGGTGTTGTATATTTGCCCAAAATGTCTGGAGAGGATTCAGGGTGATCTGCAGACGTTCAGCCAGATAGATGTGTTCCTCAGGGCTGGTGTGAGTCATGGAGCACTGACCTGCTGGGGAAGGAAAGAGATTAAATAATTTACAGTAAAAGCCATTCTGGTCTTTGCAGCGACGTGCACGTGCAGACCTGCCTCATCTCAAAGCACCAGAGAGGACTCATGAGCTCTTCAGAAATTATGAGAGCTCTGATTATGGCAGGCACTGAAGAGATTGTGGTTCTCCTCAAGGTTCAACAGGACTAAGTGTTTCCATTTGGAGCACAAGATCAGGACCAAAGGATTACTGCAGGCACAGGCACAGAGGCACGTTCCTGTGATTCAGCAGCAAATCCACTTAGCTATGGTAGCTGAGGCAGGCTCTCCTCACCCAGCACATGTGAATTATTGCCATCCAGCTTAACCCACAGTGGAAGGAGTTTCAGATAAATTACATTCTTTCACATTAGCCATGGAGTGGGAGCACACACCCTGACAGTTACTGCATCTCAGCTGACACTCAAGCCTAAACAGGATTTAAGTGGAATACAAGTTGTCTGTAGATCTTCTAGCAAGCCCAGGATCCCAGATACCAGCTGTTGGGAGAAATGGTTCTTCTCTACATGCTTATCAATTTAATTCCACAGAGAATTAAATCACTGTCACATATGCCTGAGACCAACTCATGCTTATGCCAGGAACACAGATCCATGGCACACATGCAGCAGATCCAGGAACTTGCACCAGACCTACCCCTTCCTGATGCTGGTGCATCAGGGCCTGAGGTAGAGGAATGTTGCTGCTTTTCACTTGCTCATCATTTTTTGCTTAGAAACAAGAGCTGACTGGTCCATGCAGTTTAGTACTCTACCTCTGACTCAGCTCTGAGTGCTTCAAAGACCAAAAGCTCTTATGAAGAACAGAAGGAAGAATAACCCACAGAGGTCTGATTCCTAACATTTTAAAATGATACAGTAAGTTATGAAGCTCTAGGTTTAATAACTCTCACAAAATCCTTTTTATCATTAATTATAACTGGATAGTCTGGATGTGACTATAAACTTAAGTCCTGCCTTGTAACCAGAGGCAAGAGAAGATGAAAAATAAGGAGGGACAAATGTTGAACAGATTTTATTTTTTTTTAATCTAAACATTTTTGACAGAAGCTTGAGGATGGTTTTCATTTTATCCCAGTTAGCTCAGGCTACCCTAGTTATGGAAAACTGCAAGCCAGCCAAGTTTTCACCACGTGAACAATCTGGTAACTTCAAGAAATAGTTTTATTAATAGCTTTTGTCTGTGTATGTGTAACATCTGGGCACATGTAAGTGTTAACAATCATTAATGTTTGTTTCTCTGCTGAAATAACTTAAACCACCTCAATGTGTCCAAGCAACTTCACCTCACTCTTCCATCCTCTTTTCACTTCTGATACAAACAAGGTCATTATCATTGCCAACAACTCAGAAAAATAAATCAAAACAAAAATGTAGAAAATAGATTAAAAACCACCTCCCTTTCATAATTTGATGCCACAAGAGTCTAAAATAAGCTCATAAATAAGTGTTTGAGGGATAGTTTTGATTTGTTCAGACAACACAATGGTTTTGTGGTGCTTTACAGCTCTGTCTTGGTATCTTGTTTACCAGGAGATGGCTCTTTTCCTACCCAACAGGGCTAAGAATGGAAAGGAAATAATCCAGATAGAAAAATCAGTGTCCTCTCAGCTGCCAAGTACTCTGAAGTCAAGTTGATCTGGGTCCACCACCTGGACAGGTTGGCTGAGAGCTGTGTCCAAGGTCACATCACTGAAGGTGTGTGGTTCTTTAGAGAAGAAATTATAGTCCCTCTTGCTGGCTAACTCTGTGGTGCAAGTTGGAGTAGAGCCTCCCAACCAATCCTGTAAATTAATATTTTCTTTAAATTAACATTATCATTCCTTAAGAGTCCATTAGAAATATTTTCTTCTCAAGACTGAATGCAGGAGACAAGAGAAAAATTACTTGCCTAATTAAATGTCCACTTTCAGGGGCCAGTCCCCTTTATATTTAAGAGAAATAGCAGGAAGATAATTCAGGGTGAAGCTTAACTGAGGCCTCTGAATTCCCACTTGTAAAAGCATTCATTTTTCATCAGACTATGCCTTTTATGCTTTAAGGAGGTAGTCTGCATATCCCACAGGGGAACAATACTGTGGTCTTCATATATTTTCAAACTTCACTGAGATATGCTCTCTCTGGCAGCCTTGCCACAAAAGTGTTTTGACCTTATAAAAATTACCAGCATTAATTATATGAAAATGTGTTTGTGCCTTCCTCATTATTTTAACTTGCATTGGGACATCAGGAGAAGGAATTTAATCACTGGGATTTATTAGTATATTAAATTAATTTTCTAGAAGTCCTAGTAATAGTAGGAGTCCTAACAGTCCCAGGTGGTTTAGTGGTGCAGTGTCACAACCACAACATCAATTCCCTGAGACATTGTGAGAAATGACATTCACGAGGTGGCTTCTCACAACAGCCTTGCTCAATGGAATGCTGACTCCCTTGGGAGAGCCATACACTCAGCAGAAAATGTATTTGGATCTTTAATGTTAAAGTAAATGCAGATCTGGCTGCACAGTCAAGGCAAATGTTGGAGTTTGTTCATTTATTGCAGCTGGCAAGGGATGGAGCACATTGGTACATTTTGAACACAGCCTCATCAGCCCAGGCTGTCCCACCTGCAGTCAGATGCCATTTCATCAGTCTCTCATGTGTCCTCTCCCACATTTGTTAAATCCATGTTGTTACTGTCTTCAATGGCAGTGCTGGATGAACTGCCTCCCTGAAATGGGCTGAATGAAATGTGCCTCCTTCTCTTTACTGATTTTAAACAAACTTCTGCTGGACACTCTGGGCTCCTCTGCTCAGCCAGGTGAAGGTAGGGGAAAAAGTTTCTGTTTAGAAGTAAAGCACCATAGACACCATAAATGCTTTCCACTGATGGTTACTACAGAAACTCTTTCACTGTGATGCCTTTCACATGATGCCCACCTCTGGTGGCTCAGCAGCCAGGTTCTCCTAAGCTCACCTTCACAGGGATTTCTTCCCATCAGGATAAAGATAAGCCTCTTAATTTGGGGTGTCCAAATTCAGCAGTACTTTCCAATGGTAGGAAGACACATGCAGAAGATGCTCAGCTTGCTGACACCTTTCAGACACACAGTGAAGGATCTGTCTCTGGGGTATTACACAGGTCTGGTACAGGGGCCCCAAGCCCTTGCAGTGCACCATAGAGCAGGGCCAGAGCAGACTCTACTTCCCACCACTTATTTATGCAGAACAGACACAGTTTGAACAGCAGGGATGTTCGTGCAAATGGTCCATTTTCCATATAAACTTAGTGGTTTGGGGCTCTCCCCGTGCATCCACAGCTGAATACATGAACTATAGGTCTGTGAAGTTTTCAGTTTGTTTTGGGATTCTTTAAGATAAAAACAAGATATACACAGTAATTGGGACGTGACAGTGACAGCACCATTCCAAAATAAACAGCTTAGAAAAGAGCCTGTAGTCAATCACTACGCCATAAACCACAGCCAAACAAAAGGGGAAGACTAAACAGCAGAAGAGTTTTCTTTCAAGTTCTCCTTAATTTTCTAGCAGTTTCTTTGCCTGGGGATCAGCCAGCCATGATTTCCCCTTCTTCTCACAAGCTTCCAGAAGCACCTTTGAGGAAGCCCTGCAGGGGGCTGATGACACAGGTTCAGTGTGTGAGAACATTCTCCTCGCCTCTGTCCTCAGCAGCCTCTCATCCTTCTTCTTTTTTATCTGTATTTCAAGCACAGAATTAATTAATTAATTAATTAAATGGGATATTATTATTATTATTATTGTTATTGTTGTTGTTGTTGTTGTTTTTGTTGTTGTTATTGTTGTGTTGTTGTTGTTGTTATATCATTATTACATTAGTGGTGGCATCATCATCATCATCATTATTATTATTATTGTTATTTTTATTATTGTTGTTGTTGTTGTTGTTTTTATTTCTAAATCCTTGCACAGGGTGCCTCCATTCATTCCCCCTTGCAAGTGGGCTCTGAGCTTGCACCCAGCTGGGTGGTGACCTGTGCTCCAAACCTCCCAACCACAATATGCTGTGTTCATAAACAAAGTTCACCGGATGTTCAGCATCCAGCTTGCAGGAAACTCTGCCAAGTCTGTGAGCACTAAATGCTGAGCTAATAGTGAACTTCCATAAAGCAGGTCATATAATAAACTTCCATGAATTACGGTTATAAGCTGCTATAAATTGCTCTGCAGCAGGTTCCAAGCAATGTTTTTGCTGTCCTTTCACTAAAACTGCAGTAAATCCTTAGAAAGAAGAACCAAAAATCATGTAATCTACCTTCAAAACTTGCAGCTTTGTTGCACAGTTTCTAGCCCACCATCAGTGACGAAATGCAAAAAGTGGAGCCACTGTTTGCAATATTGATTGAGGAAATTTTTATTAATCCTGCACACAAATTGGAACAAAACTTTGATAGTTTCAGAGTCTAGGTATTTCTCTGAAAAAGTGGAAAATATAGGGCTTTTTTTCAAAATGCAAGGACCTTGGCTTTAGACAGCAGTTGTTCACCTGCAGCAGGAGTTCACAGCTTCTCTGAAAAGCAAGTCCAACAAAGCAACAGATCCATATAAAATCCAATTATTTTACAAATTCAGCCATGACATTCCTTGTCCCTTGGCTCTCTCACCTTTTGATCAACCCTAGACTCAAAGGAAAAAGCAGCTTTAAAAATTGAGTGAACATGGGTATAAATTACTCTCTTCTCTTTTCCTAACAGGCTCTCTCTGCCAGTCACCTTCATGGCTGTGTGCCACAGGTATGTGACATCCTCCACCCTCCTTACTGGGATGTCTTCTCCTCCACAGCAGCTAACCAGCAATGCTGGCTTCCAGTACATTCCAATAAAAAAAATAGTATTTTATTACCAGAATCTTCCACTGGGAAGCAGTTCTGTGTGCTGCAGGCTGATGGATGGGGTACCCTGCACTCTGATTAAACATGGCCAGGAATGCCATGTGGGCACCAACAGACAAACCTGCCAATGAGGCAGCTTGGGAAATTCAGCAGCCTGGGAAGGGATGTAGCTCCTAATTATGATTCCCAAATTATTTCAGCCTTTTGTCCTGAATTATTCCATGTAAACTCTTTGCAGACCAAAGCACTTTAGGGTTAAGTATTGTGATGTGTAACTTTGAGACACTGCTGTCTTTTCCTGAACCAGTCATTAAATGCACAGCCCCTCAAGGTGCTGAGTTCTCCTGGGTTTCACTAATATCAAAGAATTTGAAGGAATTTTGTGCTTTCCTGAAACATGCAAGACCAGAGTCCAACATCTGGAATAGATGTCCCATCCCAGCTATGTGTCATATCTACAGCTCCTGATACTAAAAATTTTCCTGGACAAAAATAAAGGAGAAAATCTCAGCACAGCCAAAGGTCTGTTTATGATTTTCCCCTTGCAAATTGCAGCCATACTTTGATTGTGACTGCTGAAGCCTCCTACCTTTTTTGCCCCCTTGCCTGGTGACATTCACTATCATCTGTTACAGGGAACATCATTCACTCTGTTTCTATTTTTGGGACATCCTTCAGTCACAAGTGTGAGGTCAAGAAATGTTGTAAAATCACAATCACAATCTGTCGAGGAGGAAAGAAGATATTTGGGAGCCAGCAAGGAGAGAGGACAGAATGTGTTCAGTCAGCAGGTCCCACAGTGGCTGAGAGGAGATTCCCAATGAGGAACTCTCATATTTTCTCCAGGCAATTAATTTTTCAGGAGTTGAAGAGGTAAAAGGTAATGAAACAGGTAAAAGGTAATGAAGGTCATGAAAGGTCAAGACCAAAATCCTTTATTATCCCCTAAAGTAGAGCAACAGTGGCCCAAAGTAGACCAACAGTGAGGCTACAGGCCCCAACCTTCTCTGAGAGGAATCACCTCTACAGAAGAGTCTTGTGACTCCCTGCCCTGCCAGCTCTTCCCTCTGTGAAATGAAGAACTCAATGTACCAGCCCATGAGGTACCCAACGAGCATCAGCAAACTCCTTGCATGCTGACACATCAACAGAAATCACAGGAACTAACTCTTCCTCTATCCTCATTACACACAGAACAATTGGCATTTTCCAGGCTGTCAGACAAATGTATTCTCAGAATGAGGTCCATACACAAAGTACTTAGGCATTAGAGTACATATGGAAATATAAATTTTCTTATTCACTTCTGGGATTGTTGGCAGAAAAACTGCAGTGTTCTTCAGCTGATTTGGAGAGATGTAAGAGTAGCTCATGCAGTCAGTACAGAGCCATCTGTGGGTGTTACATTGCTAGGAAAAATAATAATAAATTGTTAGGAAAGTGTGGAAGAGTACTTTGAAAGAGATAAGTTTCTCATTTCAATATATCTGCAGCAAAGGGATGGGCACAGGCAATGGGTATGAATGTGATTTATCCATGGGAAGAGCTGGATCCAGCACTTATCTCAGGTCTTGGAAAGCAGCAAACTCAGCTGTAGGAATGCACAGGGATGAACATCAGCCATGCCAGAGGCTGCATGTTCTTAGGAGCTCTCAGCAGCACCAAGGGACTGTAGGTGGGGAGGAGCAAAGGGCTGGGCTGCAGTGAGGAACACAATGACATCTTGGCTGGCAGGGCCACAGATAACAAACCACTGACATCTTTTTCCAGGCCTCACACACGTACACAGCCCTGCCCCAAAACTCACTGAAATCACTGGGACTCTCTCCACTGACACCAACGAGCTCCAGACCCAACCCATAAAGAGCTGCAGCAAGCCTGCAGCCATATGGGATTGTTTCTGAGTCACAGTAGTAAGAGATATAATGAAAATATGCTGGCTTGTTCGAGTTGGTAAACATAACAGTCTTGGCAGGCTCAGCAAGAGACCAGATGCTAAGTGGTCTGGAAGCTAAACTCATCCTCAGCAGTGGCTACTTGGGGTGAAGACCATGAAGAGGGCAGTGTGGGCAGGCCAGCAGGGCTGCTGCTGTTTTCTACCTGTCCTGTGGACACACAGTCTGGCAGCCTGAAAGCTGAAAATTCCCTGTGTCCAAACAAACCCATGGGAAAGGACATACTGAGCTAGATAAATTACAGTTATGAAATACAAGTATTTAATTAAATCTTGTCTGGCTATATTTTGTACTCTTCCAAAAAAAAAGAAATTCCAACTTCAAAACTAATCTGGAACTGACTGCCTATGTTATAATTTACTAGAAACTCTGTTGTCATCACTTCAGTTCATAGAAAGGAAAAATAAGAACAGCAACAGTTTTCATCAGTCCCCATTTAAAAAACAAAACCCGCTGCATTTTGAAGAACAAAAAATTACATACAGAGATGGAGCCAAGTCCAAGTTTGTGGTAACTGCAGGGAGGTCAGGCAGGTCAGCCAAGGTGGAGAAAGGTGGGTCAGGTTAGCAGTGGGCAGACAGGTTTCCTGGTGCCCTCCCAGTGCCTGTCCTGGCAGCCCTGGGAGACCTCTCCTGAGCTGCCTTTGGCTCCAGCTGAGACAGGGCATCCCCTGGCTCTGCCAGCAGCTGCAGGGCTGCATGAAGGGGCACAGAACAGAGGCTGAAGACAGGAAAAAGGTGTGGGCCACTTGCAGGGTCATGCCATGACAAAGACTCGTTGAGAGGTGGTTTACCTGAGACCACTGCCCTCGCAGCAAACCCTCTTGGGAGCCTGACTGCTCCACATCCAGACTCATGAGGGAAAGGTGGGTACCTCCTCTGCTCTCCCATCCAACCCATCCAGGAATCATAGAAATATAGGATAGTTGGAGTTGGAAAGGATCTTTCAAAGTTCATCTAGTCCAACCTCTCCACCACCCAAATGGGCAGGGACACCTCCCACCAGACCAATTTTCTCTAAGTCCCATCCAACCTGACCTTGAACATGTTCAGGCATGAGGCATCCACAGCTTCTCTGGGAAACCTCTTCCACTGTTTTACCACCCTTATTGTAAAAAAGAAAATCTTCCTTTTATCTAATCTAGATCAACCCTCCTTCAGCTTAAAACCATTACTCCATGTCCTTGTAAAAAGTTTATTTACATTTCATATCTTCCTCTTAGCAACCGTTTGTTCAGGACCTACAAGAGCAGAAACCAAAGCTTGTGAATGGAAGTTATAATATATTTAAGTAATAAGAAAGATGTCAAGGGCAAACCAGCACTACAGCTGTTTTACAAAGTAGTTTATAAAATCTGCACTGCCCAGGAGATTTTCCTAAGCATCAGCCTGACAGCTCAGGGGAAAGAGAGGCAGGGCAGCAGGGCAGCAGGGCAGCAGGGCTGGTGTGGCTGTACTTGTTGAAAAAGGGCAGCTCCACCCCAGGTAACTTTCTTGGAGTGTCTCTCTGGACATTTTCTGTGTCTGGTCTCAGCCAGCTGAACTGTTAAAGGGAAATGTCAGCACACACCACTCCCCCAGCAACGCTCTGCTCAGCTTGGGCTGTGTCAGAAAACCCTGCTCACGTCTTCCTGCTGAAATGCCTCCCCATTTTCAGACTTTCATGGATGGCCAGAGTTTATGCAGACTTCTCTTCCTTTCAGAAACACTGTCATGCAACAAGGAATAGTCCCTGTTTCACATGTGTGTGGTCACTAGATTGGTCAATAGATTGTTTATTCAAACCAAATGGTTCACATGCAATAGAATATTCTTAGGTCCCTTGCATGCAAAAATAGCAGTACAGGTCATGCTGGTTTTACTGTTTCTTTTCTTCCCTGCAAATAGCAATGACACTGAGAAGAGCAAAATGGCCATTTTTACAGATTTCATCTGCATAGGGAGAATGTCTTCCCTGTGATTAAATACCTAATCCTGAATATTTTATTAACCACCTTTCGATTTAACACATCACAATTTGCAAAATAGATATACATTGTTATGGCAATCCTGCTCCTTTCCTGTGCAAGGCTGTGTGAGGAACCAGGAGTTTCACGAGATCCTGAGATTTTGAGATGCTTTTACAATATGGAAGCTGTCTCCCAGCATTCTGACATTGTACAAAATATGTCATTTGGTAAAGATTACTTCCCATTTAAAAAAAAACAACCAAATTTTATCCAATTGAAAAAAAAAACCCACTCTGGAAACTCAAAACAAGATTAAGGCCACTTGTTTAAGACACCATATAGACTTGATTGCAGAAAGCCTGTGATGCAAGAAGGTGGTAATTTAAGAGAAGTAAATAGACAAGAAAGAAGGACCAGGGCCAACCTCTGATAAAGAACAAAGTTACAACAGGGTCAGTTGACTCTCACAGGGGCACTGTGGAGAGAGAAGTGCTAAACCTCAGTCTCCAAGGCCAGTGCATTAACCACAAGACAATCCTTCTACACTAAAAGAAGGATTATTTTTTACTATTGGAAGCTGTTCTTTTCATCCTACTGGAGTTTAAGAACTGAATGTTTTGTTAGCCATTAATTTTGGATGACTTTGCCATCTGAAATCTTATAGCATTTACAGTAGTTTTTGGAGATTTCCCTTGTTGATCCATTCATACAAATAGATATATCTTATTCTTTCCTTGGCTTCTTTCTGTGTTTGTTTTGGCTACCAGCACATTCTACTTACAAGAAGAATAAGGGAAACCTTTCCAAAAAATTAGCACACTTAGTTAAGAGAGAATCAAAAACATATCATGCCTTTGCAAAGCATGAGTGACAGAGAGAAGTCCTTTGTTAATTATTTTTCCTAGGCCCAGAGGAAGCAAAATATTTGAGAGAAAAAAAATCCAAATATTTTTACCATATCCAAAATATGGTGAATTTGAAACAGGAGAGGGCTGCACACACTGGTGTAAAGTGCCAGCCTCGTGGGCAGCACCGAAACTCATTCAGCACTTGAAAAAAAGGTTTTCTTTAGTTGGAGGCCAAGCACAACAGCCATGAGTTTCCCCACAGACACACACATTTACTTTGCTTTCATCTGACAAACACAGGTCAGTGAATTTGCATACGAAGTATTTTTTTCAGGAGAGTCAGTACTTCTTTTTACTTTGCTTATGGCAAAACAGATGAAAATATCCAGGGGAGGAAAGTCTAAACAGGTCTAAAGTTCTAATTGATGCAAACTTAATTTGTAGCCTGTATAGGCTTCACATTGGATATTTCATTTATTTATTACCTCTATGAAGAACATCGTTGGAAGCTGGACTGGGATCTTATTTAGAAGATCTCCTTACCTAATTTCCACTGGATATTTGCTTTGTTAACCCAGATGTCCTGTCCCACCAGAATTCTTGGGGTGCCTGACTCCATCACTGGTCTCCAAGTCACCAACAAGCACCAGCTGCAGTGGTGGCCTGGGGACACATCTCCTTTGTAACTCCGAAGGCTGGAGCCAAGGGCTGAATGGGATCTGCCCCACAGAACTTCCAGCTGCCTCCTCAGCTGTTTCATCAAATATACTGGTCCAAAGCTGGGTGTTGTTGGGAACAGTCTGGGCCAATTTTGGGGACTTTGGGTTGACTTAGCCTCTTGAGATGAGGTAGCAATTAAAGAATCTGAGTCATGGGCACATACAGAATGATTCTCACCTGAGCTGTCCTCTCACCCACGGCTCCTACCAGTGTCCCACAGTGTCTTGTACCTGCTGCAGGAGCTGGGCCATACAAAACCTGCCTCCTTTCTTTGTCCTGACAGCTGAACTTTAGTTCAGCAGGACAAATCAGTTCTGCACAGCCTACAGGGAATGTTCTTGGCTCATCTCCCTTCTGCAATCAGAGGGTTTCAGAGGCATCAAAGCTGGATAACTGCAGGCAAAGGTTTAAGATTCTTCAGGCATCTCCTCTGAAATGCCCCAACACCCATCCACCTCCCAGCTTAGCTTGTGGCCTTGGTATACTGCTCCTAAGGACAGCAAATCTGGCCTTGAAATGAGCATCCAGGAAGCTCTCAAACAATATTGAAGACAAAAACACCCAGTGTTTGTGGTCTGGTGTTTACCAAGGGCTTGCCCTTGAGTCCTTGATTTATTCCCACAACGGCTGAGTTTTCCATGTGGTCACCTATCCAAGTTTCATACAGCTCCAAAGATTCTGTGCTCCTTGGCACAAACAAGATGAGATGGGTTCATCCTGGGATGGAAAAATGACAAAACTGAGCTGTTTTCAGTCAGTGGAAATCTTGCCATCCCCCTTACTTGCAAAATGGGCCTGGAGCACCCCTTCCTCCCTTCAGGTTTGGGTTTAGCACTGCAAGCCAACCCCAGGGAGTCAGGTTAGATGGAAGCAAACAAGCAAACTATCCACAAGACATTAATCATCCTTTTTTATTTTAATTTTTGATCTATGAGAAGCCTGTCATAACTTTCTGCATACTCTACCACTGCATTGTTCCCACCAGAAACAGACTCCTTTACCAGTACTTTTAATTAATTTCAGGATCTTTAAATCAAGCCCATATGAATGGTACGTAGAATCTGATCCTCAAATACTCATGTGTATTAATTAACTTCTTATTTTAATAAAAAGAATCCTCATTTAAGCTACGGGAAATTGCAGTGTGTGCATGTGCATGATCCTTGCATCCACAATGGTTTTTTGGATGTGTTTACCTTGTACACACTCATCCAAAATTAAGTTAATGGTCCCTGTCTGCCCCTCAGGACTCTGCAGATGGCAGAGGCCAGTCACAAACAGTCTCTCTGAGGAAGTACTAGGGCAGCATAGAAATCTCTTGAAAAGGAGGAAAGATAAAAATATCATTAGGGTAAATATTATTATTCTATGTTAAAGAAGGAGAGTAAGAGAACAAAAGCAGAAATAGCTCCATTACAGGTTCTTTGCAGGTTACTTTCTGCAGCCAGTGGATCTTGTGCCATTTCCTCCCAGGCTATTTTGTCTCCACACTGGATTATCCCACAGAAAAAGAGGTGCAAACATGAAAATAAATATTGCAATCCAGAGGAAATTCCTACAGCAGAAATACCAGTGAGATGACAACTGCTCTTATCAGCACATCACTTGGCTTTAGATTTTCCAGTTTTTCAAAAAGGGTAACGGGGGAATTTTCCACCTCATCATGGCAATTATAAAGTCAAAATAAATATTTCTATAAAAAATGAGCACACAGAGAACATTTCTTTTTCAGTCCTGAGTTGTTTTTTTGTTTGTTTGGGGTATATTTGGCCACAAATGTGAGTCTTCAAGATCCCTGAAGCACTAGGTAAATCTGTTGCTAAACAGCTCAAGAGACCTGTGATGTGCACAGTAATGTCTGGAGAAAAAAAATAGAAGGCAACTGGATTTGGCTTCCTGACTGTGGCACCCTTGTACAGAACCCAGTCTATTTAGGCTGTGTTTCATTTTGGAAGCAGGTTCTTCACAAGCAGCACAAAGGCAGGTCCAGCTTTGAGGGAGGTCAATAGTTTACACAATTGCAAATGATGTTTTTTCTGTAAGTATGTTTTATTCTTCAATTTATGAATCAAAGTCCTGGTATTTGCAATGTGGTGGTTAACCTCTATCACCCCCCTTTATGATTGTGAATTCTATGCTGGACCATGAATCCATCATGTTTTATTGAGAAGGAGACAGTCTTGCATTTTAAAATGTGCAACAATGATCTTTGACTTGTCCTTTTGATTTGGGTCAGCTAGCAAAACTGGAGGAATGTTTATGATTAAGGGAACTTATAAATCAGAGAGAAAGGAGACAAATTCGTTAGTTATTGGTTGTGGCAAGTCTGAACTTTTGAAGTTATTTTTCTGGTTCCTTTTTTCAAGTAGTCAAATAAGATCTATAAGGGAGTCTAAATGAAAAAGTCTCCAGAAGAGTTTCCCATTGTAGGTTCACTGAGATAAACTCCATAGCTGAATTAGCCACACCAACTTAGCTTACATTTATCTTCAGGAGATAGTCTAGTCTTGGCTTGTTTGTTTCTGCACTTATCTCAAGCATCTCTCTTGTGTTTGAGCTCTTCTACAGAACGTAAACAGAAATAATAAACTACAGAGTGAGCATATAAATCTCCCCTCCCTGTGAAAAAGTCCTCCTGTACTATGCAGCCTTTAAATTTCCCAACAAGTTTTGTTTGGCTAAAACAACTCTTTCAGAAAGTCACCCAGCTTTAATTGAAGACATTGAGAAATGAAGGGATCTATCAATCTTTCCATGGTTCACTGCAATGGTTAATCAACCTCTCAGTTAGAATGTGCCTTATTTCCAGTTTGGAATTGCCTTGCTCAAGCTTCCTGCCCTGGACAGGCAGCACATTCTTCCTGAAGAAAAACAATTAATTACACACCACGGTGAAATCCTCTTTCAACTTTTCTGATAAATTGAAATAAGGAACTTGAGTTCATTGAGGGGCTCACTGCACAGCATTTCCTGCAATCATCAAATCATTTAGGTTTGGGGTTTTTGTTTGTTGGTTGGTTGGTTGGCTGGTTTGTATAGTTGTTTTTTTTCTCTGCACCTGCTCCAGTGTTTCAGGAAGACTTTGAAAGAGCACACACCAGAGCTAGATGAATTTCTCTCCCAGGCTGGGAAGGAAATATAGCACTCCATAGTGCTATGTGGAGGTTGGGTTATTTTCCAGCATCACTGCCTCCTCCTGTTTCCCATGCCATGTATTACAGCAGGTCTCATCCTCCACAAATATTGATATTGAGTTTCTGCTCTCACTGACATGGATTTTCCTTGATCTGTTTCATGAATAATCCCAGCTCTCCACCTTTCCTTGGCATTTGCAAGAAGTAGTCTCAACCAATAGCAAATAAATGACTTTAACATAACTTGTTTCCATCTTTTTTAAAGTACCTCTCTGGCATAACACTTTGAAACCCTTAGACATGGGGACAGGCTCTGCTGTTCTACTGTGCTGTTTTCTGCAAACAGCATTTCCTATTTCTGTAGCACTCAGAACCTCAGCCAAACACCAGGGCAACATCTTACTTCTTTGGGTTGGTGCAGATTTTTGAGATGGAAATGGGGGCTGAGGAGATGGAGTCTGTAGTGTGAGCTCTTCCCTGATTCAAGGCTACTCTGCTGTATTATTAGGAAAAGGAAAAGTTAACTTGGTTGGCTATTTCCAAAGACTTTTCATGGCAGCAGACACTTCATATGCAGCCTCTCAGACTGCCAAGGTGGGATGAATCCCCCATCTCACCAACTTTAGGTGCCTTTGTGGTAGATATCAACAATTGAGCTCGACCCTGTACAAGCTGTCTGTGTAGTCAGTGGACAGAGAGGCATCTTTAGGGTGTAGTTCATATAGCCACTGTGGAACATTACAGGATAATATGAATCACACCTTCTAAGAGATTCTTTATCTCTGTTGACTATGAAGAATATTTCTGGACATTAACTCAGACATAAACCCCTCCACAGTCAGGCAAGATTAATTCCACAATCTTCAACATCCCCTGATGAGCAAATAATTTGGAATAATTTTCTATTTGCACTCAGAAATAAGGTATTTATTAAGCAAATTACTTTGTTTAAACACATTAGTAGCAGAGATGTCAGTCTGATTTCTTTGTCAGTGGTAGGAGTAGGGAGAGAAAAAGGAAAAGAAACCTTCAGACCTGTGCTGTATCCAAACACAGGAGTTCCTCTTTATATCTTGACATGTCTTAGCAGAGTATCATGTTTTAGGGCTTACATAGACTCAGGTATTGGACATGTGTTACAGCTTTGTAAAGGGTAATTTGATACAGTGTCAGCCCCGTGTTATCATTCACCTCACTGGCATGTTAAGCCTCATTCATGTAGAGCTATTGAGGAGAGAGACAAAATCAATATATCTGTACAGTGATGAAGATGCCAAGGCAGAAACTGTGAGCCACTGACATCTGTCTTACAGGGAACTGTTAGAGCAAAATATGTGTGCCCAGGTATTTGAAATATTCAAATAAAATTGGACATTATGCCTAATAAAACCACAATCAGGAGCAAAAAAGCCTTACTTCTATTATCGTGGTTTTTATGGTTCCTCAGCTGAGTACAGAGACCAGAACTGCATCCAGCTCTTGATGTCCAGAGTGAAAACTGCTGGCTCTGGTTTTGCTGTAAAGTCCCTCCTCTTGCCTGGGTACAGCAAAGCTGAGATCATGGAGTGGTCAACGGCCCAGGGGAGACAGAAGTGGATTTTCCATCCAACTGCTCCCTGGCAAGGACATTTAACACAGTGTGGGCTGGGAGTTAGACTGTACCCACTCTGGGAATGAAAGTCTGGATGATAAAGAACCTGTGAAAGATGCCCTAGGGCATCCAAGACATCTGAAAAAGCCCAGCAAATATGGCACAGAAATATGTCCTATTTATTGTGTCTCTGTCCCATACATGAGAATATATGCAACCACAAAATCCCTGACCAAACCCAGCCTACCCATCCAGCACTTGAATGGTGTGAGGACACTCAGAGTCTGGAAACCAAGGTTCTGTTCTTGTCCTTGCCTCAGAGACATTCCCTCAAATTCCCTCCTCCTCTGAACAGTGCCCTAATTGCCAGCTTCAAGCTAACTTGAATGGGAAGCAGCATCCTTTTATCCAGTAGGAGTTCTGCCATTATGTACAAAACTGAAAGATTTCTGTGAGCATGTGGGAATGAGTAAACATGACATTATAACCTAAGGGCTCTATGTGGGAGAGCCAGACTGTGATGTTGACATTGCTCAAAAGATCTTTTCTGTGTTTTGTGGAGAGTAATGCAAAATACTTGAACGCAACATCAAGTGAGTCTTGGAACACTCAGCCCACTGGTCAGAGTCAGGCTCAGCCATGTTCTCTCTGGTCTCATAAATCTTTTGCTCCTTCCAATAATTCCCCAAGTGTTAAACATCCATCTCTTCTCCCTCCTGAAGAAGTTACAACCTCAGTGCTATGGAGAGGACCTGAACACCATGAGGAGGACTCAAGGCTTAGGCATCGATGAAGCAAATGTCACAGTGATGTTCTGAGAGAAAAGAGGAGTTTCTCCTTAGTTCTTGAAAGAAAGGACACACAAGGCCCTTTGGGGGAGGATTCAAGGCTACATCTCCCAGAGGACAGATGGAATCTTCCTGGGATGCTGGACTCAGGCATAAACCCTACAAAACAGTGATGTCTAAGGTACATTCCTGACAGAGTTATTTCCTGGGGGTAATTGAGGATCTCTGCCTGGAGAACAAGGGTTACAGGCAAGGGCTGAGATTCCTTCACTCTGGAGAAATTAGGATTCCTTCACTCTGGAGAAATTAGTATTAGGCTTGGAATGGTGCCAGTGTCCCTCTGCACCCAGGTTTGGACTTTAGGAGCAAAAGCAATTGCCCAACCCATTGCTCTGTCCTAGGGGCCATCACTATACTACAAATTAACTTTGACTTTCTTCCTTGCCAAGCTCAAGGAACCTTTCAGTACAGACAGCTCTGTCACACTGTACAAAACACTCTTTTATCAGAAAAGAACCCATGTGTCATACTCTCCATTGTAAACTCATTCCTCCCTCTAACCCATCCCTGAAAATAAGCTCTTTACTAATAAAGAAGTGCAAATTCAATGTCAATGGTTATTTCTTCTTTTATCCTGCATGGGAAAAAACTTAAATAATATGGCAAATATACCAGATAATATGGCAAATTTTCCAGGGGAGCCAATGGAAAAACATGTTCTACTCAGAAATTTGATAATAATAATAATAGTAATAATTCTCTTAAATGTTTTTTAAAGAGATTGCCTAATATTAGGGTAAATGTAGCAAACTGCACTCCAGAGCTGGTTGAGAAGTGCTCTTAACATTCTTTTTCCTCATGAAGGGGTTGATTGTGGCATCTTTCCAGTCTCAATGCTAGACACAAAGAAGCTTCCCTGTATGCCACATGTAGAAGAAAATACTTTACAGCTTCAAGAGAGTTCTCAGTCTCATGCCAGACAGCAAGTTCATCCTGCCAGGAATTAGGGAGACACAAGGTTCATGTAATGCCTCTTCTGGCCTGCCTCTCCTTAAAAAAAACCCAAGTAAACCAAATTTTCACAGACAATTTATTTTTCACAGCCATAAACTTTGAGGTGCATGAGATATCTCAAACCAAATCAGCCTAACAAGGGCTGTATCAGCTCTGATGCTTTATTGACAAAATCCTGTACAATTACAAGCCAAAGTCTTGGTCCAGATGTACAGCACATGCAAGTTTAAATATATCTGAAACTCTTGGGAAAGCAAGACTGTCCTTAAGACTGGCTGAATTGCCACTCTTCTACTTCTCTGCAGTAGAAACCTAAAATATCAGTCATGAGATGGTTTTTCCACCTTTAAACTCTGTTTGGAACAAAGTTGTCATTTCACTCTTCTGTACAAAAAGGACAAGTTGCTGCAGAGAAACTCTGCTTTCAGCAGGAGGGTGGCTTTTCACTGCACACACAAAACCAAGAGCATTGTGCACAGATGTAATGAGCAGAAGAGTCAAAAACAGTACTCACAAAACCAGTCAACTCCTCAGAAACTTTTAAATTTGTAAAAAATGTATGCATTTTTTGAGAGGAACTGAAAGAAAATAAACGGATCAAAAGTTCTTCCCCCTTGACATAATGAACAACAAGTAGTGATGTCTCAATAAAATTTCTTTTTCAGCAGAAAGAAAAGCCAGGAGGTAGCACTTAACCTATTTTCTCAGGCACCTTCAAAGTCTGTAGGGTGTAATCCTGAAAACCAGTTGGTAGACCAGGATGAAGTGACAGCCTTGGGGGAACCAACAAGACTCACAACCAGTTGATGTTATTTTGTATTCTCTATTTCATGGTTTAGAATTAATTGCAATTGGGGGATGGAAAAAAATTCTTGAAGCCTAAAGTGGTTTTGAGGATTCATAAGGAGGTATTTTTCCTTTGAATAATAACACTATTATAAAGTTATGATCTTTCGCTTTTTTAAATGAACCCTTTATTTTCTTTCACATTTCTGGTACTTGTGGCCAGGGGCTGTCTGGTGCTCTCATCTTGTGGGGAGCTGCTGGCTGGAAGCAGCATCGTTTCTGTAATTGCCACTTTCACTGAAACAGTTCTGAGCACTCCAGAAAGGCCCTCAAGTATTTGATCATATGCATGAAAAGTTGGAGGGGCAGCTAATAGCTGATGGTTGCTCCTAAATGCCAGAAAAGGGTAAGCTCATTTGAAAACTTCTTTTTAAACATCTCAGTATGTCTCACATTTCCAAAACCAAGTGAGTTTGCTCTCTTGCCTGTGCATAAAACAGAATGCTGCTGACCTTTACTGCTTTGTAAATGCTGATGCTGAACCTCAGAAAAAGTCAGGTGAAGATTGCTACTCTCTACTTTCCACCACAAAATGCTGCCCAAGGAGATTTCTCAAGCTTTTTTTATACAAGACTCAATCCCTGCAGCACTCTCCAGGGTCAGCAGGTAACCCCCTCCCAGGTGGCTAAGAGTGAGGGAACCAGCCAGCAGCAGGGCTTCCCTCACAGTGCCAGGAAGGATGAGTAGCTCCAGAGGGAGACTCAGGAACTCCAGGATGAGCATCCAAGGCAGGTGGGTGTTTCCCCTGTTGAAGTCCTTTGGCAGCCCAAGGCCCTGTGTCCCATCCAGCACTCATCCCACATTCAGGTCCAAAATGAGAATTAGCTTAACTCATCTGAGGCAAAACAAGGAGTTTAGGAGGACAAATGCTTGGGTTTGTGTTGGCAGGGGAGTCTCAAGGAAGACAGACAAAACCCCAAACTTTGTATTTACAAGCTGTAGTTCCCAAAGAGAGACTGGATTGAGTCACCTACCACATTATTGGGGTGTTATCTATGGCAAGGGTTGCATCCACAGTTTTTTATTCTTAAAAACTTCTTCTTTGGCCACATTATTACAGAAAGTGGCCAAAATTCAAGATTAGTAATCTTGCTGTTGGCTTCAACAGAACCAATATTTAATTTCCTTTTTCTTTTCACACTGAGCTGCATCCCAATCTGATTTCTGGCAGAAATATATTTCAAAAGAATTATTTTTTCTGTGTCCCCCTGGATCACACTCACTGACCCCTGCTCTGGCCCACATTCCCCAAGATATGCCCAAGGACAAGGCAGCACTGGAACTCCCCATGTGCAGCCTGGCCAGGGGAGGACATCAGGCACTTTGTCAGCTGGATGCTGCCTAAGAAGCCACAGAGACTGGATCTTATAGAATTGTTTAGCTTGGAAAAGACCTCTGAGATCACCAAGTCCAACTGCTCAGCCAGCACTGCCATGTCCATCACTAAACCATGTCCCTAGGAGACACAAATTCTGTTTGCTCTTTCCTTCCCTCATGCTGGTTTTCATGAAGTCTGTAGAAGCACAATTATGTTTGATACTCCCATCCCTCCATCAGATTTGGTGGAAATAAGTTTAAGAGCTACTGAAAAGGCTAAACCAACAAGCAGGTAGCAGCAGACACAATTCACACTTCCCTACGAAACCACACTAAATTGACATATTTGTCATTTACTGAACACCAGGAAAGAGCTGAGCCCTGCAAAACAGAGAGAAGAAACCACAGCAACCACCAAAGAGCTTCACACTTCTTCCAGGACTGCTCGGAGCAGCCACTTCCCAGGGATGATCCAGGGGCTCAGGTCAGGCCAGCACAGAGCACAGCAGCAGAGACAGGAAGATCATGTGGTAACAATGAAAAAAACTAAAGATTCAAACTCCTTCAGCTTGGTCATTGGACCAACAGGAAATTTTCCAATAGGAAAACCTAAATTTTTTTTTTCTCATGAATAGATACAAATGGGAGAAGTGCTTAATATTAACAACATTAATTCTTTCCTGAAGTGGTGACCCTGTAAGCTTGGATTGTGGACTGATGGGAGGAGCAGAGGGACACTTCTGTTTTTCCCTAAGTAAACTTGCCCATCATTAGAAATGGATGCAGAAGAGCTGACAAGTATCCTGGATATTTGGTCCTATTCTTTCAGACACAATGCTTGAAATAAACTCTGTTTTAAATGGGTGCTTTTACTTCTTTAGGAAAAGCAAATTCTGTTTGCACGGGCACTCCCTGAAGTAGCTCCCTGAAGTAGGATTATTTTCCATCTCTGGTTATTAGGGTCAGCCAGGAGCAGGCAGCAGAAAAGAGTCATCTTCTGGCCACCTCCCAGCTGTACATAGCACATCAAATGGGTGTTCACAAGAAAAAATGTATTTCCTAATTATAGGCTAACTGGGGTCAAAACCAGGAAATAAATATTTTGACAATTTTAACAGGCAACTGTTCTTCCCTTTGGTCCTTGTCTCAAGCAAAGACCACCCTCTCATGAAGCTGAAAACTCTTGTTTTCCCTGGTGTTAGGAAACACTGAGACATTCCCTTGCACAGCATTTTGTGTACCTCAATTGTCTGAGCTGTTGACCAGTGCTGTCCCTCTGCTTTAAGAGCCCTTGTCCTTGGAAGTCAAATTCATGAAGCTTAATTCAAGTTCTTCACACTCTAAAGTGGTGATACACCAATTAACCAAGCAGCACTAATTGTGAGATGGTGCCAAGGCACTCAAAGGAGAACTGGGGAAGTACATGTCATGAATCAAGACTGTGCTTTCATTCTTTGAGTTGCTAGAATA